>JAGFMF010011830.1:7534267-7675927 GCA_019455555.1 Galemys pyrenaicus | reverse complement strand
CTCTTCTCTGCAGAAATCTTATCCTCCTCAGC
Source organism: Galemys pyrenaicus (assembly GCA_019455555.1). Lineage (NCBI taxonomy): Eukaryota > Metazoa > Chordata > Mammalia > Eulipotyphla > Talpidae > Galemys > Galemys pyrenaicus. The sequence goes on along the minus strand of JAGFMF010011830.1, from coordinate 7,675,895 downwards.
TCCACCCACTTAGGGTGGAACCAGGATTTTTGGAACTTCCCCTTTTCCTGGGACCACCCTGTTACACATTGAATAATAATCACCAATACACTGCATTGAAGATTAACAAACTCAGGTTTATTGCAAGAAAAACTCCTGACAGCAAGTGGGTGTCCAAGGGAGGATCCCGTTGCTGTTAGGGGTAGGTTAACTTTTATAATCTCTCAAAGGGACTTTCCCTATTCAGGTGCTTGTCTACTACCCCCCTTTGCCTCATTGCCCCATTTTGCCACTCAGAGATATGAAGCCACCACAATCTACTGGGTGCTTCTACATGCCTCCTGTGGTTATCAGCTCCTGCTTACTAGCTCAGTGGCTAGCCTTTTCCTGTCACCTTTCTGCTACCCAGCCTCCATTGCCTGTTATCTTACAATCAGCCCTTGCAAGGCCAGCTTGCAGCTTGCATCCAGCTCTTGCAGGCCTGCTCCCTAGCCAGCTATATTTCTCTACTCCGACATTATGAATGCCAAAGTTATCACCTCTTTTTCCCCTTCAAGCAATTTATTTTCTTTTATAAGTACTAAAATTCTAATGTATAATAATTTGAAATTTAGTATTAAATATGAACACAACTGAAATTGAATAATTGCTATTAAGTCCCTTTTATAACCTATATATTCCAATTCATTATGGGATATGGTTGCAGCATAAAAACTGCGGGTGAATCTTCCTTAAATTTAACTTTTCACAAATAACTTCTATACACAAACCATTAAAGGACAATGCAGGGCAAGCATGGGAACTAAGGTCTGATGCAGTAATAGAGGGTGGGCTACTGACAGTATCAAACAAGTTATTCATAATATGCAAATGCATTTTAAGAACACTTAGTCTGGAAACCAGGAATAAAATAGGCATGGCAGACTGAAAAGACAGCGAGAAAGAGATAATGTTTGCATCACATGGAAAACCTGACATCAACCTAGAAACTTCTTTTATACCTGGTTTGGCTCAAGGCAAATTACAAAGGAAAAAAGATCACAGGCTCATAAGGAGGCTCTGGTTGATTTTAACAATATATTTAAAAAAAAAAATAGAATCTGTTTTTCAGAAAATTATGGAAAAGCTGTTAAAGAGAATTTGAAGAGAAATTTTCTGGCTATAGAAAGACAGTTAATGGATGCAGGGGAAATGGACTGAGACAGAAAATGGATAAATATAAAAAAAAATAGCCAGAGGAAGAAGCAATATATTTATTTATTTTTTTAATTGTGAACAATTCACTATAATACAAGAGTAAAACAACAAACATGAGCATGTCAGAGCAAAATTAGTGTCTTTGGAGAGAATTCAATTTACTGATAGCAGATGTACAAATGAATGAATTCCTCAACCAAGTGGCCTCAAAGTTGAAAACATTCAATATTAGATATGAAGCATAGCTTTGATTTTAGGATTCAGAAATTAATTTATTCTCACATGATAATTTTTGTGAATGAGTTGTTCATTGCCCCAAGTGACAAGTCTTTTTTCTCTGTCACAGTGAACATAAGGGAATTAAACTGGGAGAATCTTTAGTTTCACTTTCAAAAGACAGGAGGAAGCCAGTGCTTTGTTGCATATAGAAACAGGAAGGAAAGCATGAATGGAAAATAGAAAGTCTGCTGGTATTTACATTACTGAAAATTTTATGGTCCTAACTGTCCTCAGCATGAAGGGAATTCATATTATCTATGGTTGTTGGGAGTTGAAGCTGGGAGATGGGCATGAGATTGAGTGGATGATTACTTAGAACTTGTATGTAAAAGGGAGCAAATTTGCCTATATATCTGTGGCTGATTTTTATACTAAAAGTCTCTCTACAATTAAAACACTTTAGATGCTTAGTTTCAAAGACATACAGTTTGACAGGGAGTTTAGAGAATTCTAAGGTGTTAGATAGATAATGAACTCAGTCTAGCTCCTGTCCCTTTACCCAAATGGAACTTTTCAAGCACAAGCTGTAATTACTTGGACTTTAGATTTCGGGCACCAGACGGGATTTTTGATCAATAGTGGCTCTGTCATTTGGGAGATGAGGCTGTAGGTAAAAGGTGAGGGGCACTTCTCACTTCTCAAGCTTCAAAAAAGCAAGTCTGTTCTCCAGTTTTTAGCCAGCTGTACCATATACTAGTGGGGTATGTGTGTGTGCCTGTGCACGTGTGTTTTCAAGTATCGATGTTAGGCCACTTGTTCTTTTATTTAAATATTAAAATTCAGGTCTGTGACTTGTAGTACAGATGCTAAATTTTACTTGCTTATGGTTTGTTTGGAATTTTTTTTTGGTCAAACGCCCTGTCCCTTAAAGGAAATGAACTAAACATGCATTTTTGTTTTGTTTTTTTTTTCCCTCCCTTTTATTTCAGATCTTCTTATTGAAATCTGCATTTTCTTTAAAATCATCTCTATTTTAAATGTCAAAATAGAATTTATCTCATAAACAGCTTAGAGAGTTTGTTTTCCTGATCTTTTTTAGTTATGGAAAATGTAATATTTAAAAGACATCTATCACAAATCAAAATTGATGTTTAAACACAAATGGTACATTTGCTAAATTGCTTCTTTTCCCTGGTGCTCATTTAGGGACACCAGAGTACCATAAATGTAAACTAATACTTATATACAAGTTTTTTCTCTCCTTTTTTTGTGAATTTTTTAAAATTTATTTTACATTTTCACACTTCACTTTTCTATTCCTACAAGGTTTCAGCACAAGACTCCAAACTCTTCACCCTCCCCCCCACCCAGCCTTCTCACCTTAACCCAAAGCACATACACCCTGTCTTTTTCCCAGTCTTACTGTAACAGATTTTTCTCATTTTGTGGATTTGTTTTGTTGTTGCTATATTTTCTTTGCCTCTGTCCTGTATTTTTGGGTGAACAAGCTAGCAAATCCCTCAACAGTCATCATAAATGCATCCTACAATAAGAGGATTAGTGAATGACAGCTCCATAAATGCCTTAGACTGAGTGGGGGGTAAATTCCCTAAGGATGACAGGATCAGAGAAACAGGTAGATTGTAATGAAGATTAAAAAAACAAAACACAAAAAAACAGAATAAACATTTGAGAATGCTTTGAAAGAATATCTACTTAGTAGCACAACAATATGGGTGTATTAGCATGCCAGTGTATTAAGTATCTGGAGACCAGCTGGGCTTTAATCCTGACTTCTGCTTACCCGCTATGTGACCATGGGCATATAACATAATTTCACTGAGCTTTATTTTTCCTTTTGGTATATCTAGATCACAGCCTGCCAGGATTATGTAAAGAATGTGTGAATTCTTATGCAAACAATGCTTTGAATATCATTTACTCTTAAAACCATATTATGTTGGAACAGTGAAAGAAAACTGAAGCTAGCTGGAGAAGTGCCACGGGAAATCTGACTTCTTTTCTTCCCCTGTATAGTTCAGGCTTTGCAAGGTAGCGCTTGAATTTGCCCTAAATATGGTTTGAAATCTAGGTGCTATCTTTTAGGCACAGTGACAATTTCTATTTAGTGATTTTATTAGCCTGACCTTGCTGCCCAGTCCAAGTGCTCACTTCTCCTTCACTATCTAACTAGATGAAACCTTCAGAAACAAAATCTCATTTTCCCTTACCTTGGAGATATGTTCATGGTGTTATTTTCACCCTTGCTTGTCTTCTAAGGCAAATACAATAAATCAGCCCAATCTATCCTCCTGCTGACCTCATGCTCAAGCTGCTTTGGAACATTCTTCCCTCATGAAGCATCCTCTTCAGACTATAAAGGTAGTGAAACTCTGCTTCAAGAATAGCTCTCACATTATTGAAAGGATGTTCTTCACATAAAATGGGTAGGCTCTCAGAACTACCTGGTGGCCTAGGGGTAAAGTCTTAGCACTATCACTGCTGTGGCCTGAGTTTGATCCCTGGCCAGGGAGCTAACCCACATGGCGCAGCAGACTTCCCCTGTCTCGCCTGCTTCTCCCCTTTCAGAGTATTTCAGTAAATATGCCTTTTCTGTTCCTACTCTGTCTCTGGTGAATCCTCCTACCAACCCCTGAATCTGACCTACACCCAGTTCTTCTACACAAAAGTAAATATATATATTTTTTAAATAGGTTGGCTCTTAAGGTGACATAGAAGGTTTTGTGAGATTTTTCTTTCATGTGTGCCATATTCCTACAGCTGAAGGTGAGAGTGCTGAAAGAGATTAAGATAAAACCAAGGGTCTTAATTTTCATCCTCATGTTTAAACATCCAGAGAATACCAGTAAAGTGGGTAATTGCAGGTTATTAGAGAAGACTCCTTCACATTTCAATTGCCATGTATCTGCACAGTAATTTATGTCAACTCTTAAATTATGAAACTTGTTTGGCCCTGTATTAATTTACCAGCAAACAAAATATGCATTTACTGTGACTGTTAGTTCTGTATGGAGGCATTTGTTCCATCAGGCCCTTCTGGGTCTTTCCTGGTGCCTGTGACTTTGAGAAGTCAAGACATGAAGGTTTTCAATGTGACATAAACATTCTTAGAGTTCATTTATTTTTTAAAGATTTATTTATGCATACAAGGACAGAGGTGTGTGTGTGGGGGGGTGGGGGGTGTAAGAGGATTCACCAGAGACAGAGTGGGTAACAGAACAGGCAGATCAACTGAAACACACTGCTGAGGGGAGTAGTGGCCAAGGCAGGATTGGTTTACTGTGCCATGTGGGTCGCCTCCCTGGCCAGAGGCAGAGATTTAACTTGTGTTGCAGTGGCTGTGGATTGCTTCATAGTGCGTTGCTTAACCCACTGTGCCATGAGGGAGGTCCTCATTCATTTTTTTAATGTTCTTTCTGAGACTTTATTGCTTTTCCTTCTGTGAATGATACTCAATATCTGCCTTTCTTTGGTGTACAGATTCCACTGGTTCCCCTCAGCTGACCAATGTCCTCTATCACCACTAATGTCCCTGGATGTCTCCTCTAGGTAGTTGTCCTCTTACCCCAGTCTCCTACCCTTTGCCCATCCAGTGATCTCCAGCTTTTTGACCTGACTTAATTTTGTTTGCAGTGTCCCAAAGCCCAAACAGGTTTTGCCATGATGTGAGTGGGGAGCAGTGTTCTAATCTGTTGCCTTGGTTCTTTTGTCCTCTGACTACGGCCTGCTACTGATACTGAGGTTCAACTTCTGGTTTATAATGACATCAGAATCTACCCTGTAGAACAGTTTACAAACTGGCAACTGGTGGGTCAAATCAGTTCAAAGAATTTGGTACATATAAATTGTGCCAACGTTTAAAGGCTGAGACATTTCATATGAAATTGCAGTTTCTCTTAACATAGCAGACTGTGTGACACACTTAGGCCTACTTTCTCCTTGTTAACAGTCTTACCCTTCCACAACTTATTCAATGTAAATAGCTCATTTGCATTCATTAGCCAGTCACTCAGGTTTTGGGCCAGTTGCCATGTTTCAATAGGCTAGATATTGAAGTTTAACCAAATAGATGTAATTTGTGAGTATATTGGTAGAAAGTATGCCACTTAATTTCTTTTATGACATATTACAGAAAGGAATTGGGAAATCTGTTTTGATAGAGGGATTCTTAGTAGATGTAGTGTGAAAATGGTGTATGTGTTCTTCCTATATTCACCATATGCATGAAAATTTATTTTGCAAGTTAAGTGGAAGGATGATGGACTCCTGAATATCTTAATCAAGATTATCATATGGGTGAATATATTTCCATATATTACATCGGATCTGGAAAAATTTCTATGTAGAAATGTTAAGAAATTATACAGAGTATTAGTATACAAGATGTGTGTGTGTGTGTGTGTGTGTGTATGATCTAAAGATTCATGCTGTTTCTCTATTTTATTATACTTAAGTAGAATTTCCAAGACAAGCACAGATAAACTGTCATAATGATAAATGATATAGTTTAATCCAACTTCATCAAGGATAACTCAGATACAATCTTACAAATGTATTGCAAGAACAGCTTTTTCACGTTTGTTCCTACTTCCATCAGTAACACCTAATATAGAACAACTTTAGTTTTTTTATGTTCTTATTGTTTTTGTCGTTGTTGTTGTTTAAAGCATTTGCTTGGGAAAAGGCTTTGTGAGTAATCTGTACAAAGCAGAAAACTCTCACTGGGAGTAATGTAGGCCAGCCAAGGTTTCTGTGAGGGACTTTTTTTTTTTTTTTGTATTTGTACTGTACTGCCTGGGTGACCTCTTCTTCTCATCCATCACTTAATCAGGAAATCAAAAGACAGCAAGCTGCAAGACAGATTCTTGTTCAAGATAAAACTTCTGACCTCTTAACAGGTTACAGAATCTTTTGTGGGAGTTCAGCTGACCAAGTGACTTCTTATATTTTGGGATTTATTCATGAGCCAGCAAAGCTCTCAGGCTGTCACAGAATCTGAGGGCAACCGTTTTGTTCACGGTTTTAGCTTTAAGTTCATCTGTTTGTTATATTCTGTTTTCTTCAGCAACTCAAATGAGAGATTCTGTCTTGAAAGTAAAATATCTCAAATAAAACAGGGTCTATTTTTCCCTAAAATTATTAATCCTAATGAACGAGGGACATCCTGAAAATAGCATCCAAATAATGCAATAGTACTGAGTATTTTTCTGAGAAAAGAATAGGTGTTTTGTGGGGCTTGGGGTGGGAGAGGTGAAAAACAAGAGTAAAAAAATTTTATAAATTGAATAGTTTATAAAAGCATAAAATGTAGGACTGTTTTTATTCCTTTGTATTTTAGAGGATAGTTCTCCTAGCAAGTCCACAAAATTGGTATAAATACAAATACATACCATTTCCCTGCTGTGATTAAATTTCTCTAATTACACAACTACACTTGATATGTGGGACAGATGCAGCACCTCTTTATTTTTTTCTTTTGTAATCATTGTTATATCTGTGCTCTATAATCAGCGTTCATCACAGTTAATTAGAATTTCTTCATCTGTTTTCCTGAGATCTGACATTCCTATAGTTCAACTGCAAAATTCATTTTTAAACATCTCTGAGCTCTAAGAAAAAAGAAAACAAATGAAAATTCTAGGGCTATTATTCACAAATGGCTTTTTGAAATTTTAATGTACTATGATTTTCTTTTTTATTGAATTTAAATGATTACTCTTGATGCAGGAGACCAAATCCTGCTTATGATTTTGCAGAACTCTTATGATTTACAAGTACATTTCTTTTTTATAAAAAGAGCTAGAAGTCTTTTTTGTGGCTAAAAAATTTGTAGATGTCCATATGATACCTAGACAGATACTTTTGTTATACTAGATTGATATAAATGGTGATTTTGCTCCTTAAAGAAAAAAAAAATGCTGAAGATTTACATTATTTTCAGGTTCAAAGCTAATGTTCATCCTTAAGTGCAGTTTTCTTTTTTTTTTTTAATTATGGACACTTTAAATGCTAAATTACAATGATAGAAGAGAAAGTTAAATTTTACTACAAACTTAATCTACTTCCTAGATGCTAATTTGAAGCTAAAGCTTTTTATTTACCATTCTGTTTTCTCATCTTGAAATCCAATCTTCTACCCTCCTTTAATAAGGAAATTGTTACCTTTACAGCTTTAATGGGAGAGTAAACCTAAATGAAAGTCAGGCAGTCTTTATCAGTACATATCTACCATCTTCATTTTGTGCTACCTTATTTTCACCATCTTCTTCACTTTGTATTTTCATTGCTGCTGTTTAAACTTGTACATTGGACTGAATCATTCCCTAATAAAGAAACCTGTGTTACTGACCAACCATTTTGTTTCCTGCTCCTGAGAAGTTCACAGTGCACTGGAGGATTTGGCACGTGGACATATATGTGCAATAAAATATGAAAAGGTATATTAGAAAAGAGGTAACTTCTATGGATGACTTGATATTGGGTCTACTATGTAGCAACACCTGATAGAGGTATCAGAATATTATCTCAATTAAAAGTAAATAAAAATTTTAAAATATGATAAGAGGTTAAAAAAAAGAAAAAAAAAGAGATATCTTCAAAACCGTAGTAAGCTTAAAAAAGAATGAAAATTTAGCAAGAATAGTAGGGAAGACTACAGAAGAGGTGATATTTGTGTTGAGAGTTGAAGGCATTAATAGAAATAATATTTAAACAAAATTACATTAAATATAACAAAAAATCTTTATAGAACAACATTCTCTATGCCACACACTGATGTAAGTAGTGAATTAACTCCTTTAAAGCTCAGGAACACCATATGGGATATGTTATGTTGATTTTATAAGAAAGGATTTTAAAATACAGAAAACTTAGATAAAGTTGACCAAGGACACAATGGGAGATTTTATTTTACGAAGAAGGCCATAACAATAGCTCCTTTTCTGCTTGTTCTTCTCTAACCTTGCCATTTCCACATTAAAAGGAAAATCTAATCCCTCCCTCTTAAATATGAATAGGTTTAGAACTTGCATGAAGCCAACAGAATGTGGTAGATGTAACCTTTAGTGACTTCTCAGACTGGGTCAGGAAAGAAGATACACTATCCAACTTGACCAGTTGTTTGTAGGAGTACTGCCATGCTGTCATCCAATTCCCCTAGGGCCTCATGCTTTCAGAATGCCCAAAGGAGAAGCTCCCATATTATTAGGAGCTAACTCCCATCTGTTCCAGTCTCCTTTTTCCCTTCTAGCTCCACCCACACTGACTGTACAGCTGTAACCACATGAGGCATCTGGAGACAGTACTGCTAGACCAACCCTGTTCCAAATTCCTGATACACTGAAACTGTGGGAAAATAAAATAATTGTTGTTTTTAAGCTACCAAACTTACACAGCAGAGTCAGAATTTGAACTTACTTTGACTCCAGAGCTACTCTTATTCCTAAGCCAGAAAAGAAAGCTGAGATTTGTGAGCATTCAGGTTTACGTAAAATGTTTTCTATGTAAAATTTCATGTAACAAGAAAATGCTGCAAAAATCTCCTGAAAATCAATATTCTGAAGGGCTGGAAAAGTTTTTGCATCATGAGCTTTTTCTTTTATAGTTGAAAATTAAATGAAGGAAGAATAAGAGAATGTTTAATGGTGTCATAAACACATCAACTGTCATAATTGCAAAGGCTGACAGTCCAATAATTGAGTAGATATATGTTGCATCATCTGAGTAATGACTTCTAACCATATTAAAATGACATAGCAGTTTAGATAGAGAGGGCAAAAAGTGAATTTTTTAAATGATGTAATAATTTCAAATTGACAGCTTGGAGTAGAGTGAAGCTTTTTTATGTCCAAAGTTTGGTTGGATTTTAGTGATGTTAATTTCACTCTTGCTTTTAATTTACAGCAACTTGTTGAATTGCATATCCCACACTAGCCACTAAACTTGTTTAGCATGGGGATGAGTACATAACTTAAAAAAAAAAATGAGCTTGATCCTTGTAACCTCTGAGCCCAGCATAAAAGCCATATTCCATATTTACTAAGTGAAGGAGTGATTTTATAATAAAGTATTGTTAACTGTAGTTACCCATCTAGTACATTAAATCTCCAGAACCCTTTAATTTTCATAAATTAAATACTCTTTGACAAAATTTTCTTTATTTCTTGCTCCCTTCTGCCCCTTGCAACACCATTCCACTCTATGCCTCTATGTATTTGATTATTTTAGATTGCACATAAAAATGAGGTCATTCATTATTTCCCCTTCTGATTCTTGTTTATTTCATTTAGTAAAATGTCCTCCAGATACATTCATGTTGTTACAAATATCAGGATTTTCTTCTTTTGTAAGGCTGAACAGCATTCCCTTGTGTACATATATATACCATGTTTTCTTTATTCATTTGTCTATGAATGAATATTTTAGGATGCTTTGATGTTTTACCTATTGTGAATAATTGTATAATGAACATGGGTATGCAGATATTGCCTCAAGATTCAATTTTCATTTACTTTGGATATATACCCAAAAGTGGTAGTTTTATTATATGGTAGCTGTAATTTTACTTTGTGAGGAAGCACACCAAACTTTTCTGTAATGTGACTCTACCAATTCATATTTTTTTCAATAGTGTGAAAGGTGCCATTTCTCCCACATTCTTATCAACTCTGTTGTCTTTTGGATAATTACCATCTGAACAAGTATGAGATAACATCTCACTGTGACTTTTATTGGCATTTCTTTGATAGTGATGTTGAACACTTTTCATGAATCCATTGGATATGTGTATGTCTTCTTTTGAGAAATATCTACTTAGATTCTTTTTTCATTTTTGAATTGAGATGTTTACAGGGTTTTTTGTAATTAATATGTATGAGTTAGTTATTAACTCTTATCAACATATACACTGCATGCATTTATTGTAACTATGTGAGGTAATGGATAAGTCTTTGATTTTGGCAATCTTTGCACTATTCATATATATAAACATAAAATTTCATACCTTAAACATAAATATTTTATATATCAAAATACATGAATAACATTTATAAAGGAATGTTTATAATCTCTTAGCACCTCCTTAAGTCTAAAATATAAATCCAGAAGTTATCAGTACTTGTCACACCTTGGGCTGAGAAATTTTCTTTCTTTTTTTTTTTTTTAAAGATTTATTTATTTATGCATACAAGCACTGGGGTACAGGCCAGAGGTGTGGGGGAGGGGTGAGAGGATTCACCACAGAGAGCGGGAAGCAGAACAGGCAGATCAACAGAAGTACACTGCTGAGGAAAGCAGCGGGCAAGGCAGGAGAGGTCTGCCATGCCATGTGGGTCCCCTCCCCAGCCGGCAGCAGGGATCAAACTCATGGTGCAGTGGCTGCTGTTTGCTTCATAGTGCATTGCTTAACCCACTGCGCCACCAGGGAGGCCCGGGCTGAGAAATTTTCTAGGACATGTAAGGACCTGCACACTATAAATAAATACATAGATACATTTAAAATTTATCTTCTCAGCATGTTGGAGGATAGATCAATGTTATGTGTAAAATAAACACTATTAGCTCTAATGTGACATCTGTTCCTACTATTGTTCTGTAATGATGCATGAATGAAAGAGAATTTGAGAATCCAGCTAAAAGATAAATTTAGAATATCTCATTTTTACTTCAGGCAACAAAGGCTCAAGTGATTTCTTAATATTCTTCTGGAACAGAACTTTCTCAACCATGGCTACCTCAATTCAGAAAGTTATAGTCTACCACTATTAATAATAAGGCCTACTCCACTTACCCAATTTGTGAAATTCAGATGTAGCCCTGAATATGATAATATGATGCAAATATACAGTGTTAATTATGTGATACAATAAATGATAATTATTAATAATGGTTATAATGACACAAATCGTGACAACAAAAATCATTTGTGTTGTTGAAAACTTAAGGGAAGTGAAGACCCAAAGAGAAAATTGGTTTCAGTTTCTCATTAGCTATTTGGTAGTTGTGTTGAAGCCTTGTATGAATTTTTGTCATTAGTAAGACTGTATTTTATAAACTATCAACTGTCTACCTTATCACACAGTGCAACTATGTTTACTCAGCTACTTGGAAAGAATCATAAATATATTGTATATATTATTTTTGTGCAAGGCAATTGAATTTGGGAGGTTACCTTACTATAAATTAGAACCATGAAAAAGGAAAAAGAGGTAAATTTCACTTGCACTAACATTTGGGAAATAATGATAATAGTAATCACCCTTTACTATGTGACTAAACAGTTCCATTCATTTTACATGTAATAAATGATTTAATCTTCAAAGCAAATTGGTGACATTGGGACTATTGCTATTAGTTTCATTTTTCAAATGAGGAAACAAAAGATTAGAGAGGATAAGTGAATTACCCAAGTGACAAAGGTTCTGATATTCATATTTAGTTCAAATATGATAGTCTTGATATTGCCATGGCTAGTAGAATATCATTAGTTTCAACTGGCAATTTTATTAGAAATAGTTTTATGTATATTAAACATATTCTAAATACTATAGATAATGTTTTGTTTTTTAGGTAACATTGGTTTACAGACCTTCAGTTATACACAGCGTCACACCTTGATGAACATATATATATATTTGATGAACATATATATGTGTGTATATATATATATATATAAATATATAAAATGCAGCACACCTACTATGAGAGGTCTAGTAACTATCTACCACCATCCAACTGACCACCTCTATCTTTCCACTGCTCCCTACCTTCTTTCTGATAACCACCATTCTGTTGTCAAAACCTAAGGCTTTGTTTTCTTTGTTATCATCTTTTTTCATGAATGAACATGTATTCTGTTGTCTATAGATGGCAAATCTTCTTCATCCACAAGATAATAATAATTTTACAGTTGTTATTTAACCTCAATGATTTATTAGAAATTTAGTGTGCTATGCCATATGCTAAAAATATGCATACATTTAGTTTTAATAGTTTCATCAAACTTTGAAAAATAATTTAAAATTCCATAAATTCACATGCATAACTCCTGGGAGAGGCCCAGAAGACTGAGGAGCTCCCCACATGTCTTTAGATGCTATTATTAATAGCCTAGTTTGGACAAGAGAGATGGGGAAAGTAAAGGGATGTCAGTTAATGTATTTACTGCAGAAAAACAAAGGCACTCCTACCTTTTCGACTGAAGAGAGATGAGGAGATGAGATCTCCCTAAAGAGACCCTTATAGACATAAACATCTAAAGCAATATCTATTCAGTTTTTAGAGCTCCAACAATAAAAAAATTTTCTTGCCAAACACAAGATTTGGGGTGGTAGGTTTATGTTCACTATAACCCTTTCTTTGAAACTTCTTTAGAAGTTCCAAAATTCAGAAATTGATTTGTAAAATTATTTTATAGACTAGCTCTCACATTCCTGAGTCCAGTTAATTAGTTGTGTCTAATTCTGAAAGCTTTCTTATAGGAGGATCCAAAGTTAAGTCAATATTGTGCATGCAATAAGAAATATTTCTATGGAGACAAGAAAAAGGTTAAAGGTTAAACTTAAACACAAATTTAATCAGGACCCCCTGGCCTACACCCCAGTTCTAGTATGCATAAATAAATAAATATTTAAAAAATAAATATTTATCAAGAAATGTAGTATAAATTGAATGAAGTTGCTATAATATATCTTTCTCCAATTGTTCTGGTTTCACTCAATTAAAATAACTATTGTTTAATGGAAGTTTCTGTAATCCAAAGGTTTGCTTTATTCCCATAATCCCCTTTACCAGACTAATTTCTGTTGAATCATTTAAAAGGTCATTTAGTGGAACTATGAAAGAAAAACAAAATTGTATTTAATAGTTGAGAGTGCATTTAGGTTAGAGTTAAAAATTTATAGGACATTTCTCTAGATATGATTACAGTCATACTTTTTCTTATGTAGCATCATATATTTTTCACATTAAGCTCACAGATTTGAAATGAATTACACAGTGTATCCTATAGTGAAAGACGTAGGACTCATACCTAGATTTTCAGTAGCTGAAGTTCAATATTCTATTATTTTTAAATGGTGATTGTTTCTTCCTTTTAGTACAAAATATAAAGAATGAAGTCACTGTGTGATAAATAATGATGTTCTTTGATTCTTTCCCTGGTAGTCTAATGCATTTCCACATTTGTCCTTTCTTTCTCTCTACCACCAGTAATGAGTGGTATGACGATGAATGTGATTGAATCTCAGGAGATTCAAAAGTATTTGATATTCTTATTTGAAGTTCTTAGTTTGTTCCTACTGATGAGAAAAAGAACAAGTTACTCAATGAAACACAAAAACACCATTTTGAAGAAAACCCTATAATTAAAACTAAATGTAGAAATTATTCTTTTGGCAGATATTCCTCAGAATATCTATTAGTATACTTCAACTATCATTCTACAATATCAAAATGAGATCATAAATACCCAGAATATTGCTTAAATGCATTTCCCAGGTATATTTCGAAAAAGTATGAATTTTCCAAGGATAATAATTATGCCATCTCTCCTTAATTTTAGAGAATTGCATAAGCCTGGGCTTTAAAGAGATGAATGGGTTTTCTGTAAAAGATAATTGTAATAAAAAGCTTAGTTCAGCACGAAATGAAATCTATTGATTTGGAAATGATTGTGATCATAAGATGCACTTTGTGAATAATTTTAACAAATCAAACACATAAGCCTTTAAAAACAAATGTCATATGAAAAGTTGGGCCAAATGAAATTAGTTTGGAGAATGATGTAAAATTAGAATACTTCTTATTTTGCTTCTTTACTCTGCAACATGGTCATCTATGTTGAATATCTGCTGTGTTACTGAAAGTAGTACAAGTTGTCATTAAAACCATTTAAACTCAGACTAAACAGATCATAGAATTTTAAGAGAAAAACATTTAGGAAAATGATCAAATTAAGGAGCCCAAATTCCCAATTTTTAAAAAAATATGGACATTGATAAGTTCATTTGCATAGTGAGTTTAACAAACCTTTTATGTGTTTGTAGTTCTGTTGTATTTTTGGTTCTTCAACCAGAAATGCAATACTACCCTTGCAAACATTGTATTTAATTCTTGAAGAGATGGTAGTATGTCATTACAGATGGATTGATAGCCTTGATGATATCATTTAACTTTTGTCATGCCTAACCTGGAAGATTTGCTTTTTTGTCAGAGAATATTTGTCATTCATCTTGCTTTTGAAAGGCCAAATTTATTTGCAACCTTGAATGACATTGGACACATGAAACAGCCTGAATTCTGTCATGCAGTGAGTATCTTATAAAACTTCAATTTAAAATCCTAAGTATTGACTTGGTTTTCAGAACCATCTTCAAAGGCAATGACTTTCAATTTTTTTACTTGTGAACAGTGATTTTCAGTTGATATCAATAATTTTATATTTTCATCCTTTTGAGTACTTGAGGCCACCAAATGTATGCTGTGCTTTCTTATTTCCTTTATATAGAAAACAACAGAAGTAGAAAATCATGTTTTTATTTTTTATTTATTGAAGTGTATATGCTACTAAGCAGTAAATGAGCATTAGTAATGAAATTCATTCTTTTGCTGGATTCTTCAACAAATTTAAAGAAAATTTATATTGTACATGAGTAGAGCAGATTGCTTGAAAATAGTACTATAAGAGGAAAAGCAAAATTGTTTTTGAGCTTTCATTTTGTGTAACAGGAAAGGTAGTATATGTTACCATTAATTTCTAATTCTTCCCATATTAAAATTGAATACATGCTCAAAAGAATTTAAATGAGAAAATAATTACCTTCCATGACCAGGTTTGACTTTCAAAAAATGTGATAATAACTAATATTTAACTAATAATAATTATGTACAATAATATTATTTTAGAGATTACTGTATGCTATATACTTTATGCCATGTACTTTAAGTATCTTTTGTACTTTGGTCTCTATTTCCTTATAAAAATTATTTTTTGCTATGCACATAACAGAAGTAAGAATTACAAAGTTAATATAAAACATGTCACAAAGGGATTTATTCTTGTCTTTATTTGTTCCATGAGAAAGCCAGATAAATCATTTTTTTGGAACTGTTATTTGCCACAGAAGTTACCCGCCTATTACAATCAGTTGTGTTTAAAAGGTTTCAACTTTAGTTCTGACAGGAGTTTCTTGGTATAGGCAGTGTGAAATCTCCATTTATCATACCTTAGTAGATGAGTGTGGATTGGATTTTCAACAGAATATATGGCTTCTTATATATCTTCCACTGAGAATATTCTAGAATATCCTTATCAGTTGCATATAAAGATTCCTCTATATCATCAGAAGCATTCATAGGCACTGCTGCTTTCTCAAGTATGGGATATATATCTGATTGGTTTTTCCCATGGCAGATGAATTGAACTGAATGTCAATATCCAATATCATTAAGTAGCTGAAAGCTTTTTATAAATCAACTTAATGAGCAAAATTTAAAGAATATTCACTTATTTTACTAATGCATAAAAGAGCAGGGTGCAGGCCAGAGGTGTGTGGAGGTGGTGGAGGTGAGAGGAGTCACCAGAGACAGAGTGGGGAGCAGAACAGGTAGACTGAAATTTACTGCTGAGGGGAGAAGGGGGTGAGGCAGGAGAGGTCTGCTGTGCCATGTGTGTCACCTCCCTGGCCAGGGATCAAACTCATGCTGCAATGGCTGCTGATAGCTTCAAATTGCTGAGACTTAACCCCTTGCACTACCAGGGAGGCCCAGGAATATTCATTTTTAAAGAGGACACTACACATTCTAAAATTCAAATGAATACACTAAAAGTGATACAATTCTGAACCATAGTAGAGAAAATTAAACAAAAGAGAGGTAGAAGGAATCCTTTAACCTTATATATATTTTTTCATTTATTGTGCTGTTTTTCTGAAAGTATGCTTGTTACAAGGAAATTGGAAAATAGGCAAGTGCAGAAAAATAAAACAAAAACCATCTGTAATCACTACATTCAGAAATAGGCACTTTTAGCATATTTGAGTATGTCCTTGCATTTTTAGTCCAACAGCATATATTTGCAGTTAAGTAGATACATATGACATTACCGTTCTATATGTTTATTTAAGCATATGTACCCTTAATATGTCATGACATTTTCATAGCTAAATAAATATGCTCCTGGAATATGATTATTGTTATAGAGTGGTCCTTGGTTTAGAAGTACTGTAATTTACTTAAAATCATAACTCTTTAAAAGTTAATTTTGATCTTCTCTCCTCTGGTATTCAAAAATAAATAACTCATTATGGACACTCATGATTTTGTCCTTGGGCTGTATTCATGGAAGCAGAATTTCTGGGTGAAAAAGTACATTCATATTTTGATTTATGTAGACATTTGAATGTCAGAAAGTATATCCTAGTTTGTCCTCCTAGTAGCAAAGTATGGTACATCCCTTTTGTCACACCCTTACAATTGCTACACATAGCATTGATTTCAATATTTATAATATGACAGCGAATGGTACTATCTTTTATTATTAATTTTCTTGATTATCAATTAAATTCAACAAATTTAATTATTTGTAATTTGTGTGTTCCTATGAATTGGCTACTTGCTGGCCATTCATAGGCAACTGAGATGCCTTTGCTATCTATAAGTCACAGCAGAATGTTCCTTGACTACCTATGGACAACAGCCCATATCATGTAGCAGGCCAGGGGACTCCTAGGCCACTTTTGACCTGATTATGTGACTATCTCCATGGTGGTCTCAGGATTACTCTGCCTGTGATAAAATCATAGTTTGCTGATGCAAATGTCTCTTGACATATGGTCACAATTCCCCTTCTCTGTTCCTCATAAAACTCTGTCCCCCAATCCAATCCTGTCCTCTGGACTTTATTCCTCATACCATTGTTACATGATCAACTTTTACTATCCTGTAGGCTTTCAATAAATGGCACAATAACTTCTGCTCATGTACTTCCTATGCTTATCACAGCTATTTATAATAAGTAATCTTGGAATCAACCCAAAAGCTCAAAAATAGACGACTGGATCAAGAGGATGTTGTATATATACATGATGGAGTACTATTTAGCAATCAAAAAAGATAAACTAATGCCATTCACAGATACATGGGTGGATCTTGAAGGGATTTTGCTTAGTGAAATAAGTCAGAAGGAAAAAGAAAAATATCAGATGTTCTCACTTAAAGGACAAATACAGGGGATTAAGGGAAAAAAAACATTTCCTTACAAAGCTTGCTTTCTTTTCTAGGTGTAGTCCCTTGTTATACTCCCATTCCTGCCTTGAACCCAATCCTTCCCACTTTGTGGCAGAACGTCTCTGATTTGTAGTTGTCTATTTTTTGTTTTGTTTTGTTGTAGTTTTTGTTGTTGTTGTTGATGATGGTATTATTATTTTCATTTTAGAAAAAAAAACACTTTATTCACACATATTTTAAGTTGAGAGCTGGTCAACATGTTAAACAAATGAAACTTTTTTTTTTTCACTCACAGAATTAAGATTTCATCACTTATGAAATTGGGACTTCAGTTTTCTTCTGTTTAACTATCTTTCTATTCATTTCCAGGTCACACCCAAGATAGTTCTGTGAATCTTTAAGGGTATAAAACCAAATCTTTCAGGAGAGAAATTAAAGTCAGATGTTTCCTGAACCAGTAAAATACAATAAATGAATGAGATTAATCATGAAAAGGAATATGTTGTGGAAAAGACTGTTGTGAACTAGAAAGCATAAAAAAGGATGTGCTTGGTCCAAAATATAAATTATTTTTCTAATCATGGTTATGCAAAGTAAATATTACTTTGTTATAAAAATGATATATTTATTGCAAGCAAAACTAGGCAGAGACAATTTGACAGGGTCATAGCATTTAGTTTTCCTACTGAAGTAATTGTGTTACAATATTTTTCTATATTATGTCTTATATTTCAGTACAGGTCAATATTGGTTAAGCATTAATGAAGAAAAGTTTAGCATTTTTTTGAAAATCCTCTATTAAAAATTTTGTAATTTTTTGAAATCTAGTGACTCCATATTCAAAACTCATGTAATAAGTTTCCATAAGAATTTAATGAATGCAACAACTTGTCCCTGTTGGCAAACAGGCATTTCCCTTTGAATAGTCACTGAAAATGTTACTATTCTTTGTTTTATTGTCCTTTCTTTTTCCTGTCAAATCTCAGACCTATATTTTTAAATACTGTTGACCCAATCAATATTGCAACAAAAAATAAAACTTTATAAAAACATAATTCCAGCATTGTTATATACCAAATTATTTATTGTTTCAATTTTTCTAAGCTTTTTCCATAGAATACATGACTTTTATGTTGCAACTAATGTTCTTATAATGTTACATTTGGTTATGCAGCTAAAACACAAAAGCAATTTGTAATCTGCCACCCTAATAGTTTTCCATGTTGTTTTATAGCCATTGCAATTAAACTTTTAACAACTGTACTAAAATAAGACATTGAATTGACTTAGTCACTCAATTACTAAGGTATTTAAATTGTTATAAATGCTTTGCTTTATGTATGATATTTAATTTCTTAATAATCATATATTTTGAGCAAGCATAATTTTGTATGATCCAATCAGTTCATTATAAGCCTTGTATATTATCTATAAAAATGTATCTAACACCTACATTTGGAATATATTTTTGGATGAATGCTTAAGAAAGGAATTATAGGACATGAAGTATGCACTATTCCAACATCATCTCTTGTTCTAAAACTAAGCATAGAGTACAATATCCAAACTTGTTTATAAGTTTGTACTCCAGTATTCCTTAGGAAGTCAACCATCACTGAGTGTTCTATGATATCCTATAGCACAAAACTCGAGACCTATTTATAAAGTTATATTTTTGAAGATTTTAAGTTTAATATTCATGAATTTCTGATTGTGGACCAAGCAAAGCTGGAATAAAAAGTGGACAATTGCATAGTACTTCAGTTAATGTGCATTTCTTTGTACTAATGTGAAGAAGATCATAAAACAGAATTTCTATTTTACTGGCTGTGTCATTATAATAGCAACAGACAACCTAAAAAAATAGAAAAGGTGCAAGTAATATAAAAAATAACTTATCTGAGTACATCAGATAATATGGCAGCCAAGAAAGTAAGTGAGATGTGGTTTTTCTCTCTGGGAATTGATTCTTAAGTGACATAGTGAAAAAGGCTAAACATTTGAAATTAATATATTTGCTAATTGGAAGTAAAGTCATCAATTGCACTGAACTGAGGAGATATAAATTAGAATTCAAGCCTATCAGGGAAGCCAACATTTAAGGAATCCAGATACTGGAGATAATGGATAACCATTAGAGACTACTAATAGAAGTCACAGCTGGATAGTATAAGGAAAATAAAGTACAATGATAATTAATTAGAAACAAGAGATAAAGTACTAGAAAGAATAGTGAGAATGTCAAAGACTATAGGAATAGGACTTAAGAAGACCCAAGGAAGGAATAAACTTGGAAATATTCTCCCATCTCTGTTGAAATTCTGATTTCTGTAGAGAAGGTATGAGTATGGCCCACTAGATGTCATAAAAGTTTGCTGAGCAAAGCCTGTTCACTGTACTGACAGTGAAATTTGACTAGGAAACAGTGTATGGAAATTCTGGTGAGATTTGCTGATGCACATGCAGCTCTGGATTTCCTGTACAGCACTGTCTTGCTCAGGAAGAAGCTTTCCACTGACAAAGAAGCAGAGCACCAGGGGCATAAACCACATGCCTGCAAAACAGGAAACTATGGCATAAAAGTGCTAAGTCTTTTCATTGCAGCTACCTCCAGTGCTTAACATTGTATAATAAAGCATGTCAAAGTAGAGTGGATTTATAAAAATGAGAAACTTGATGATGGGATGAAAAGTTTCACCTGATAAGTAAAATTTATAGAAAGAATAAATTATAGTTAGTAGAAGTCAGAAATCTCAATGAAGAAAATAGTAGATAAGATTAAATGGTATATTATAATTAACTGACTTGAGAATTGGTAAGCCTGGAAGATCATCAGTAGAATATATCTAGGCTGAATCAAAGAGAGAAAAAAGATAATAAAAAAAGCAGAAAACAGCATGAGAAAAATGATTTATAGATCAAAGTTCTCACAGACATGTTTTATGGATTACTAGAAAGGAGAAAAATAAGTAAAAACAATATTTGAACATATAACAGTAGGAATCATTTTTCTAAAACTGAAAGACATCAAATATCAGCATTGAGATGTACTACAAATCTAAGACTGAAAACTAATTTAAAAAATCAAAGCATGTCATAGTGGAATAAATGAAATAAAGGCAAAGAGAAAATCTTAAGAGCAGACAGAGAAAAAGCCATACTATATTCAAGACTAAATTTAACATTAATTATATAGAAATTTAGAAAAAAATAGTAAAATAGTGAATTTTATACAGATATGTCATTAATTACATCAAAATTTATGATGTATACCACATTTAAAGATGTTAGAATATTTACAATATCACATGTAGATGTAGTATCATGGATATAGTTTCTTAAATATGTGACTACAAAAGAGTTAAAACTGAAGATTAAAAACACTGAAATGTCTTACAAACACAAATCAAAAGAAAATTGATATAACTGTAATAATAACAAAACACCTTAATTTAATAAAAGAAGTATAGCTGCATCTCAAGAGAAACATATAATAACAAAGAGTTGATCTGCAATGAAGATGTGGCAGTTCCAAACTGGCGTGCCATTCATAATAGAGCTTCAAAATATATATATAAAAAAATTGCAGTCAAAAAAGAACAAATGGGGGCCTCCCTGGTGGCACAAGGGGATAAGTAAGCACCGCACTATGTAGCAATGCAGCCAATGCAGCACAAGTTGATTCCTGGCAGAACTCTCCTCCCTCATTTGCTGTTCCCCTCAGCAGTGTATTTCAATCAATCCACCTGTTCTGCTCCCCACTCTGTCTCTGCCGAATCCTCTCAGCCCTACCCTGCACCTCTGGCCTGCACCCCAGTTCTTGTATGCATAAATAAATAAATGTTAAAAAAAATTGTAAAATCAGGTGTGTTTCCCAAAAATATGTTAAAAATGACAACTGAGGTTCTTTTTAATCATATATGTTTGATGTTAGATTAGCTTATTAAACTCTGTGTAATATTTGAATGCAATTTAAATAATCCAGCATACAGATTAGTTCAGCAGGCAGGCAGTATTTTCTCAAGCATCATGTTTCAAAATGTCTTTATTAGCCAAAAATAATTGGAAATGAGCTACTCATATAATTCATATTTTATTCATATTATTACTGATCAATTTTCAATTTACATTAAAATTGTGTTTTGTTAACAGTGAACTAAAATGTCTTATTAAAGGTCTCTTAAATTTTACAGAATGATGCAATTTATTTTTTAAGACTTATTTTTATTTATGCATATAAGAACTGGGGTATAGACCGGGGGTGGGGGTGTGTGTGAGAGGATTCACCTGAGACAGAGTGGGGAGCAGAACAGGCAGAATGACTAAAATACACTGCTAAGGGGAGCAGTGGGGGAAACAGGAGCGATCTATTGGGTCACCAATGATGCTAAGATGAACTACAAAAGTGTGCAACAGCATGTGTGCATCTCTTAAGCAGTGTACTGCAGGTAAGAAATGACACAAAAACGTATATAATATGGTGCTACTTATATATAGGTCAGAATAACAAAATGAACCTATCGTGATCAAAGGTCAGGACAGTTGTTTCTTTTACCAAAGAGGGGTGCTTCTTGGTTGTTAGTAATGTTCAATTTATTGTGGTAGCTTTGGTATCTCTATTTGTGAAAAATCATCAGGCTTTATACTTATGATTTGTATACATTTCTATGTCTATAACTCAATAAAAAGCTAATTAAAAATAAACAAAGCCAGTCTCAATAGTTCCACAGTCAGGTCTCAGAAAAGTAGTTATATCTAGTCAAGATGCATTGTAGGTCAGGCTCCTGTTAGGACTCCATTCCTTCAGGATTTCTCTCTGTGATTCTACAGTTCTGGTGACTTGATTCCCCTTTGTCTGTGTTTCTCCTTTGTTAGTTTCTTCTACTCTCCCTGCCTAACACATTCTCAGTCTCTTTCTCTCTTCTCTTCTTCTCCATGCTCCTTTGTAACCACATTCACCCCATCAGGCAAAGATATATTGAGTCAGATAATTAACATAAGAGAAAGGTCTCTTTTGAGCAGAATGAGTCACTATAAAATACTCATCACCTTTAAGGTATATCCCTTTAAGGGTGAAGGGATATTTAACATTGAGATGATGGTTCTGACCACAGGTTTAGGAATGGGCTGTGAACCAGGCCAGTAAATGTATATAACCAAATCGCATTGTATTTTTAGCTCTGAACCCCAGCTGGATATTAACTTCTGAAACCATGGAATTAGCTTTTTAACATCTACCACTGTCTAACACAGTGCCAAATATGTTGCAGTGGAGATCTAATAATTATCTATTTGAGAAGCCAATAACAACAAATTTAATGAATAAGTGACCTACTGTTTTGACCTGATAGTTTCTCACTGTTTTTAATCTCATCCTCAAATGATACTTGGATGTGAAATTTCTGGTTCTGTATTATAAGTCTCCAAATTCATAAGACTGGACAACTCCTTGGTATTTTGTTCAAAGCTATAACGTCTATAAAAGTTTATGGTCTGTCTTTTCCTTTATATCAAAATAGAGTGCATTAGTCTTAATTAAAATAATATATAATGGTTTTATCTTATTTGATCTGCAGTCAAAGAATGATGTCACTCTGGGATGACACATTTTTAAGAGAGCTTCTGTAGTCTTTCTGATGTGTCTAGATATAGGGCACTAATGCTCTTTAAATATTCAATTACAGATATAAATGAATGTTCCATTGCCAATGGTGGCTGTCAAGATCAATGCCGTAATACAATTGGCAGTTACTACTGCAAATGTCAAGCAGGCCAGAAGCTGGAGGAAGATGGCAGAGGATGTGAAGGTAACAGGACTGTCTGCTTACTGATAAGGAAAAAGACAGCATCTATGGGTTCCTTTATCCAGAGTCAGCTGAAGTGCCTGTGTTGAATGTTGTCAAGAGCACAGATCTTCCTCTCATGTCTCGATTACAAAATTGTAACCCTAAGAACACTTCAAGTAGCTTATTATAGGAAACATATGATTATACACTGGTTTGGTTGTGTCATGTTCTGATTATGGAATTTCAATCTTTCATTTAAATCCCTGAGTAAAGTACATATTTTTGAAAGCATTTTATTTAATTCTAAAGTAAAAATGGTGCTTATAAAATACTCATATTTTGCTACAACAGAAATAAAGGGCCACAACACTAACCAAAGGGATACTATTCTTGGAGTAGAATTAGCTTTTTACACAAACATCAATTTTTTCTGGCTACTTTTAAGTATAATTCCTCTCATCCTTCTTTGATTTATTAATTCATCATTTTGTTCATTTGACAGACATTGAGTTTCTACTCTATATCAGGCAATATTCCATCCTCTGAGCATATAAAAATAATGAGAAATTAATTCTGCCTTGAAGGAGCTCACTGATTAAAGAAAGGTAAAGATTGAAACATAAACTGAAATCCTACAGAATGGTGTTTTAAGGCATTATAACATAGAGTTAAGTGCACTGTATTCAAATAGACCTGAATTTGAGTCTGAACTCCATCACTTAAAATGTATGTGACCTTGGGCATGTTATTTAATCTTGTTAATACTCTTTCCTCATCTGTAAAATTTAGGATAATGGCAATTTCTAAAGCCATAAAACTTGCTATGGAAATTTAATAAGATAAAGCTTCTAAAGCAGTTAGCATAGTGGGTGGTGTATAGTAGGTGTTCATATAATAGGTTTTGTGTTCTCATTTTTAAACTCAGTCGTTGTCTAGATTGAGATGTAATGGGGGCCAGAGACTGCTTCCTTATCTCTTCTAAAAAAGAAGATAGTGAAACTAAAGGGATCATATGTACCATGTCTTACAACTGTCCTTTCTGATATTTTTTCTTTGTCTAGTCATATTACTAAAATGCTTGGGCATTTTATGTATTGAGGCATTTTCAAAAGATATGTATTATTTTGCTATGTTTTCCCATTAACCTGACATATTCACATTCATTTCCCCCCAACAATGTCTTTTCCTCATGGGGCAGATATGAATAAATTGATAGGAGAAAGCAAGACAAAAAATATCTAACTGAAGGTAATTGGGATTGGAGCTGTGGGTTTGACTGGGATGGCCAAGACAAGACAAGTTGCAGACAAATTTTAAAATTTATCAGATTCTCAGGAAGTGGTCAGATTCAGTGCTGTACCATAGGTTCTGGCAGGCAGCAACAGGAGTGACTACAGGTAAGCTGTCAAAAAATATTTAAGAGCAATTGCATCTAGGCTTTTCCAAGACAGGTTTCACACAGTCAGGGTCCTCAGACTAGAAGGATATATACATTTATAAAGGCAAAACTGAAATTCATTGAGTTATTTTCATTCAAGTGAGATGATATTTATTTATGATATGACTTACTTAACAATGATGTTCTTAATATTGAATCAACATCAGAGAACAGGAAGAGTCTAGAACTTCATGGTGGCACAGTTACCACTGATGACATCATCTGCATGATGAGAACATTGTCTGTTATTACTCTTCACTTCCCCAACATGAAGCTGTCTCTTGGTTTATTTTTGGCATAGTTTTATCATCATGTATGTATCTACTTATGTATCTATCTAGATACATATATATAATATATACAAGTATTGTGCTGGGCAGTTCATATATATATGTAATAATCTATATAATTATAAATGCACATATATTTGCAATAATTAGCCATAATCTTTATTTTATGATAGTTATTAGACTGATAAAGCATGTTAAACTCTATACCTATTAATTTATTTCACTAACTTATATCATATTTTGATTGAAGTTCATTACTTTTGGTGGCTCATAATAATGTAAAAATATTAGAACAATGATTTCCATGGTTTCATTTAACTTATGTCCAGCGGTTTC
This sequence comes from Galemys pyrenaicus, assembly GCA_019455555.1. NCBI lineage: Eukaryota > Metazoa > Chordata > Mammalia > Eulipotyphla > Talpidae > Galemys > Galemys pyrenaicus. The sequence goes on along the minus strand of JAGFMF010011830.1, from coordinate 7,650,405 downwards.
ATGTAACTAATGAATAAGAGTAAGATCTGGATGTGTTAGAGTCAAAAGTTTGAAATTGAGCTAATATTGTCTTCCTCCTTGCTGAGATGCAGAACTGGGGATGACAGAATGGAATGGACACACTCACCAGTAAAGAACTACCTGTTAGTATCAAACTATCCTTGGCAACTTTTCTTTAACATTTCCTTAGAAGACTGTTTGAAATATGGGCATACTAGAGATTAAACTTGCTTTGTTATATAGCACAGACCAATCACAGATTTGTTTATATACATATAGAAATTATTTTGATAATGAGTGCAATCTAAATTTACTTCAAATGGATATTTCAATTCTTGTCAGTGAAGTGATGAGTCAATCAGATTTATTTACTAGATGCTAATAAAAAAAGATTTGTTAAGTTCAATGACCAATATGTCAAATGCTATAGCCATAAAATTAAACAGTAATTTGGAAACACTTTTTTGTGTAAATAGATATTGAATTTAACTTATTTGAATTACATTTTAGAATACAGAGCAACAGTTTAGTGGACATGTGTTATACCATTAAAATAAATCTAGACCTTCACTCTTGAAAAGAATGGAAACATCAGTAACTGTATTGTTAGCTAATCTTGTCCTTTAATCAGTTCTCTAAATGGCTACAAAATTATGCAGAAGGCATCTGATTAGCTCAGTTTACATTAGCATCCCCTTCTTGCATGCATAGCAGTGAAACTAATGTGTGGTTTCTAATAAACAGTAAATATATTATTTTTATTCTTTACCACATAGATTAAAAAGAAAATAAAGAAGAGGAATAATTTGTAGGACACTACCAACGTTTTTATATATATATGTATGTACATATGTGTATATTTCTTGTATGCAAACACAATGTACATATGTATATTATTTACACAGATATGTAGTGTAGATATATAATAATTCTTATATACATGTTATATTAATTCTTATATACAGCTTATATAAGGATAAAAGGATATAACATTTTTCTCCTTTATTTTATGGCTTTTCAAGTATGCATGGTTTCACAAATATTCAACCACTTTGCTTTTCAGAAAAAATGCCACACTATATTTTATCATTTTATTTGCTATTAATCCAATTTTTTATTAATTTTTAAAAATTTTGCAAATACAGAATAAATTTTAAAAGTTAGTAATTTGTTTTTCTCATTTATTCTTTAAGATATTGTTTCTCAGTTGGGATGATTTTGTTCCCCAGAAATATTTGGTCTTTGATCTTCATGATTGAAGAAGAGGTTACTACTAGAATCTAATAGGATAAGGTCAGGGTACTGCCAAACATCTTCTGTCACTGTGATTGTGCATATAATTTACCTTCTCACTCGCTGCTTTCATATATTCTTTTTATTCTCTACTGCATCTGCTCATCCAGTCTATTAAGCTTTAAACATCAACAACTAGACATTACATTTTTTGAAGTCTTGTTTTTCTTAAATTAGTAGATTCCTTCTGGTATGCTCATTTTCATAAGTTATGTGCTTTTCTATAACTATTTTATTCATATTCTATAAAGCTGATTCCAATATCTATCTATGGTGTCTAAATTATTGTTTGTGACTATTAGTTATGTGTCCCTTTCCTACTACACAGAACACTATACTTATTTACATAGGTTTAATGCCCATTAAATTGGGACTATCTTTTGGGAAATGGTCATTTAATCACTGTTTTATCCTGGACTCACAGGTTTCTAACAGCTAGCAGAGTTTCATAATTACTTCATAAATGCTGAATGAATGAATGGATTAATGATATCCATCCACTTAAAAGTAAATGTAAACAAGCAGATGGTCACATTTTATTTATTTCCTTATTTACAGATTATAATTATCCTGGGTTTATCAATGAAATGCCAACTAGTTAGGTCATTTGTTATCAGTAGCTCTTTGTACATATATTTTTTTATAATGAATCTGTTATATTTTGAAAGGCAAATGACATTCTTACTTCTAGAGGACAAATCAAAGTCTTTTGGCTTTGTTGAATTTTCTGAAGTTTCTCCACATAAATGATCTAAATTATTGATGCAATGGCATATGTAGTGTGATTGTTTGAGCCTGGTAATCACATGGAGTCAGGGAAATTTCCTAAACAAAATGATAACTGACATCATTTACATTTACATAAATGACCTTATAAAGATAATGAACACTGATTGGATATTTGAGATAAAATCTTCCATTTGGAAGAAATAGATTATATGGTATAAATATGATGTTTAATTTATAGAGTGCTAAAATTTATAAAAGTGATTTTGACATTTTAAACCAATTTTTTTTCTGAAATACATCAGAAATGGTAATGTGAATAAACAAAGAATGTAAGTCAGTATGTCATTGTGTGGAATAATAGGATTTTTGCTCAAAAGATCTGTATGCGTGGAATTCAAGGTAAATTAAATGATTTGAACAAACTCAAAATGATAATTGGTTAAAAAAAAGTGACATCAGAAGCCAGGATTTTTTATGTACCTTCAATGAGATTGATAGCATGAATTGGATATGGAATAGGCTTATCAAAGTGTGGACTCAGTTTTATAACAACTCAGAGTCTCTCAACTCATAGAGGACATGATCAACAGCACAAGACAATGTATATCTGGAGAGATTGAGAACTGTCTGATAAAACCCACATACTTTATTTTAGAGCTGCAAACAAAATCTAGTTTTCTTTTTTTTTAATTGCTATTCTTCCTAATTGATTCACCTGTTCTGTGAATATTTATTGGTTAACCACTATGTGCTCAGCCCCAGCTGGGTAATTTAAGAGTAACAGTGTAGTACCAAAGGTGGTTTCTTCTGTCATAGGATTTCACTGTCATTGATTATCCTAGATATGAAATTAATGAGTGATATTTTAAAGTAAAGTACAAGCAATTATATTTTGAGAGTTCACCCAGGCCAGCTCCTGGTATCGAGGCATCACTGTTTCTAAACTAGCAGGTTTAGAGACCTCCAAGGGAGGAGACTGCTTTGTCCATTTCAGTCTGTTTAATAACCCTTGCTACCAGGTAAGTCTTCTTTATGTGCAATCTATATTGTTCTGACTGAAATTTAAATGATTTTTATTTTATTTTTATTAATTCAAAGACTTAACTAATTAGTGTCCTACTTTACAGTAATTCATCCCAGTCTTAGAGAACACTCAAGTGCCCCTCCTCCACATGGTGCAGATGTTGATCATGTCAGATACTGGAAGCTGTTGATACTTGAGGAAAATCTCTCTCTCTCTCTCTCTCTCTCTCTCTCTATATATATATATATATATATATATATATATACACTAATGATCTATTTACATGTATGCATGCATGCACACATTTTGTTTTGAGATTATAAAAATACTAGAAATAATTATCAGGGATTTATCTGCTTTAGTGTATTACTTCTCTTAATACTTATTTATAAAACCCTCTCTCATCACCTAAACTTCTTCTGGTGTTGGGGAACATATAAATGTGGTAATAATAGCTCCCTAGATAAGTGATAAATGAGAGCAATTTAAGAAAATTCCACATAATTGATCATAATAGACCAAAGTAAAATTTATATATTTTTTAAATTTATCAAAGCATATTCACAATGGAATTAATTATGAATAAAAAGTTTGAACTGCTTAAAATACTTAGTGTTAATATCATAGTTGGATGTATCATAATTAATACATACATGTATGCAAGCTATCATTGTTTTTATGCATTCATTTATCTAGCCACTCACCTATATATCTATTCATCTATATACAAACATGTATATAACCAATAAACAGTAGACCATGCTGAAGAAAGAATACACACTTTGGGTGTGGCTAATTATTTTGAAATTTACTGTGAGACATAGGCCAAGTTACTTAACATTTATGGGCTTTCCCTTCACTTTTAAAACCAGAATAAACAACACTTTATTTGATAGGTATTAAGTGATTAGATGAGATATTGAATGAAAAAATCTCAGTTTCAGGAAACCTCCATCCCTTACCTCCTGACCATATGAACAAGGTTATTTATTAGTAACGGTCTTTACATATCTCTGCTCCTCATACACTCCCTTTTTAGGGGAGGAAGAACAAATTACCTATCTTGTAGCTTGTAAAAGAAATGAACTATGCTGGAGGACTTTATGGTCTTTGTTTGAGGTGTATTGATATGGTAACATACTTCTAGAGAACTGTTATCCTATACCTCAAATCATATATGCATTATAAAGTGTTAAAACAACTTTAAAAAAAAGAATTTGGGCTATGGAATTGAGCCCGCTTTTCAATTTCCTTTGGGATCTGCAAATGTCTATAAATGTATTTGTTTTAGTCTGTTCTACAGTGAAGTATGCTTAATAAGGGAAGGATAAATCTCAATAACTTTCCTCACCATGAGATTTCCCAGCCACTCCTGTGACCAAGTGGATGAGTTTGCTTACTTCTGTACACATATTTAGGAAGTCCTTTCAAACTGTACCTTTAAGTATATGTTTCCCCCTTTAATTTCAACTTTAACAAAAATAAAGTTTGTATTTTGTACGTGTCAATTTTGGGTTAGATCTCAATTAATTCAAAAGCCAGTCAGGGAGTGCAAATTTGCTGGTGTATCCCCATAAATACTAACATTTTACCTAACACATAACATATGCTAAAGAACTTTTTCTTTTGTTCTCATTTTTACAATTTCTTCTAGTGCTTTTTGTTGTTGAGACTAAAAATAAGTATAAGTCCATACAATGGGGATCCCAGAAAGAGAACAGAAAGACATAGAACTTATTTAAGGAAATAATTACTAAGAACCATCTCATTCTCGGAAGTTAATCTAATGTCCTGATCCAAAAAGCCTAAAATGTTCCAAACCAAATATTCCAGACCAACACATTCCAAGACACATTATAATTAAACTGTTGGAAGCCATCAAACTGGTAAACCTTAAAAAAGAAAATATTTAAAACACTGAGAAAAAGGAGAGTAAGCTATAGGAAATATCTGTTAGACTGTCCATTTTCAGTGGAAAACTTAGAAAAAAGTATGAAATGATGAGACATTTATAGTGATTAAAAATATTTCCAGTCTAGAATAATTTATTCTGCAAGATTATCAGAAAAGGTAGAAGAAATGTAAGGAAGGAGCTTTACTGGAAAGCAAAAATAATAAGAATCCATAAAAAGAGTAAGCTGGATATAAAAGAAGTACTATAGGGGTTATTATAAAGCAACAAAATTTCAAATATAGAGGTAAGGAACATCTAAATTACAGAAGAGTACAGTAAAAATGTGGTCCATCAAAATACTTAATTAACGATAAACTGTGCATTACCATACAATGAGGAAAGGAAACTCTCTTAAACAGATGGCACTAAGGGGCCTCCCTGGTGGTGCAGTGGGTTAAACAATGCACTATGAAGAAAACCGCAGCCACTGCAGCACAAGTTTGATCTCTGCCGCTGGCCAGCAAGGAGACTCACATGGCATAGCAGACCTCTCCTGCCTTGCCTGCTGATTCCCTCAGCAGTGTGTTTCAGTCAGTCTGCCTGTTCTGCTCCCCCCTCTGTCTGGTGATGCCTCTCAAACCTCCTGCGACTCTGACCTGTACCCCAGCTCTTGTATGCATAAATAAATAAATCTTTAAAAAAAAAATACCAGACGGCACTGAAAAACTGGACAGCCATATATAAAACAATAAAGTTGAACCACTAAATCCATCCACACAAGTATATTGTAAATTAATTAAAGACATATATGAGGCCTGTAGCAATATAAAATTTAGAAGAAATGATTGATGATACATTTCATGATTCAATCACATGTTTTTGAAGACTTGACCTTATGACAAGGAAAATAAAAACTAAAATTAGGATTGCCTGAGATTAAAATGCTTCTGGACAGTGAAAGCAAATATAAGTAGATTAAAAAAATTCTGCTGAATCAGAGAAAATATTCACATATTACATAATTAATTATCAGTTAATATTCAAAATATATTGAAAAACTTATTCAATTGAACAATATACCCAACCAATTAATAAATGTACAGCAGATCTGGTCAGCTCCCCAAAGTGGATATCTAGGGGCTGCCTGACATATGCCAAAATGGTCAACTTTGCTGCTAGTAAGAGAAGTTAGGAAGTTAAAATCACAATGTGATAACCCATGAGGCTAGACCATACTCAAAATACCTCCAACAACAAATGCTTGAAAATATGTAAAGAAAGAGGAGCTCTAAAAAATTGTTGGTGGGAATGTAATCTTGTACAGTCATTTTAGAAAGCAGCCTGGACTTTCCTTAAAAACTGAAAATGGAAATACCATATGACCCAGCAAATGCACTCTTAGTTATCTCTCTGAAGTACATGGAACCATGAACTGAAAAATTTAATGTTTTGCAATGTTTATTGCAGCATTATTATAATAGTTATGGCATGGAAGCAACTTACGTGCCCAATTTTAGGGTATTAGATCAAAAAGATGTGGTAGAAAACTATAGAACTGTGACATACTGCAGGGGAGGAAAAGGGGTCAAAGAGTACAAGGGACTATGGGATAGAACACAGGTGATTTGGGGGTGGAATTTTATGGGGATTATACCTGAGGGGATAAACCAAGTATTGTCCAAAAATAAACAATGATATAAATAAATAAAAAAAAAGATACAGTATACCCGCACTATGGAATAGTATGCAGACATTTTATCATGGCTATTCAAATAGGCATAAGGAAATGTTGCCATTTAGATAGATATAGAAATAGTTTCAGGAAATTATGTTTGGTAAATCAAATCAGAATGACAAAGACAAAATATTGGGAATTTACATAGCAGATGACTTGACAAAACAAAATGCTTACAAAATCTAGAGGGCATTAAATAAAGAAATCAGTCTTTAAAGGTTGAGTTTTAAATGTGAGGATGGGGAGAAAAGAGGCTTAAAGGGGTATTAAGAGATAGCTGTTGCTGGGCATCCCTGGTAAATCATGTATTAATGACACAGTGCTTTCAAGTGATTGCCAGCTACTGCAACATGAGTTCGATTCCAGGTCAGGGAGCTAACCCACATGGTGCAGCAGACCTCTTCTGTCTCACTTGCTGCTCCCCTCAGCAGTATATTTCAGTCAGTCTGCCTGTTTTGCCTCCACTCAGTCTCTGTGTATCTTCTCATCCACCATACCTCTGGCCTATACCCCAGCTCGGCTATGCATAAATAACTAAGTAACTCTTTAAAAAAGAGAAAGTGTGGGTGAAGAAAAAAATATGCCCTAATAGAAACAACACACAATTTAAAGGGGGAAAGAAAGAACTCAGACAAATAATTTTTTTAAAGACTGGAAAAAATGGGAAAATCTAGAACAGTAGAATCCTATTATTTAGAAATACAGAGGTAAAAAAGAATGTGTGTGTGTGCGCGTGTGTGTGTGTAAGATTTATTTCCAAGGAGCTTCCAGTTCAGTAAATGAAATAAGATGGATACACAAAGAGTTATAGTATAAAACAGCAAAACTATAAGCAGGCACAAGCAAAGTGCAATGGGAATTGGCTAGAGTAAAAGATAACCCACTGTTGAGTCAAAATAGGCTACAAGGAACAGGTTCAGATAGTCATCACTCAGTCTCAGGACTGAACAACACTTTTTCCATTTCCTTGAAAATAGTTTGCCTTATATTTATCCTGTTGTCTATCTTCTCCCTTGTTAAACAATGGAAAGTATCTGAGATATTTAACAACAAATCTGCAACTGCCACATCCATGATCACTTTTTTTGCATAAACACTGAGAATATTCTCAAGTTTGTGTCTTTCAGCTTAGCGAGAAAACATGTTAAATTCAAATCTGAAACTGATATCACCAGAGAAATCTTTTTCAGTGAATCTTTTAAATAAGCCCTATTATTTCTCCCCAAATGAATCACTCCTCAGCTTTCAGTTCACATTTATCATCAAAGTGTGTTTGGAAGTGAGGCATGTTGGAGAAGAACATAACTGATAAACTCCCCAAAATGAGCTGGTGCATTATCCATCATTATGGATGTGCATATTTAGTTATAACATCCCTAGATGGTACCAATGGACACTAAACAAAAGAGGTCCTAGAGTCTGTAGCTGAGGAAGACATCTTTGCAGGGACCTCTTGTTGGTAATATGCCAGGATAAAAATTAGCGACAGTCCAACCTACTGCATTGGAAACCAGTGACTCTTGAAAGAGTAATTAAACAGTCAGTGGGCAGAAATGGGTGGTGTGGGGGTCTGGGAATGGTGGGCAGCAAGGGCCCTCCTTTTCCAAAGTTTCGATCTTGGTCCTTCAGTTTTATATCAGGAGGCGTACCTTATTTTTAATATTCTGAAATATTAAATATTTAAGCTTTGTTCACTATTATTTTGAGTTTTTCTCTTTAGTCATCTTAAAAATGAACTTTTGAAAGATGTTTTTTATAATTCTTTTCCTCTAAGCAAAAAATTTCCAACTGAAGATGCTGTTCTGAATTCCTAAGATTTGCATTTTTCTTCTAGATAGTTTATTGTCTAGATTATGCAATACACCAAAAAAGAATGTTCCTGTGATCTAATGGGTGATCTTCTAAGATTTGGTGACTGTAAAGAATTGATTTCTTCTATCTATCAAGGCCCACATTATTTTCTATTATCATAAAAAAACAATAATGAATGATGGTTTAATTTTATTACTATAAGGAACTCTTATCTATTCTTAAATAATAAAGGCATTTTTTCTTTTTATAAAGGGAGGCTAAGTATATATGTATAATTTTTTAATTAGGAAATGAGTCAGTTAAAATTTACTTGTTTCTTTCTTATTGTACTTCAAGTGGCTGTGCTTTTCATGAACTTCTGAACACCAGATGCCAGTCAATATAGAGAGAACTAAATTCACTTATTTCTGAAAATTACTGTATATTTTAGTTCAGTTAGTTCAAATTCAAGTTAAGTTTCATTTATATTTATTAATTCTAATTAAAAAATTTTAAAGATTATTTTTTGTGCATAGAAGAACTGGGGTACAAAGCTAGAGGTGTGGGGGGTGAGAGGATTCACCAGAGACAGAGTAGGGAACAGAACAGGCAGATCTACTGCAATACACTGCAGAGGGGAGCAGTGGGCAAGACAGGAGAGGTCTGCTGCTCCATGTGGATCAGCTCTTTGGCCAGGACTGAACTCATGCTGCAGAGGCTGCAGATGCTTCATAGTGCAGTGTTTAACCCCTTGTGCCACTAGGGAGGTCCACTAATTAAATTTTAAACTGGTTATGCCAGTACTTTCTTAAATTATAATAACAAAATAAAAATATATCACATTTTATTTGGCAGTATATACATTTGATGAATATATTTCACATTCATTGTCAAGTTAGAGTAAAACCAAGTACATTAGAGTACGCACGTTTATTTGTATTTGACTTTGTATCTTCTACACAAGTATCTCATTGCTGATAATATATTCCTGAGAATAGTAAGTGTTATAACCACAAAGAATGCTTCATGCCACTGCCAACATGAATGTACATATTTTTGACTATTACTTACAATTAGGAGAGATACTTAAAGACTCATCTAGAGAAATTTCAGTAAGGGGGACGGTGGGCAATTGGCATTGAATAAAAGTGTACTTTTCTGTGATTATTTATCAGACTACTCAAGGTAATTGATCATAAATGAATTGCCCTTTTTCTCATATAATTTTATTATAGCCTGTCTTGCAGACTTAGAAAAGCATTTGAAGAAGTTAAGCAAACCATCCATTTACAATTGTATCAAAAAAAAAAAAAAAAACCTGGGAATCAAACTAAAAAAAAGGAAGCGAAAGAACTATACAAAAAAATTACAAAACAAAACAAACTTAAAAGAAATAGAGAAGACACAGAGAAATGTAAAGACAATCCCTGCTCATGGATTAGAAGAATTAACATTTTCAAAACAGCCATCCCCCCAAAAGCAGAATCAATGCAATTCTAATGGTGATGGATTTTTCTAAAACACTTTGTTAAACTCCCATGCTGGCCCACTTGATGGTGCAGCACACCACTGCTCATTGTCAGAGACCTTCGCTTCCCAGGAGCACTCCTAAAGAGGAAAGGTTAGCTCTGGTTGAGCAGCTTTGTCACTAGATCCTATTGACCCATTTCAGAGCTGGGATGGGAAAATGCTCAAGTCCCCCTGACTGCATGAGCATGAGAACTCAGGGGAAATGGTAGGAGAAAAGAGAAATAAAAAGAATCTTCAGGGTCTTCCTGGTGGCGCACTGGGTTGACTGCAGCACTGTGAAGCATCCGCGGTACAGCAGCAGGCATTCGATCCCCAGCCAGGGAGGGGACCCACATGGTGCAGCAGACCTCTCCTGCCTCACCAGATACTCCCCTCAACAGTGTGCTTCAGTCAGTCTGCCTGTTCTGCTCCCCAGTCTCTCTGGTGAATCCTCTCACCTCCTGCACCCCTGGCCTGTACCCCAGCTCTTGTATGCATTAGAAACAAACAAACAAACCAACAAAAAACCAACAACAAAAAAGAATCCTCAAAAAAGAATACATTGGGTATATATATATATTTTTTTTTAATTAAGTACATTTCTCAGTTTCAAAGTTTTCTATTTCTGAAAAGCATATGGAGTTTGTTGCTTCAAATCTTACATCAGGACCTCCCTGGTGGCTTAAGGGGCTGAACACCTCACTGTGTGGGCTTCTATAGCCACTGCAGCATGGGCTCGAACCCTGGCCAGGAAGGGGACCTACGTAGTGCAGCAGACCTCTCCTGCCTCTCCTGCTGCTCTCCTCAACAGTGTATTTCAGATGATCTTCCTATTCTGATCCTCACTCTGTCTATGGGGAATCCTCTCACTCCCTGTGTCTTTGGCCTGTACCCCAGCTCTTGTATGCATAAATAAATAAATCTTTTTAAAAAATTAAATCTTACAGCACTCCCAGCAATGGCACAAATCACACAGTGGAATTCTGTGAAAAATAAAAACAAAAACATTTTTTTCTCTCCATTTATGAACCCTGAGTGTGACCAAAGTGAACACTAAATTATTAAAAAATATAGGCAATAGTAAGAAAAAAAGGGTAGTATAAATTTCATTGATGAAAAAATAAGTTGACTTGGAATTATTTATCTTTAAATCAGAAAACAGTAAGGTTTATGTTTAAATCAGTGATTATAAATGATTGTATGTCTGTAAAATTCAAAGAACAAAAGATGTCCATAAGTTATTTTCATGCAACTACATGAATTTTAATTTTTAAAAATATTTATTTTTATGTATATAATAATTGGTATGTAGGCCAGAAGTGCAGGGGGGTGAGAGGATTCACCATGGACAGAGTGGGGAGCAGAATAGGAGGGCCTATCAAAATGCACTGCTAAAGGGGACCAGCCTGCAAAATAGGAGAGGACTGCTGATACATGGGGGCTATCTCCCTGGCTGGGCATCTGACTCATGCCTTAGACTTAATAGTACTGAGAGTTTTAACCCCAACTACCAGGGAAGACCCAACTTCTTGTATTTTTAAATAATCTTCAAATTCTGAAGGCCTGATTACTGAGAAACATGTTAAAACTACAGCCAAGATATTTCAATTAATTTTAATTCATTAGATGCTTTTCTTTCTAAAAGTGAATTTATTTATATATTTATTACTTCTCATAGTGTGAAAGAACTTTACTAGCATAATATTAGTGCATGAAGAGAGAAGAACATAATAATTTCCCAATAAAACACCCAGTTACCCAGTCTCTTGTGGGTAAATGCTCAGCCAAACAGGATTGACCTAAAGCGGGTTGCTGAGGCTCTAAAGCTTGCCATAAGTCTAAGGCTCCTTCTGGCAGGGAACCACAGGTAAAGGACAGAAAGGGCCAGACACGTCTGGCACATATAGAGCAAGATCAGAGTAGAAAGCAAATTAAAGGCTGCTGTTATCAGCCACCCCTGCATCTCTCACCCATGTCTCTTCCAAGTGTATCTACATGTTTCAACCCCATGTGTCTCCTTCCATGTCACCTAAGACCCTGGTCAAGTCCAAAGCAGAAAAGCAAGCACATCCTCCTTCACATGTCTCTGCTCCATGTACCTTCTACAAAGTCTTCTCTAGCATCTGCAAGTTCCTTTCCCCTCAGCTCTGCCTTTCTATAGAGGGGCCGGGAACATGGAACCTTCCCTGTTTATGGCAATTACACTGTTACACAATGAACACGAGTATGCAAATATCTCTTCAAGACCCTGCTTTTAATTCTAAAAGTGAATTGATTTAATCCCTATATGGAGCAAGATCAGAGTAGAAATCACATTAAAAGTACCATTAAAAGTACTAAGGCATGAAAAAGCAAAATAGCTATTTAAAAACTTCATATTCTCAACAATTAGCAGAAATAAAGTTCAGAGTTTCAAATTTTAAGGTGCATATGAATAACTTAAAATCTTGACAAAATGCAGTTTCTGATTCACCAAGTTTTGGGCCAGCTTAAGATTCTGTATTTCTAACAGGTTCCTAGGGAACATGGAGCTCCTGTCCAAGGACAGGACAGGTAGGAAGGCCTTTATTAACCATTCCTTTTAGTTCCTCTGTTAGGTAATTATTAAGCAATGAGGAGTTACAAAATGGACACTTTAAAATCTTAATGTTTTCATCAAAATATAATTCAAATATCACACAGCTCATCCTTTTAAAGTATGCAGTTGTGTATTCACAAATACACAGTCAATTTTAGGATATTTTTATCATCTCAAAAAGAACTGTTCTCTTTAGTATCACCTCCCTGTATTCTCCAAGGACACTGTAAGCTCAAATAAACACAAATCTACAGTTTTTATCTATGCTTTCCTCTATTCTGGACTTTCAGATGAATGAAATTACACAATATTATCATTTGAAGTTGATTTCATAGCATATTTAGCATAATTTTAGAATGTATCCATATTGCAGCATGTGTTAAAACCCCTCTTTAAAGGCTGAAAAATATCCCATTGTCTGAATATTCCACATTTGTTATACATTTATTAGTTTATTGGTATTTGGATATTTGGATTGTCTCCACTTTTTTTTATATTTCATTTTCCTCTATATAGATTATATACATAGAAAATGTATATAGGTATATAAAATATGCATCTAATTATTACTTGATGTACTATGTATATATTGCAATATGTATATAAACATTACATACAACACAGTGATCATACTATATATGTAGTTATAGAACTTGCTTCTTCATTTAATATGATTTTGGGAACATGGATCCATGTTATTAAATTTCTGCCAAAGCATGACTTTTGATAACTACACAGCCATGTCTCTACCTTACAACTACTATGATTTATACTAACATAAATATTCATGTGCAAGTTTTTATGTTATACATATTTTAATTTCTCTTGGGTAGATACCTATGAATGAAATTAATGTGTTATCTGATAACTATTAATTTTTCTGAAGCTTTCAATTTCAAAATATTATTTATAATTATAAATACTTATGTGATATACACAATTAAATACTGTCAAACAATTAGCTTTGTAAAAGGAATTCCATGGTCAAATACTTTTTGGGACCACTGCATACTAAACCTCACTAAGGAACACCAGGCAAAAGAAATTCAGGTTTCCCAAATATGGAAATTATTTGATAGCAACCCATTGATATAGTATTTTGTACACTATTTTGAGAAATTATGTAATTTCATATTCTAAGATAGAGAGAAAAAGTACTGGATGAACCGCAGTATATTCAGAGGACTCATGAATGATTTGCTAGGGCTGTAGGGAGGATGGTTTCAACTCTAGAGGTAAATTCTATAGGTAAATGAGCAGTGGTTTGCTTTCCTCTTGGAGATATTTGAATAGAAATATGTTAGAACAAAAACATGCCTTCTGAAAGTGTTCTGGCCATAATGTCCAGGATTATATGAACAGACAAGAATATATTAAAATAGAAGGCAAACTACTGAAACTGTTCAGCTATTGACATTTATAAGATATACAAAGAGAGAAGAACCAGGTAATTCTGATAATACACTGGGCCCAAGGGAAAAATGAAACACCAAAATCTTTGTAAATAAGATAAGGAATATAGAACAAGTAATTGATTACAGAAATGTCAAATATAATATAATAAGATACAGCGATATCATATTCCAGCCAGGCTTCTTAATATATCCATATAAAACTTTCTACCATTATAAGAAATTTCAGCCCATGTTTTCATCACTTCTCATTTGAAAATCAGTGCTTGATTTCTGTTTGTGACCCTGCATTGGTTTTGATATTGCCATCTGGTAGAGCTTGCTTATTATCTTCATTATGGAGTTAGACTCTACTTATGCTGATTCTCCTTTTCCTCCATTAAATCCTAAGTTAAGTCAATTTCAAAATTAATTAGAAGTAGATTAAATATGAAAACTTCCCCTGAATGTTACTGCTAATTATGTTCTTGGGGTATAATATTTAGCACTGCTCAATCTTGCTGTAAACAAGTTCTCTCCTTGACAAGGTGACCTGTGTTGATTTGTTGCTATTACTCTATTGCTGCTTTCCATGTTGCTGGATGTCACTGAAAAAAGGAATTGCCACAGGTTTGAAAATTAAGTGAGCAATAGCAGTTTTTAAAGTCTTTATATGCCAACAAGATAGCAAGCAAACATAAAAGAACATTTGGTGAGAGAGAGAGAGAGAGAGAGAGAGAGAGACTTGCTTAAAACATACATTCAGAATCGCAAATATATTCAGAATCTCAGCGTGTTAATGACCTACTGTTGTTTTTATCAGGAGTAATATGTCAAATATCAGCAAAGGTTCTTAAAATAGGTAGGAATATGGATCTCTGAAGCTATACATTGTTAGCAGAACACACAAAACATGCAGACAAGCTTCTGGTCATCATTCTTTTTTCAGTTACGACTATTTTAAGTTTCCACTCATTTTCACAAGTGGTGTTCTCTGATAATAAAGATTATCTTTTTTGTTCACATAAACTCTGACAGTCTGAAGATCACTAATGTGACATAACTTCAGATTAACCCACTGGGAATTAAGGATACATCCTTTCCTTCTCTGGGCCTTAATTACCTCACCTGTAGAATGAGTTATTTGAGTAGAAAATCTCAAAGCTTCTTTTAGGTTGTAAAAATCCATAAAACATAAAATTACTACTTTAAATGTAATCCAAAAGCTGGAATTTGATGCAAAAAGTTGCAAAGAGATTTCTAGAGGTTACTGACAGCATAGGTGGCTTTCTTGACCCTCATAGCTTTTCTTCATTGGTGCTTAGGGCTACATGGAGAATTAACCTAAACATTCATAGGGGCCTCCCTTGTAGTGCAAAAGGTTAAGTCTCAGCACTATGAAGCTATCAGCAGCCACTCAGACCTTTCCTGTCTTGTCCAGTTCTCCTTTCAGCAGTGTATTTCAGTAGATCTGCATGTTCTTCTCCCTCTCTGTCTTTGGTGAATCCTCTCACCAACCCCCACCTCTGGCCTGCACCCCAGCTCTTGTATATATAAATAAATAAATCTTTAAAAAAATAAAGTGCTCATATCTAAGGATAGTATGAAAAAGTACAAAGCATTTATATCACTTAAGTCTTGTCAAACATTACTGAAACCATGGATTTCCAGTGGCATTTTCAACATCTCTAAGATAAATTTGTTTTTCTTTTTATTTATGCATACAAGTACTGGGGTGTATGGTAGAGATGTAGGGGCAGGGTCGAGGAGATTTATCATAGACAGAGTGGGGAGCAGAACAGGCAGATCTACTGAAATACGCTGCTGAAGGGAGCAGCTGGTGAGACAGGAGAGGTCTACTGTGCCATGTGGGTCAGCTCCCTGGGCAGGAATTGAACTCATGCCTCAGTGGCTGGATATAGCTTTAGCCCCTGCACCACCAGGGAGGCCACAAGGATAACCTTGTTTTTCAGCAGTCCTTTCAATTTCTCTCATTATAAAAGTTTTCTTGGATTCCTACAACTCTAGCACAATAGGTTAGACATCTATCTATGTCCACATAAGCATGTTGAACTTATTGTGATGAGTTAGTCACATCATGATTAGTCTAGAGGAAACTTTAGGCAAGAAAACAAGATACTATATATGCCCTCAAATAACTCTGAATTGCTCTTTTTTTTTTAAAGATTTTATTTATTTATGCATACACTGGGGTATAGGCCAGAGGTATGTGTGGGGGGTGGTGAGAGGATTCACAACAGAGAGTGGGGAGCAGAACAGGCAGATCTACGGAAGTACACTGCTGAGGGGAGCAGTGGGCACGGCAGAAGAGGTCTGCCACACCATGTGGGTTTCGCCCCACACCCCCAACCCCCTGGCCGGCAGCAGGGATCGAACTCGTGCTGCAGTGCCTGTGGTCTGCTTCACAGTGCTGCAGTCAACCCACTGTGCCACCAGGGAGGACCTGAATTGCTCATTTTTTTTTTAAATTATTTTTAGAATATCTCTCTTTTTTAAAAAAAATTTATGCATACAAGAGCTGGGGCACAGACCAGAGGTTTGGTAGGTGAGAGGATTCACCAGAGACAGAGTGGGGAACAGGATAGGCAGAATGACTGAAATATACTGCTGACAGGAATAGCAAGCAAGACAGGAGAGGTCTGCAGGGCCATGTGTGTAGCTTCCCTGGCTGGCGATCAAATTTGTGCTACAGCATCTGAGGACGCCTCATAGTACGGTGCTTAACCTTTGTGCCACAAGGAAGGCCCCTGAATTGCTCACTTTTAAATTGAGAGAAACAGCTGCAGGCTCAATAAATATTTCTATAAAGATTCTATGTACATATTAATGAAAAGTTCCTTTTTGCCCAATAAATGTTCTGCATTTCCTATGCTTATTCTCAAACAAGAAATTTTAAATTATAAAGGGGTACACTACTCTTATTTTAACACAAGCATTCATCAAAAATCTTATTCCTGTGTTTCCTAGATATACTTCAGATACACCCAGTTAATAGTTATCGTAGATTAATAATTATATCAGAAATGAAAGGTAACAATTATAGTTTTAAGGGATGGTGCTATTTAAATGTTCTTTTCTGTGACTCATTTCTAGTATGTAGAGGATATTGACATATGTAAAGATTCTAGTGAGGACTGAGCTCAAGAAATTGAAAGATAAAGAAAATTAGATGTCTTCTGAAAGTCAACTCAAAATCAGTTGTAGCAAAATGACAGAAAACAGAGTTGATCTATTCTCAGGGATGCTGGAAAGACAACTACAAACTTAAGCACCCATAGAGTTTATAAAAGGGTTTGACAATCAAGGATCATTAGACACAGAGGTATAGAAATAGGACGTCTCAGGGTCTCCCTGGTGGTGTAAGAGGTTAAGGTGCAGCTCTATGAAGCTATCCACAGCCACTACAGCATGAGTTCAATCCCCAGCCAGGGAGGTGACCCACATGGTGCAGCAGACCTCTCCTGTCTTACCTGCTGTTTGCCTCAACAGTGCCTTTCAGTCAGTCTGCCTGTTCTGCTTCCCACTCTGTCTCTGGTGAATCCTATAACTCCCCACACCTCTGTCTGTACTCCAGTTCTTGTATGCATAATAGATAGATGGATAGATAGATAGATAGATAGATAGATAGACGGACAGATAGACAGATAGACAGACAGATGAAATAGGACATCGCATCCAAGCATGTCCAGGAAAAATGGAATCTTAAAACAAAAAACTTTGAAAATCCAGGTCTTACATGCCAGTGAGGAAATTAAGCTAATTTATCCGGATATTGGACAATAATTCATTTAATTCAACTTGTTAGATCTCTCATAAATTTGAAAAAGAAGTTGCATCAGCAACCTGCTTAAGGAAATCCTGGAACCAGGAAGGAAAACCCCTTGCTTACAATGTGTCTCCAATTCTTTCTACTGGAAAGGCTTAACATGATGCCTGCTGAGAAAGGAAAATTTTTTATTTATTTACATATATTAATTTTTATTATTTTTTTTTATTTAGAGAAAACAAGCAAAAGGTCAAGGAATTTTTTTTTTTAAAGGAAAATTTAAATGGCCCAGATCCATAGAGAAGGCAAAAAGTGAATATGGAGGTAGAGTGAAGCAAATCTGCAAATACTATTCTCACCTCACCCTATTAAAGGGTTATAAATGCATACTATTTATTAAATAGATTTTGGCATTTCCCTGATGTGTAAGATATTTTCCTTCCGCCCCATTGCTAACTTGGTCACATTACTTACTTGGACCAATAGCATTTAAGTGAAAGTGAAACAATGCTAGGTTCATATAGAAACTTTAAATGGGTAAGTCAGTGTGACCTCTCATATCTCTGCCTTCTGACATTAAGAAAGCAAGTCTAGACAAAGGCTACTTTTTCCTCTGGATCCAGAATCAGTAAGTTACTGATGTTAATTTGACTAATTGTTATCACCTTGCATATCTTGGAAGTTATCCTCATTGTTCAATGTATAATGTGCAAATATCTCCTCCCAGTTGACTTTGTGGTTTTGTGGTGGTGAATTTAACTATACAATAATTCTTTATTTTGATGTAATCCCATTTCTTTATTTTTGCTTTTGTTATCTTTGCCTTTGGAGTTTAGTCCACAAATGTAACTCTCACATAGATAACCAAGTGTATATCATCTATGTTTTCATCTGTATATTTTATGATTTCAGGTTTTTTTTATCCAAGTATTTTATCCAGTTTGAAATATTTCTATGTACGGACCTAAAAAATAATCTAGTTCCATTTTTCTGGATGTGACTACCTAGGTTTATCTTATCATTTCTTAAAGATAATTTCTTTCTCCTTTGTCATATATTTCCTGACTGTTTTTGTATAGGTTTATTTCTAGGATCTATGATCGATTCCATTTGTCTGTGTTTCTTTTTTGTTGTTGTTGTGATACAATAAATATTATTTTGATATTATCACTGTGTAGTATAGTAGTATAGATTAACATCAGAAGGATACCTTCATTTTCTTTTTTTTTCCTGCATAATTGTTTGGATA
Source organism: Galemys pyrenaicus (assembly GCA_019455555.1). Classification (NCBI taxonomy): domain Eukaryota; kingdom Metazoa; phylum Chordata; class Mammalia; order Eulipotyphla; family Talpidae; genus Galemys; species Galemys pyrenaicus. The sequence continues at coordinate 7,631,425 of JAGFMF010011830.1, read as the reverse complement.
TTTGGATTATTTCTTCATTTCATACCAATTTTACAATTTCTTTTCCTTAAAAACTGTTATTTGGATGGTGATAGGTATTTTATGTGGAATATATAAAGTGCTTTAGGTAATGTGCCTATTTAAATAATGTTAAATCTCCTAATCCATGAAAATGGGATATCTTTCCATTTCTTTGTGTCTTATTTTTTTTAATCCCTGTGTTCAGTTTCAGAGTAATATCCTTCATCTACTTTATCATTTCAACCTGTTTGATTTGATCATCTACATGAAATTGTTTTTTTGATTTCTCTTTATATCATGCCCTTTTATACATATATAGACAAAGAAACAAAAAACTAGACACTTCTACAAAGAAGACATAAAAAGTGCCCACAGGCATATAAAAAAAGCTAAACATAAGTTACTATGCAAATAAGAAGCTATATAGTGAGCTCTAAACTTGCCCCCATGAGAATGGTATATAACAAATTCAGAAAACTACAAATTTTGGCAAAGATATGGAGAAATATTAACATTCCTCTTCTGTTAGTAGGAATGCAACTTTATTTCATCTTATGAATAACAGTATGGAAAATCCCCAGCAAACTAAAAAGTCAAATACTATATGGTCTATAAATACTTCTACTAGTTATCCAAAGTATATGAGAACACTAATATGAAAAGATTAATGCACTCCTTAGTCCTAGTAGCATTATTCACAATGTTCAAGACATGGAACCAACCTAAATATCCATTGACAGAAGTCTGAATAAAGATATGATGGGATATGTACTCAGTGGAATTCTACTCAGCTATTTAAAAGATGAAATTGTGACTTTGGAGGCAAAATGGATAGAACTTGAGGTGATTGTACTCAAGTGAATAGTCAGAAAGTGAAAGACAATGACAGGATGGTTTCACTCATTTAGTGACTATAAATAAGCAAAACACACACACACTAAAAAGACAGCAAAATGACTCTTAGGCTCTGTGAAAATATACTGTTTGCTAGAGATGATGGAGGAGAGGAGAGAAGAAGGACAGGTAATAAGATAAGGGATTATATGGTGATAGAGGGCGAGTGAAGAATGTGTACATGTAAGATATGAAGTTGTACTGTCCAAATTATCGTTTTATAAACTAATGGATAAACAATAAAATGTGAAAAAAAATTCTCCTATAGAGAAAAAATAATTTTTACAATAGACCTTAAAATTAAGTCTAGGTATTAATGTCATTCTTCATTACCAGATTTAAACTTCATCTATCAAGAAATTAAATTCACGGAAGTCTCATTTAGAAAAATGTGATCAAATCAAAGAGAAATTTACTATGGACATTTTCTAATAACTATGTATTATTGTAAAAGGGGAAGTGATAGAGTGATGGAAAAGAAACTTAATGGCAACATGAAAGTAGGCAGTAGGGCTAGAGGGAAGCTACTCATCCTATAGTTACCTTTCCTTGAAATTTCCTGGACTCGTGAATGCTTAGTTTTCCTATGACCCTTTTTCCCCTTTGCATTGACCCTTTATAAGAATTTCATATGGGGTTTGTATTTATTTGTTAAACTCTTTGCTTCTCGTAGCAGACTCAAAGATAAGATGCCTTGAGGGTGAGAAATTTGTCCTACTTCTCCGGCAGCCCTGACCAATGCCTTGCACAGTGTCCAGCAGATTTTCAGTGAATGTTAGATGAAGGGATAAGTAGTTAGATAATAGATCAAAGTCATAGGAAGAGAGAGGATTTTAATTAAGCATGACACTTCTTAAAACTTAAGGAGCTATTTTCAGCTGTATCTTAAAGAACTATTTTCACAACACAGCTCAACTCAAATTTTATATTAAAAATTAATTGAAAAATCTGTCTACAGACTTACAGATATTTTTAGTGGACTCCTGGAAAACATGATTAATTTTCAGTGTTTGAGTTCCTGTATTTAAACTTATCTGTTCGTTAGCAATATACTTTTAAAAAAATGTATGATACTCTGCTTTAAAAAGTAGCAACAATTTCTTTGAAAAAGGAATGTACTTTTAGGACAGAATGGGCTAAAAGAGAAGGTATTATGAAAGTCAGAGGAGTATCTCCAATATATAAACTTAAAAGCTTAGGAATCTTTAACATAATATATAGAATATTAAAATTATTTTGTAATAGAAAAAAAGGCAATTTTCAAGTTGTTTGGATTGAACATATTTTAAGTTAAAATTTGATATAGTATTTTTATGATGACTTAAAAGATATGGTAAGCATTTTCTGGTGTTTATGAGAAAAATACTATCTATAACTAGATCATCTCATTCTTAACCATGACAAGAGGATAAATATAATCCTTGAATGTACTTACAAGAAATATTAGGAGAAATACCATGTTTGCAAGTCTGTACAGATTTGACTTTCAATGGAAGTGTTTGAGAAGGTAAATCTTACTTTGTCCATTACATAGCCTGCTATGTGATATAAATTCTTCGCCTACTAATCACAAATCTCAAGATCTGGGAAAATGGAGTTCACTAGAACAGGCTATATATTTTTTATTGCCATCTCGACTCAAACTCATGCTGTTTTTCATGAGAGAACTAATAAAAGTCACATCCTGTATTGAAACATCCCTGTATTTTATGGATCAATCTGATATACACTTAATAATGTTTTAAAACAATCCATAATAGCTTTTGCAATAAGTTCATATCTGCCAGTAACTCTCATTAACAGTCCAATTTGAAGCATTACTTTAGGCATGATTATCTGCAAAATGTTGGGGGGGGATTAATAAAAGATTAGCTGAAGGGACAGGAAACTCAATTATTAAAAATTCAGTTATATAGCTTTTTTTAGTTTTTGAGTAATTTAACAAATAAAATTACATTTTGTTGTCTTTTTCAGAGCATAGGCTTTCTTTCATTTCCTCAAATATGTAATTTCTTTGAAAATACCAGAAATTCTGCTTAAGAGCTTATTAAAATAAAATTAGCCCTCAGCTTGTTAAAACACACCACACTCACATTCTCACATTGTTTGCTCAAGTGACCATACTTGATCAAAAAGCCAGAGCTTCAGCCCTAACTAATTGTTCACAAAAGGGCATTTAGAAAATCCATCACATGTAATGTTTTTTCCATAAAATTATCTTTTTGAAATTTATTTCTCTGCCTCGAGGACATTCTTTGAGCATCCAGAACTGTTTACAAAAGTACTTACTCGTCTAGACTTTCTTGCCTTAATAAAATATATTAACAAAGGAAAAATTGAAGTAACCACCAAAAATGAATAAGACAGTTATCTTGTTGCTATGAAAACTTTTCCTCATTGTGTTAATTATTACGTGTGTGTGTTTGAACTGGAATTGAAATTATCTGGATGAACTTATTTTAAATATTACGATTATGGTTTCAGAGTCTGGAAAGACATGAGAAAATATTAAAAAATGAGAGGGAATGTTGTTTTCAATTGTTTCTCTTCTTTGCAAATTATTTTTTTTATCTTGAACATCATATTTTATAATAACAAAGCACTTTCAAAATGGCACTATTCCTTTCTTTGAACTTTATCAGTCTATATCCTACAAAACTGTTCAAATGAAAAAAAAATGATAAAATATAAGCTTAATAAATTCAAAACTTGCAAGCAAATTTTTATTTACTAGTAACTACAGTGGAAGAAAATCTAAGACATGGTCATTTAACTACTTGCACTGCCAGTGGATTTAATATCAACACAAACAGAAGTGCACTTCACATACTCGCTACTGGTCATTCTTCCCTAAGACAGATATTACTAAAGCTTTCATCAATATGCATTCTTGGTTTTTCAACTTAGACATCAGATACCATTTTTGCACACTTTTGTCATGAAATTTGGCAACAAACTTCTTAGTATGCCAGTTGAGTGATTTTGAATTAGGTATTAAAATTTAGAATTACAGAATATAATGAACTTTAATAATATACTTTTGTTCATTTTTCATTTCCAAATCATAATTCCTGAATTTATTTCAAAGTTCTGATAATTTATTAAAAATTATTTTAAATTCTCAAAACCAGCAGTTCAGATGTGAGGAAAGGTTGCAAACATCATATTTGAAATCATTTTCCACCAGCTTTCATTGCCTAGCCTCACCATTTCATCCTTCACGATTAGCTAATCCTGCTGAGACAAGGAGAACAACATGGGATAAATTAACATCCTGGGCTCTTGGGTATATAGTTCAGTAAATGTCAGTTTTCTCACCCTCCAGAGACAATTTAGCTTTTTGGAAGAATTACTTATTTTACTCATAGAAAGCAGTAAGCTCCCTTACCTCACCATGAAAGGTAATAATTATAAGACCTATTTTTCATTTTGCTGTATCTGATTTGCTTTTTTGAATCTTGCTCCTAGGTTATTATTATAACTGTTATAAATCAATTCTATCTTATATGATACCCCTATGTGCCAAGCAAGGCTTGAACTTTTCAAATAATATTTTGTTCATAGCTCATTCCCACTTGTTTTGTTTGATAGTATTGTCTATGACTAAACCTGCAATATTTAAAAAAATTGTTGCTCAGTTAATGCTAATTTTAGTTATTTTCACTATTAAGGGATTCAGAAACATTCTCCTTCAGGTTAACAATAATATTTCAGGGTGATGAAATTCAGGGATTTATTTTCATATTAAGGCTACTTTTTTTTTTCAAATGTTAAAAAATAATTTAAGATCATTTAGGAGGATGCATCAAGTGATTGATTATCTGGAACCACTTACTCCATGAATTAATTTTTTACATAAAATATTACATTACCAGTATTTTCTAGAAATGTTATGATTTAATGAGCTTATTTTTTTAAACAAAGCAACACATTAAGGGAGTTACTAAATAGGCATTTATTTTATAATATTTATTGTATGTACACCTTTATACATAAAACATATTTTTGATTAATGTGTAAAAAATTTGGTTCAAGAAATATAATCCTTATTTTCTTCCTCTCTGGAAAGCAGCAATAGGAACTGAATGCAATGAAATCATTTTGGCGACTGTTACAATGAGGTTAATGGAATAGTAGTTTAAAGCTGCCCTCAGGTAGCCACTGGGAGTTTCTTACCCTGCTTGAAGAACCTGGTTGTGGTTTGGTTCACAAGTTGATGATTGGGATTAATACTTTAATAGCTATAGAGACAATTCTGCATCCCACAGTTGGGTGAGACTTCAAGGATAGAAACAATGACTCCAGGAGTGCCCAGGGACACTGGGTCAGGTGTGTTTTGGAATTACTGTAAGATAATCATTATACTTACAGCCTAAAATAAGACACTTTGTAAAATAAGTAGATGGGTAGGTACATAATAAAATCTTATTATTATAAGTATTAAACCATAAGGAAGTATTACAAATCATAGTATAAATATGTGTGATTTATAGCACTTAATAAATGAAAGCACCAAAGTAGCAAAGCCATCCATTCTATTCTTCCTGTGCCCTTCAGCTAGACTTCTCAACCTCCATGAGAGTCTGATTTCCCTGGTTTATGCTTTTCTCCTATCTTCCAAAGACCCAGCAGAAAAAAAACAGTTTTTCAAGGTGACTGTAGTTTATGTGTGACTTAAATCTCTATTTCATGGAATATTTGAGTGGGTTAAATTGAACAGGATAACATGTGGAAAATGTTTTTTTCCTTCCCGCTCAAATGCACAAAATTCCTGCAAGACTCATTTCATCTTTTTTTTTTTTAATCAGAGGTTCACACTCATGTTTCACTAGACTAAGACCTAGGGTACCAGCCACTCTTCAAGCATCTTTATATGTACCTAGTATCCAGCACACTCCTGTCAAAGAATATAAATATTAGCTAATTGAATGGTCTGTCTGTCCAGGAAGAACCTGCTTTTCTGTCCATTCTGCTTTATAAAAAGAGAAAGACTGTATCAGTAAATGGCAATTCACTGGATGTGCAGAGCTTGAGGGCACTAACAAAGAAAGGCATGTGACTTTCTTTGTTCAGATTAACAAGGCCAGCTTTTCCTCTATAATTTGGTTCTTTGAGTGGAACTACTCCCCAGGCTTTCAATTCATTGTGAAGAAGAACAATCCAGGTTTTTAAGGCACTAAGTTATCCATAAATAGGAATTCTATTGAATCTATATGTGCTTGGTCTCTGTGAACCACCACATTCAAACCTCTGAATCTACCATGCTGAGAGTCAGAACATAAAGCAGAAAGTTCAGGGCAACTGCCCTGAGTTCAGTGTACTCACCTGAGTCTCCAGGACATCCAACTATGCACCTTAGACCCTCTCACAGGGAGAAATAACAATGCCATGAGGTCTTTTCACACTTCAAGGAGATCATTAATCTTTGAAAAGAATTATTTTTATTGTATTTTCCCCCTAAAATTTTAAAATAAGGTAAACAAACATTTCTCATTGAATAACACTTGGTACTTCACATAATATACGATGTAAGTGGAAAGTATTATTCTTATTTCCAGTTATGGAGAAATGGAACTCAGAAAGATTAAAAGATTTGCTTATTACCAGTATGTGGTAGAACCAACCTTTTTTATTTTAAACCCCAGAATCTAGAGTTCTTTCCACAATGCCCCCCTGCCAACAGGTACATATTTTACAAAAGATAATTATAATCCTTCCAATGTAGAATTTAAGTTGAAAATGCATTTGATAATATCCCAGAAATGTGTCTTTTAGAAAAGACAATACAAACTTGATGAGAATTTAGTGGGAAGCTATTTCATTGCATTTACTTTATGTAATTATGTTTGTAATAAACCTAGATCCCGGGTTTAGTGAATATTTTTTAATGCTTGTTCCAAACTGAGTTCAAGTCTATTTAGAATTTTTAGGCTGCTTTGATCTATTTCTGGGTCAATGCTGATGTTTGCAGACACTCTGACCTGGAATCATTCAAAGGTTTTTATAATGAATCCTTACTCAGTCTCATCAGTGAAATAGCACAAATGCAAATGATGTTAGTCTCTAGGTGGTAAAGTATGTCATCATGCCATTTTTCGAGGGAAGTTTTGCACCACAAATACCCATTACTTTATTTTCTTTTCTTTATTTTTGGTTATGCTCCCAAAATGTTTGTTACAAAATAAGCAGTGGTCTGCAAACTAGAGGTTGCTTGTCTCTGCTCTATAATAATGCTGTCATCATAACTAAAGCTAACAAAAATTCCCTAATAGTATCTGACAACCATTCTATATTCAAATTTTTGAGTAGTCTCCAAATGTTTGTAGGGCAACAGTTTTTAAATTTATTTGCTTATTTTTAACTGAGGTATAGTGGCGTACCCCCATTAGTATTACCACCATAGAGCACCCACCACCAAGTCACCTATATTCCGCCACCAGAGACCATTGTGCTTTCACCTTCTTTGTTCTTACCCCTCTCCTGTCCTTTCTCAGTTCTGTAGTCAGTTATCAAGGATTAGTTTTAAAACTAGCTTTATATGAATATTAATTTAGTTACTTTATACTCCACATATTAGTGACACCATCTAGTATTTACCTTTCTCCTGATTTATTTCATTCTTTTAAGCTCCACCCATGTTGCCACGAATGGCATGAGTTTATTTTTTTTTTAATCACTGAGTAATATTCCATTGGGTATATGTACCACATCTTCTTGACCCACTCAACTGTTCTGAGGCACTTAGTTTGTTCCCATTGTTTAGCTGTAGTAAATAGAGCTGTGACAAATACGGGAGTGAAAGTTTTCTTTTGAATTATTGTTTTTGAGTTTTTTTGGACAGATGCCTAAGAGTGAAATTACTGGGTCAAATGGCAAATCCACATTTAATGTTTTGAGATGCCCCCATACTGCTTTCCATAGGGCTGGGCCAATTTGTATTCCCACTGGCAATATACAGGGTTCCCTTTTCTCCACATACTCACCAGCACTTGTTTCTGGTCTTTTAAATATGGACTATTCTCACAGATGTCAAATGGTATCTCATTGTGGTCTTGATTTGCACTTCTCTAATAAACAGTTGTGAACAGTTTTTCATGTGCCTGCTGGACATTTTAATGTCTTCTTTGGAGAAGTGTCAGTTTAGTTATTTTGCCTATTTTTTATTTGATTATTTTTTTTTGTTTTTGTAGAGTTTTTTGAGTTCTTTGTATATCTTTAATGTCAGTTCTTATATGGTATGCAGATATTTTCTCCCTTTTAATAGTATGTCTTTCTTTCTCTGTATAGAAGCTTTTTAATTGGATATAGTCCTACCCAAAGACATAACTAAGTTTATGTCATAAAATCTTTTGCCTATATCTTCTACTATGTATTTTATAGTTTAAATCCTTAAACTAGATGCTTATTTTTACTTAAAGTATATGCTTATTTATTATAGTTTAAGGATTTAAACTATAAAATTGAGTTGATTTAGATGAATGGTGTGAGGTCATGGTCTAGTTTTATTCTTTTGTATGTAGTTGTTCAGATTCCTTAACATCATTTTTTGAAGAGGTAATTCCTGTTCCAGTGTATGTTTTTGGTTCCTTTGTCATAGATTAACTGTCTACAAATATGTAGGTTTATATCTGGGCTTTTAATTCCATTCCATTCATCTGTGTATCTGTTTTAGTTCTAATATCAGACTGTTTTAATTATTATGGCTTTAGAATATGACTTGAATTCTGATAATATACTTCCATGTGCATTTTTCTTTGTGGGTTGGTTTTTGAGGCTTTTTGTAATGTCATATGAATTTCAGTAGTATTTGCTCTCACAACCATTTTTTAAGGTCTCAGATTAATGTTGTATATTTTATTTCTCTAAACATACATGTGAGGGTAATTTTACTAATGAGGTATTAAGGGAACTCTTAGATCTGGAACAGTGATTAAGAAGAACATTAATATTAATAAAAGGCAAAGAGAAATGAGAATAGATTTTGAACATTGATTTTTTTTTTCATCTTATCTGATGCTTTGTATATATAGGGGAATCTTGGCTTATGCTCTTGGGAGAACTATTGCCTTTTATCTTTGTTTCTTTGTCTCTTTTCTATTTTTTTCCCCATTTGTAAAATATTATAACCATGTATAATGGTATACTTTGTTGGATTTCTCTATTTCATTAAATGCCATTTTATATTATGTGTTTCTTTCATTTTGCATAGAAGAACTGGGGTGTAGGCCAGAGGTATAGGGGTTAAGAGGATTCATCAGAAATAAAGTGGGAGCAGGACAGGTAGATTTACTGAAATACACTGGTATAGGATCAGGGGTGATACAGAGAGGTCTGCTGTGATATATGAGTTAGCTCCCGCACTGGGGATCAAACTCAGGTTATAGGGGTGATACCATTGAGACTTAACCCTTAGGCCACCAGGGAGACCTAATTTCCTATTATATAAAGTGTTTCTTATAGAATACTAAGAAAACAGAGATTTTCCAGGAAAGATGGTATAATAAGTTCCCCACATTGAACTCTTTCATTCTCTCCAGAGATATGGTAGAAGTACATTAATTATTTTTGTTATTTAAAATATAAATTAAGGGGCCTCTGTGGTGGCACAAGGGGTTGAATGCTGTGATATGGTGCTTCCACAATGTGAGTTATATCACCCGCCAGGGAGGGGACCCACATGGCACCTCCTGCCCTGCCCGCTGCTACCCACAGCAGTGTACGTCTTCAGTAGATCTACCTGTTCTGCTCCTCACTCTGTCTCTGGTGAGTGTTCTCACTCCCCGACTCCTCTGGCCTGCACCCCATCTCTTATATGCATAAATAAATAAATCTTTAATATAAAATAAAATATAAATTAAGTAAAATAAATATATAAAATATAATTTAAGTAAAAATAGTCAAACTAAACGGAAAAAAGTAAAATGTTAACATTTTCCACATAAACAAAAGAGCAAAATCATAAAGATCTAAATAGGTATGAATGAAGTTGGCTCAAATCATACCTTGGGACTCCAGGAATAAAACAGACCTCCATGACTAAGTATCATAATCTGTGTGGTATAGACAGCAGGACTGTATTGCATTACACACTTTGATGCCTATCAGTCTGAGATTAAAGCACCACCAGGTTCTTATTCCCTCTGAAGGTGTCATGAAAGGATCTATTTCAGGTCTTTTACTTAACTTCCCATGGTTTTCAGTCTATCTGTGGTATTAATTGACTTGTAGAAGTAGCACTCTGACCTCTACTTTTATTCTCACATGATGCCCCCACAAAAATGACTTTATGTTTACATGACATTCTTTTTTGTAAAGATATCAGTCATACTTGAATAGAGATCCACCCTACTCGATTATGATCACATCTTAAATAACCACATCTTCAAAGACTCAATTTTCGAATGATACTGCATGCTCAGGTACAGGGTTGGTAGTGGCTAAAACTCCAACAAATATATTTGGGGAGAACACAACAAAGTATTAAGATCAGACTCATGGTTTTCTATTTCTTCCTGAGTCAGTCTTGGAAGGTTATGTGCTTCTAAGGATTTTTACATTTGTTTCAGATTTTCTAAGTTATGTAATAAAAACATTCATGATAATTTCTTATGATTCTCTGTCTTTCTGAGATTTCTGTAGCTACTTCTCTTGTTTCCAATTCTATTTGAGTTTTCTCCCTTTTTATGATAATGTGTCTAGGTAGAAATTTGTCTGTTTTCAAAGAGTCGATTTTTGTTTTCAATCATCTTTTCAAGGGTCTTTTGACTTTTATTTCATTTTTTCCATTCTTTTTTTAGTACTATTTCCCTCTTTCTACTGGTTTTTGGTTTCACTTATTACTACTTTTCTAGTTGTTAATGCATAATGTTAGGTTATTTATTTGTGCTCCTTGTTTCTTGATATGAGTTATGTTTTGATATGGGTATGTATATACTTCTTCTTTAGTACTGCATTTACTGCATCCCATAGATTGTTAGATTGTATCTTCATTTTCATTTGTTTCCAAATACTTTTAAATTTTTTTCTTTGATTTCCTCATTAATCCATTAGTCATTCAATAGTGTGTTATCCAGTATCTACATATTTGAGGTCTCCCTGTTTTCTTTTTATGGATTTATTTCTAATTTAACTTCATTGAGAACAGAGAATATACTTGATATCATTTCAGTATCCATGAGATCATTGATATCTATTTTGTGACTAATAAATATATTCTGTGTTTTATCTTGATCTATATTCCATGTGCACTGGAGAATAATTTTTCCTCAGCATTTTGGGGTTATAATGTTCTGCACATCTATTAGGCCAATCTGGTCTAATTCATCATTCAAGACTATTTTATCCTCATTGATATTCTGTCTGGTTGACCATCCATTCATTTAATTGGAGTATTAAAGACCTATAGCACTATTTCATTGCCACCAATGTTTGTTTGCATTGATTGTTGAATCATTTTGATACATCCCTGTCCCTTAAGACCATTTTTTAAGTGGGAGTCTGTTTTATTCATATATATATATTTATTCATATATACATATATTCATAAATATATATGCCTGTCTCTGCCTTTCTGGGAGTCTTATTTGCTTGTAGAATTTGCAGATTTTTTTCTAAGCATTATACATATGTGTGTGTGTATCTCAAAGAAAATATATATATATTGGGAGGTAAATTGTGTCCCCTTATTGGGAAAAGAAGAAAGGAAAAAAAGATAGATACTCACATAGTTACAGGTGGGCAGGGAGGAGAGCTGTGGTTTTTGTTTCCTGATCCAACCAACCATTCTTTGACTTTTGATTGGCAGGTTAAGTCAATTTACATTTCATGTGATTACTGATTTATGGGGATTTGCTGCTGACATTTTTTTCTTGAGTTTTCTGGTTATATCCATTAGCTTATTTATTTATTTTTTTAATTTCTTTACTGTGATTTAGATAAGTACACCTTTCAACATTTTTGTAGGGGAGGTCTCCTGCTTGGACACTCCTTTAGTGTTTATTTGTTGGAAGGCATTTATTTTCTCCTCTATCTGAGAATCTTCCAGGATAGAGTATTCTTGGGTGGCAGTTTTTATCTTTGAGCATTCTGAATACATTCTTCCATTCTCTCCCTACCAGTAAAGTTTCTGCTGAAAAATCTAATACAAGCATGATGGGAGTACTTTTCTTAGTTACCTACTTTTTCCTCCAGGGAAACCTAAATGATCTTTCTTTGCCTTGAACTCTCAGTAGTGTCACACTATGTATCTAGCTATGTATCTCAGTGCATTTAGGTAAATAGATATTCTTTTAACTTCATAGACATTTATATTTAATTCCTTCCCCAGGTGTGGGAAGTTGTCCCCTATTATGTCCTTGGATTTTCTCTGTTTCCCACCCTTCCTTTTTGGCAAACCCATTTTTCTTATGTTAGTCTTATTAATAGTGACAGATAATTCTTTAATTACTCTTTATTTATTTATGCTTCATTTTTGTCTTTCCACCCGAATCCTCAGTGCATCACAACCTTTAAAGTCATTGACTCAATCTTCCATTGATCTCTTCTACTTCTGTTGGTTTTCTAGATTTCTTTATCTCATTTATTGTCTCTTTACCTCTTGAATTTCTCTGATTTTCTTATTGGAAGCTTCAATCTCTACATTTTGTTCACTGGATTTATTTCTGATATCATTAATTTGTTTTATGTCTTTCATTAGCTTTTCTGGATTCTCTTATATTTCATCAACTTGCCTTTCTGAGGTCTCTTGTATTACTTTTACTTGTCCTTCTGAGCTTTTTTCTCTCGTTTCTTTATTATATGAACAGATTTTTATCTGGGAAATATAATCTTCCATCCTTCTGCATTAGCATTTTAGAGAGTTGTTGTTACTTTCTGATGTCATTCTCTTGAGGTCTCTTATTTCATGTGTCCTTTTTTTTTTTTTTTGTCTGCCCATTTAACTGAAATTTCCCTAATTTATTACTGTTTTTAGTATCTTAAGCAGTAACTTAGGGTGATGAGCTGTTTTACTTTTCTTGTAGTTGAAGGTGTGTTTTTGTTTGATTTTATTTCATTATTTGTTTACATATTCATTCATGACTTTGCTTATTTTTCTGTATACTTACATATATTTTGAGTTGCTATGAGGTGGGGTATGGGCTTGAAGGGATCCAGTTGTCTATGTAGTTGGGGTGGGTGGGAGTGGTTCATGTATGTGGCACTCCTGATATCCTTCCTCTCTGGAATTTGGGATGAGACACATTGTAGTCACTACGATCTCAGTACATCACAAGGTAAGTACCATTCCCACTGGTGGTGAAGTGCATCTAAAAATTCCTGCTCTGCTTTTATATTTACCAGGAACTGCCTATATAGAAAATCTGGGTCTTCCATGAGATTTTTTTATCTGCTTCAAGGGAATTTATCAAATGCAATCTCCACTTCCCCCTCCCAAGGCATTCTGAGAGACCTGACAGCCCTGTTACCAATGTCCCTTATTCTATATCCCAACACACAGGTTGTGTGATACACCCATGATCCACCCTGTTCTATGTTTCATGATGTCCTCAATGCATACTTGGTTGTAGTCAGCAGTGGATTCTATTGCCTAGTGAACTCAATTGACCATACAACATCCCTTTGACTTGTTGCTCCATGAACCACTGTCGGTGGGGAACAGACACTGCCATTGCCTCAGCTAGAGTCTGTTGTATTTGCACCCATTGGGGCAACTATTTTATGTATTACTGTTCCATGGGGTCTACCACCCTGGCTACTTATAAGTCATGCTACAGAGTTTGCTGAGTTCTGCCAGAGTCTGCTATGGTGAGGCTATTTCTCATCAACTCCAGGTCCACTGAGGTCTTCCAGGGTCAATCAGGACACTTGCCAGTTCTCATTTGGCATTTGAATGATCTGCTGGGTCACTAGGGCTCACCTCGCCTGCCTTAGCTACTACTTGATCCATTCCTCTCCTTGATGAACCCCTCACCCCTAATCCTTTAGACATTATTCTTAGTGTGTACTATAATCATCTGTTTTTTCTTCAGGAGATAGTGGCTTTGTTTTGTTTCATCTAGCTGCGACCTAGGAGTCCAACCTAGCATCTCTACTCTGCTTTCACCTTACTGCTTATTTGTAATCCTCTACTAAATATTGATTTTTTGTTCATAAATAATTCTGAAGGTGTCAAGGACAGCTAAAAATTTGAGTCACTCAATGTACATGATTCCATCTGATGTCAAAAAAGGAAGTATTTTCCTTCCCCTTTTAGCTTTCCTTCCCCTTTTTGCAGTCCATTTATGTAATGCTTTTCATACCTATATTTGTGGGGTTTGTCTTTGATTTGGCAATTTAAAATCACCCCCAAAACTTATATATTAAATAAGGTATCTTTAATCACAAATAAATATATGGTTTTATATATATATGTGTGTGTATATATATATATTTATTTACTGAAAATGTGAACAGAGACTCACAAAATCTAATCTTGTATTTACTCATGTAACTGTGATGAAATCTTATTTAGAGATTAAAAGACATTTATTGTATGTCCACTAGTTCCCCCTAGTCAATAATATTACTTTCTGTGGTTTCAGTTACTGAAGCCTGAAAATTATATGTACAATAAGATACATTGAGAGAACATACTTATAATTTTTATTATGAACACACTCATAACTTTTATATTATTGTAATTATTACTTATTGTTATTTGTCACTCATGTGCCTAATCTATAAATTATGTTATAGTTATAAAGCTATAACTATAAATCTATAACTATAAATATTTATAACTATAGTTATAAATCTATAACTATGATATAGATATCATAGTTATGTATATCTAGGAAAGATCATAGTCTATGTAGCTTTAATACTATTCATGGTTTCTGGCATTCAATGGGGGTCTGGAAGTACATTCCTTGTGAATAAGGGGATGCTGTTTTATGTCCACTCACACAAAAAAATGGATTTTTTTAAGTCTTAAGCATAATTTAAAGAAATTTAAATTAGGGATGTTGGTAAATCAAAATAAACTATCTTCTATATGTATTTGAATAGGGTACCATATCTTTAGTAAGAAAAAAAATAATAACTTATCACATGGACACCATATTAGTTTGCTCTATTACCTAATGTTTAAATAATTTTGGATTTAGAACTTTTCACTTCATTGTTCTATATGTGTGAAGATCTTATCTATAAGAAACAGCTGATTTTTATATTGACCTAGGGAAGGATACACCTTTCTTGGGTATTAATTGTTCTTTAGAGATGTTTATATGTTTCAAATTTTATAGCAAAAATCTTAACAAAAAAGCATTTTCTATTTTTTTGGTTTTGGATTGTGTTCATTGGCATTTTTCTACTTCCATGAAGTTTTCAGACTTCTGCAAAACCCTAAGAGAAGGTATTTGTTTAGCCACTAACAAGAAGCAGCTGTTTTCCATAGGAGATCAATCATTATGTTCTCTATTTCTTATTCAATAATATTATTTTCAACATGTGTCATGTCTTACTGAGAGAATGTTTAGGTATCCTGCCATATAACAGAACCAAACACAGTTTGAATTTTGAAACAGCAGAACTTCAATTAAAAAAAAAAAGATTTCAACATTTTCTTCTTTAATGATTTTGCTATTACACTAAAAATGGGTTTTCTAGAGACAGTGCAATGTATCTCTATGGATTATGTGTTATGTAGGGTTGAGGCAGAGCTTAGGAGAATTTGTAATTTCTCTCTGTTTAAAGTCTTACTTTGTGTTGCTTCTTCGTTCTCCTCAGGATAATAATTTCACCTTTATCAACACCTTTAGACATCCAGTGGTTTACACCTACTAAAAGCAGAATAAGGGGGGGGGTGTGATATAATGTGCAAATTAAATTCCTAGTTATATGCAAAGTAAACTTTTCCAGGGATTTTATTTAATTTTCATTAGCTGCCTTTAAGGGATTTTAGACTTTCTGATGTAAGAGAGAGAGAACTTGGAAAATCCTCCCATAAAACCTTAATAATAATGGAAATAATAAAAGATGATAGTAGAAACTATCATTTATTGATTTTTTACTATGTACAGGCTCTATGCTTTTGATTCCTTTAAGATTGAAGACAATCCTTCAGGTTAGACACTATTATAAAATTACATTTTTACAGATGCTACAAATTTAGTGAGCTTAAATAGACAGCAACCTCAGCGGAATCTGGAAGAATACTAGAAATCAGATTCTTGAACCCCATCCCAGACCTAAAGAAGAAGAAACATTGGGATTAGGGTTCAACAATCTGTTTTAACAAATCCTCCATGTAAATTGGACACCATAAAGATTGAGAACCCAGATGCCCCTAAACTAGCGTTTCCTATGTAACTTCTCCAAAGGATCATTTTGATTTCTGTTAGAGAGCAGAGGGCTATGTTTTGTCGCTTTTATGCTCCAGTTCCTAAAACTGTGCCAGATTCTTGGGAGGTGTTCAACAAGTGTACACTGCATAACTGTAGGTGAATCTGTAATGATTCATCCAAGTAGCTTTATGAGGGTAACCAGATGACTTGATAATTCACAAACCCATTTTAACCTAGTTGGAAGGTCTATAAATACTTTCCAAAAAGCTATGAAGACACCAGCAGCAGAGTGTAATAATGGAGTTTAACTTATGAATTGGTACATTTTTCTTAGACCTCAAGGCCTGAGTAGTGCATCTGATTCATTTTGTTTCTATTTTGATGGGGTGAAGGTAGGAAGTATCTAGTAGAAGGCTTCTAGGTATTCAGAGAGTTACAAATAGCAGTATTTGTATTCTAGGTATTCAGAGAGTTACAAATAGCAGTAGTCAAGCAGACAAGTGGTGAACACAGAAAACAGATAAGCTTGAAATACTAATCTAAGACAACAATACAAGCCACATTACAAAGCAGGCTGTAATTAATAAAATGTCTTATGAAGATCATTATTAAAGATATTGAAAGTACAGAATGGGAATTAGCACATCAGGGATCCCATCTTCTGTCATTTACTTGCCTCGTGCTATTGGATTAATCGTGTGTCTGTTTCTCCATGTTTATAATGCCCTATCTAGTTCCTAAGTTTATTAAGGGAGTCAATAGCCTAATGTGAAAGTCTTTCTATTATAACACAACTTCCTGAAAAAGTAACAAACCTAAAAACAATAAATTTTAAATATAATAAGAACCCAGCATTAAAACAGATTCACCTTTATGACTGGAACTTTATCTAAAACTGACCTAATTAAACAATATACACTACCACAGTCTAAAAGACCAATTAAATATTTAAAAAATTTTCTCCAATAAATTAGTAAATATCGGACTTTATAAGCCAGAGAGAGAGAAAGCGAGGTCAAGAGTGTCAAGAGAAAGAGAGGAGGCAGTTTGATAAAAATATAAAAGGAGTGAAGAACTAAAGCTTTTGAATAATTATGACAGGACAAGATACACGAAGTGCCTAGATGTTTGCTTCCAAGATTGAGTGTGTGGCTAACCCAAGTTAAAAATGGCTTTGCAGATGTAACAATGTCCATGATGCTTCCTGTATTTCACTTGTATGGTATATATTTAACTGCTGATAGTTGGCAGATGAAACATTAATGTTGAGAAAAAAAAGAATCTGAACCAACGCATGATCTACTTCCCTCATTTACCAATATCTTATCAGCTAACCCTTGTTTCAGGAACATTTGCAACAAAAAAAAATTGTAAAGCATGATAGAAAAGTAGTCTGGAATTATTAGTTGAGTTTTACCTAGATTTATGAAGTAAGGCTCAATGTAGCCAAAATCATCAGACTAATCAAGTCTTCCACGAATTTTTCATAAAATCTTTGAAAATATGTAAAAGGTGTTGTGCTGAGTGGTATACACCAAATGAGTTGTTTGTGATGTTTGATTCTAACCCAAGTGGTTGGGATGTATCTTAGAATAAATCCATCCGTTGGTGCACCTCTGTTGACAAAAAGTCAATAGTGATATCATGATAATCTTGGCATTTCCAGGAATTCGTCATTTAGAATAGCTAAGCTTGTTATCTCCCTGGTATGGAAGAGGTAAAGTCACAGCACTATGAAACTATCCACAGCCACTGCAGCACCATTTAGATCCCCAACTGAGAGCTAACCCACATGGCACAGGAGACCTCTCTTATATTGCCCGCTGCTCCCCTC
Source organism: Galemys pyrenaicus (assembly GCA_019455555.1). NCBI lineage: Eukaryota > Metazoa > Chordata > Mammalia > Eulipotyphla > Talpidae > Galemys > Galemys pyrenaicus. The sequence goes on along the minus strand of JAGFMF010011830.1, from coordinate 7,613,371 downwards.
AGCAGTGTATTTTAGTCAATCTGCCTGTTCTGCTCCCCACTGTATTTCTGGTGAGTCCTCTCATCCCCCTCACCACTGGCCTACACCCCAGTTCTTGTATGCATAAATAAATAAATCTGTAAAAAAAAAAAAACAGAGTAGCAGAGGTTTCTAGAAATATTTTCTTGATGTTTATGTACCAAATATCTTTCCATTTGATGGAAAACATTCCAAATTATGAGAAGAGTAAAACATAATATATTTCAAACGCAGTGACAGTAGTAATTTACTTTGGCCATGACCTCAGAAGTCAAAAAAGTTTGAAAAGCCCTTTCCATTCATTCCTTAATCTCATCTGCTTTGCCTCATCTACATCTAGGGCACCTAGTTACTTGGCTTTGGATCCATCTGTCTCAAAAGTGGTTGCCAGGCTGTTGATTAAAAATCTACACACCTGAAGGGAATGAATGGACTCAGGAGTACTGGGAAAACTGAGTAGACTCATAAAAAGGATGAGGCAGAAGCAGCTTGAGGAAGAAATGTGTAGAAATTCTTGGAGTTGTTGAAAAGAGATGGGATATATATATATATGTAGGGTAAAGGTTGATCAGGTATTTCCACCCTCCCACCACTAATGATGGACACCTGGGGTGCTGCGAGCATTCCAGGGTGGGCATGCGCAAGTGGGCGCACCTGTGTTGGACACGGGCTTAAATGGGCAGCGTCATGAGGACGCCAGAACTGTGAGGATCAACAGACAGAACTGTGAGAACAGCGAGAGAACGGACAGCAGCAGCAGCAGAGAGAGAAGAAGCAGCCAAAAGGGTGAGATGTGCTGGGGGCTGGGAGGGCTGCCAGCCTCCCAGCCCCCGGCCCCCCGGCCCCCCGGCACCCCTGCCTGCCATGTACCTGGCCACCTCTACTAAATAAAGTATGAAAAGCAACCGAGGGCTCCAAGACTCTCCTTCCCTGACCCGTCTGCCCAGAACCATCCCGAACCTGCCTCCAGTGCCACCCCCATCCTGCTACTACAATATATATATTTTTTCTCACTCCCAAGAAGATCATCAAAGCCCCTGGCTGCAGAACATTCAGGGACATGGCAGAGCCACGGGGAAATGACCTCTAGTTGTCAAGGTCTCCATCTTGGCAAAAGGGCGCATCTCATTCCCAAATTTGGCACAAGGTGGCCGATGTGCTGCCTGCAGAGGTCCTTCGAGAACCTCACATGTGAGTGACGCTGTGTACGGAAAGCAACACCATTTCCAGGAACTAGCGCCACCCCAAGGAAGAGGAGACTTTTACACCAAGCAAAGGACCTAAAAAGAATTTTCTATCTGATGGAGATCAGCACAGGCTATATTTGGTTTAGCAAACAAAGTAAAAACTGACAGGTAATAGATCTTGTGGTATGGGACAACATGAATATCTAACCCAAATGTAAAACACCTGTCCTTGGTTTCTTAAGCAGTCCATGAATTGATTTAACTTTGCCTATCCAGGAATTTATTTATATGTGCATAAATTTGCCTTTACAAGACAATCTGACAGGACACTTTGTTATTAGAAGTATTGGGTCTGGTTTTTATAGTTATTCCATTCTCTCTTCATTTTTACTAAATGCCTCCCTTCTTTCTTTTCTTTCTATTTAGCTCTGGACTTATTTTCAGACAACAAAGTTCACTAGAAGTATAAATAACACTTTGGAATATTAAGCAGTGCTTTTGAAAATATTTTACATAAGAAAAAGTTTATAATATATAGTTTAGTAAAAAAACACAACAGGTTATGTATTTATGTGGCTTGATTTGAAAGTGTAGCAAGTATAACTTGAACCATAAACAGGACTGAAGTGGGCTTGAGATATTAGCTTGTAATGGGTTGTGCTAGATTGAGATGCAGATGATCTTAGAAGACAAAAACTTTGTTTTTAGTTTTCCTTAAAGAAATAAACAAGGGTGGGGGCTTCCCTGGTGGCACAAGGGCTTAAGCACCACACTACAAAGCATTCACAGTCACTGCAGCATGAGTTCAATCCCCAGCCAGGGAGGGGACCCACGCAGCACAGCAGACTCTTCTGCCTTGTCTGCTGCTCCCCTCAGCAATGTGTTTCAGTCAGTCTGCCTGTTCCTCTCCCTGCTCTGTCTCTGGTAAATCATTTCACCTTCCTGGACTCTGGCATGTACCCTAGCTCTTGTATGCATAAATAAATCTTAAAAAATATAAACAAGGGAGGAAGTTTCCTGCATGGATACTCTGAAAGAAGAGACAATAAAATGAGAGAATGATCTAGAGATAACCCACTACCTGGTAATTGTAAGGACAATTATGTACAGAGATTGAAAAAAACAAATCAGAAATTGAAATAGATGTGAAATTAAGTAGAGATATGGAGGCTGGCAAACAATTTTAAAATATAACAATACATATATAGATTAGATAGGTAAGACTAGATAGAAACACACCAACTGTTAACAGTAATAGTGTTATGAGCTATTCAATTTCCTTTTAAAAAATCTTGTTTCCACCTTGTCAACAATGGTAATGTGTTAATTTTATAGTCATAAAATATTTTAAGTATTTACAAGTGAGATTAACTTTGCTAAACAAAAAAGCCCCATTCCCTTAGATTAAGAAGATCCTGTAAGGTACAGTTTTGAAAATTCTGACTCAACTTTTTTTTTTCTTTTTCTTTGATTCTACTATGTTATTGTTTACAGGAGGGCTATTAGTGTTAATTGATATATAATTACATATGTGTTAAGTGAATTTTGTGGTATGGGACAACATGAATATCTTGAGTTATGGTCACTGAGATGGCAACCAGATTATGGCTGTACCAGATTATTCATAATGTCCCTTTTATTATCAAAAATGCTTAAATATATGATAGTAAATGACCTCTGGCCAATAATTTCTCAGGAGTAAATTTTTTTGGAAATTAGTGCTGGAATACAAACTAATTTTAGCTTACCTCTGTCCTCTCTTTGAGTTTATTGACATATTTGCAAGAGTGAGAGATTTCAGAGTGAGTATTACCAACAACATCAAAAACAGAATCTTAGTACACTAGAAAACATCTGAAATTATCAACTAGAGTTGTCTTTGTCATTCATTTTATAGGGAAAGTGAGATAGAGAAGGAGACAACTGAATTAACCATTTCATCACCCCTTAATATTTCAGAAAATGAGTATATAATACTAAGACTTCTTATCTCTGAACCTCAGGGATGTTGTATGGGATTTTAATAAATTATTATGAAAGTAATCTAGGATCCAAAGATGCTAATTAGTACACTAAACTGTATCTATTATATTGCAAACTAATTTGCTTCTCCTTTTTTATATATAGAAATATTTTGAAGACCAGTTTCTATATTACTTCTTTACAAAGACATATATATATATATGTTCAAGGCTTTGAATTTTGTTCAAAGTTCAGTATGAAGAAATAAACAGTAGCTCCTTTATAGTCAAGTCACTCCTCATAGAAAAATAAAACTTTGAGAAGTTGGTAATGGAAAGATTCAGCATATTACTTTAGAGAGAACACTCTGATAAAGTGTGAAAATGGGAAACTTGTAGTATAAATTTCTATGAAAATATTAGACATGCATTTTGATGTAAAATATTTAAAAAATTTAGATATTTCTAAGCAACTAAATTTGTCATCACTATTATTAGATCTTCAAATAATATTTAAAAAATAAATCTTTAATATCCTTATTCTATAATTTTTAGCTTATACCAAATGTTATTACTCTCATTTTAAGAATTTCTCGAGAGCATCTTGAATGTATTGTGTTCACCACTGATTATAATTATAGTTGAACTTTTATAATGGGTAATTTACATAAAATAGTTATCAGACATTTTTAATCCTAATAATGGTGATTCCAATAAGGAAAAGAATAGAGTTCTTTTCATAACATAAATTAATAACTACATGGGATTAATGAAAATTATCTTTCCCTTATATGACTTTCCAATCAGTTAAAAAAATTACATCTTTAGTTAAAAGTGCTTTCCTAGTTCATAATTTTGGTGGATTTACTCAACTAAAGACTTTTCTTAATATATTGTAAGTTTCTCAGTGGACGAGGTTATTAATGCTTTTTATCTTCCACATAACCTCAAACATTGACATTACTAATAAATATATATTGATTTTAAAGATCATTTCAAAATAATCTACAGTTTGGAGTGTTTCTTAACTATTTCTATTTAAAATATTTTTTGAGTATTGGCTTATGGAACACTTAGTAAGTAATTTGTCTCTCTTTTGTTGTGTTTTATTTTCTACATATATATGTATGTGTGTATTTATATATAAAAAATACATATGTAATAAATGAGACTTCTTCCAGTTTCCTCAATGAAAGTTGCCATCTCAGTGACCATAACTCAGTTTTAAATGTAGATACTTTTATTTGCACTTAGTAAATATTTAATGCTTATTATACTTTTATTTTATTGTAAGCACTTTTTGCTTTTGCCTTACTCAGTGGAAATTAAAGAGTTTCCCTAGTTAGACTCCTTCTCAAAGCTAATAATAAAATACTGTTTCACAGAAATATGTTATGTTTTGAAATGTTACATGTTCCAAAAATTTGAAAATAAAAGTATCCCCAACACTATCATTTTTTGAGCTACACTTGTGAAAATTCTTTCAAGTTTAATTTTCAGAGATTTTTTAATAAAATGTTTATTAGAAGATAGATTTCCAGGGAGTATATTCTGAGAGGTAGATGAAGGTTAACTTGCTTCATTATCAACAACATGAAAAGGAGAAGAAGGAAGCAGGAATGGGCAGAAGTAGCAGACATGCCATAGTTGCATGCATACTTCAGCAGATATCATGATAAGGTCTACAGCTGAGGTGGTCTTGCAGAGATGTGTAGACCTAGTACCCAATCGAGTCTTCTATGCTCAGCAATGGAGCAATTACTGAATTTGTGCTGCCCTAATATAGGGACTTGGGCAAGAGTCTGTCTTCTGCAGAGGAAGTTCAGGAAGAGAAATGACAGGTGATGCTCTTTAGTAGCAGCTCTCCCATCACTTGGAGTGAAATCTTCCCTTGGTAGAGGGTCTGGATGGCATATCACAGCATCGTCTATACTACTCTCCCACCAGCAACAGTATGGTGTGTTCACTGAGCCTACATCAGCTGTTTCCAGCTGAAGCACATTCAGAGATTCAACACACAAAAGCATTGAGCAGATGCTGCTTTCTTTGGCTACCTCTTTGCTTCCTTGACATTTTCGCTTTCTTTGCATATTTAGTAGAATAACCAGTGATGTGCTTTGTTTTCTGAACTTTCATGTTTTACAAATCAACATGAAGACTGCAGATAGATTTAGCTGGCAAGGCATCTGTTTATATTGTTCCCTATGTGTAGTTCCCCTAAAAATATTTGGCAGATCTCAATATAGTTTTTCTTTTGACCTTGTTTAATTTGAATGGACACTTTTAATTAGAGCCTGCAAAGTTTCTGAATGTGCCATATGGTTTGCATAAATGATTTAGAATATACAGAAGGATAATTATTGTCTGTGGAATAGCTAAAACAATGTTCAACTAGCCAACTATCAAATGTAATTCAGTTATAAAACACAAATTGAAGGAATATTACTGTTTTGAATTACATGTAGTGATTCTTTTCTGATTTTTAAATTTTCCATAGAATTTGTGAGTAAAACCTGAATAAAAGTCACAGTAAGTCACCCTACCCAAAAAAGGATATGTTTCATAGATTTAACTTTATCATATATTTGTAGAAGTTATTTGAAAATACAGTAAACCTCAAAAAAAAGACCATTTGTTCTGTGATTACATTAAAATTCAAAATATCTTTCCTCTTTCAGTAAATTTAGATTTTAAAATTTGTCAGTAGGCATTCCTTATGTAGTAAGGAAGTTAAAAGAAACCCTAGGAAAATCAGTGTTGTAACTATAGGAATACGTAATGTAGTCACTGTCTGATAAGTAACAGTTATGCAGTCAGGTCCCATTAGTGATTTCAGCAACCAGTTTTGGAAAATAATGCACATAATTTAAAAACCAGGAAACTGATAAATTCTCACTGTGATATGTAAAAATAATAAAGAGAAAGCAAAACTCCCTTCTGAATACCCCTGTTTTTCCTTTTTGGACTTCTTCCCTTTTTTGGTCTAGAATTAACCACTGTGTGTATTTTAGTGGTCTAAGTGTTTACAAAATATATACATATATACACAATATATATGCATCTGCATAATATATCTTGGATACATTCATAGACCCTAACATACATAAGTTGTACATGCATACATATGTCTTTCTCTCTCTTTCTCTGTGTAAGTTTAAGCATTATGGCATAGATATATTCTCATGCTAACACATCTAAATAGAACTTATTATTTTAAGGTGCCTGCATAGTATCCTAACAGGTGAATTTAACATTTTTTACTTAACAATTTAAAAGTATGTAAATTAATATTCTTTAAAGATATCTATTTGCTTTTCTGTATTTCATCATTTTGTTTAACAGGTAGATAATTTGGGTTATTTATTCACTTGTAATATTTAAGTGAAAACATTTTTCTTCATTTTGATGCTTAAATTTTGCAAAACTTTAAATACAGCATTCCCACGTCGGTGTTTCTTAAGATTAGATAATCATATATTTGTAGATATTTTTAAATCCTTCTCTTTTTCTCTGAGTCAACCTGTTCTGTGCCTTTCTTTTTTTCTGACAATACAAATTCCTCTACAATATGTAATATGTAATAGGAAATGCCAGGTACTTCATAAAGGATACCTTGAAATAAATTTTGTATTTTGAGTTAAACTTCCCATTTTGAGAAATGCATTATAAAACCTGACCTACTATAGTACAGTCTTCCACTTTCTAATCAATGTCCATTCAACCAGAGCACTAACTGCTTCATAAGCTAAATTAGAGTGCCTTCTTATAGCTGATAATTCGTGGTGCAGCCTCTTGAACATCAAGTACAAATTTGAAGAGAATCCATCCCTAGAAAAGCTCGGCATTATCAGCCTGAATCCAGACTGCTTTTGCTTTCCTTTGAATGTTACCAGACTGAACTTTTCCATCTCTTTCATTTATGCTGCCTTTGTGAATCTACAATATTGTGTTCAGAGCACCAGTGAAGAAAGAGCACAGGGGCCAGAACACATGTTTTCTATACTGCAGTACTTCAACCCCCATGGATTTCTTTTCCTTGTTCAGTTCTCACAGAGAACTTCATCTATGTCTTGTTTGCCTGAAGTCAGAGGCTCTTAAATGATAAACCTGGAAATGTATTTTCCTTACACTGTCATGTTAGGTGCTAACAGAGTTTTCTCTTTTGAATCAGATCCATTCTCTAAAATCTGTCACTTATATCTCAATCCATTCTGTAACATGTATTGGATTATTTCTAACATTGGTCAACTGTATTCTAAGTACTACCAGTTCTTTTGGACTGTTGATCCATCTCTTGATAACTGAACTAGTTAATATAAAATAGTTGTTTTATATCATTTTATATTAAGTAAGTATTCTTGTTTCTATGTGAGTACTTGAGTTATTTGTATGTATATTATCATCTATTTAATTAATTAATAACTCTAGCTTTCTACTATGCCCAAGATATTATGTTAAATGTCAGGGGTATTTACCTTTAGACCATATGAAAAATGATTTTAGTCATTTAATACAAGAGAATACAAAAACATTTACAAATATCTATAAGTCAGGTTGAATGTTTATAAGAGATAAGGACAGAAAAAAGATACTACAGAGGTTTTCCTGGGTACTAAATCATTTCTAATTGGAGGAACCAAGCAAATATTAGAAGATGAGGCATTTCAGTTTGGATCTGAAAGACAGTAGAATTTAAGCCTGTGGAAAATAAGATCACTGCTAGAAGAGATATTGGAATGAGCCAAGACGCAATATATGAGTGACTACAATACAATAATGAGTGACAGACCTTGGTTAGGGTTTTGAGGGCATAAAGCAAAGTAATGAGATAAAAGTTTAGAAACAAGGGTCACAGAGAAGAGATGGAGTCAGATGCAAATAGTTTGTACTCTATCATAGAGGAACATACTGAAAATTTGGAAATTACCAATATGCTAAAAATTTTGAGCAAATAACCACTAACTGTCAGATGTCAGAGCATCAAATTCTTCCACATAAGGGATAATTGTTTTAGAAGGAATAGCAGAAGAATTCTTCCACCACTACATCTAATTTACATAACTAAAGTGAACATGCTACATCTAAATATAAAGTATCTGCCTCTGAGTTACCTCACTAATTTAAATTTTCCTGAAGGACTTCTCCTAAAACAAAAGTGTTTCACAAACAAATATATTTTAGGGAAAAGAAACATCAATTCCCACGGAGAATTTTGATCTCTACCCTCGAAATCATACCCTGTTTGCATATAGGAAATTGAGTTTCATCTTAGGTATATTTAGCTCCCTTCAATTAAAATCCCATTTGGTGGGTGATAGGATGGAAGACAAAAAATGCCCACAAACTGGACAAGGTAGCTATGCAAGTGAGATAAAATTATTAAAGTGGCAGGACCGAAAAGAGCTAGAAAGTGGCAAGATAGGAAAGAGAACTGAAAGAGTGGAGTTTGTCAGTACTATGGACATCTACACAAAGATTGAAACTATAAGCACCATGATATGCCTTGTCTTTTGGGTATCTGAGTAACTTTTGACCTGTCAAGTTTAGCAGTATTGTGGGTAAGATGATAAACTTCCAGAGTAGAGGTTAATAATGTAGCAGAGATAGTATTTGTAGGACCCCTGACTTTGACACTGTAGGAGTAGAAGAATGGTAGATAGAAGCAATGGAAAATGTGAGACACAGGGAAAACCAAGGGCAAGAGAGAAAGGAAGAGTTAAGCTGATGGGAAAAATTGATGGAAGTCTCAAGGGTGGAAGTGGAATTAGATCAAGGGCATGAAATAAAGCAATTTATTTTGGAGCCCAAAGAATAAGAGAAAGAGAAGTGGAAATAGTAAGGATTTATGATAGAAAGTGGGATAGTATCTAAAGTCAAAAGACTTGCAATTCAGTTCATGCATACTTGAACAACACATGCTGTAGCTGGAGCAGGAAAGTCTATCTCTCATCCCTACCATCTTATGACTGTACCCACAAGGGATAGATAACAACTAAGGAATTGCAATCTCTGTACTTGAATTCAACCCTTAGGTTGTTGCACCCCTCAGGTTGGTTGCACGAGACCTAAGCCTGCAAAGTTGCCCCCCAAGTGCTCTGTGGTGCTACTAGCCTGGAGTAGAATCAGGAGGTGTTATAACCATATGAGATAACCTGGAGACACTTCATCAAACCATGTCTCTCTCCCAACCTGTGATACAACCCCTCCAGACAGACTGATAGGGGTTGCAGAGAGTAGCAGTGGTCACTGGGTAGAGGTCAGGAAGGGGATGCTGGAAGAAGGGGGAGCAAAGAACCAGCCTAGAGAAAAGATATATTTGAAAGGCTTGGAAAGATGTGTGAGCTGAAGCTCCACACCCTGCTCATGCCCCATTGCATTGTCCTGTTTGACTTCACTTACAAAACACAAATATGAACAATACTATTGCATAATCCAAATGAGAGCACAGATCATTAGACTTTAAACACAGACCTTTCTGAACATAGTGTCCTTTGCCATTGGTGATATCACATGCCCATGAATATGCCTCTGTGCATATTTGTTTATATCTTTGCGTTTGTCATGTAAAAAGCTTAGAATGGTCACTGTAGGATACAGTAGGGAATCAACATAAATCTAATGAGTTACTTTAATAATGCCACCTTTAGGTGGTGTCTTTAAAGAAGAAGTGGGGCCACTCTGGTGGCGCAAGGGGTTGAGCACAGCACTGTGGGACTTCGTTAGCCACTGCGGTATGAGTTCAATCCCTGGCCAGGGAGGTGACCCACATGGCACTGCAGACCTCTCCTGTCTCCCCAGCTGCTCCCCTCAGCAGCGTATTTCAGTGGATCCACCTGTTCTACTCCCCATTCTATCTCTGGTGAATCCTCTCAACCCCTGCATCTCTGGCCTATACCCCAGTTCTTGTATGCATAAATAAGTAAATCTTTTTTAAAAATAAATATAATCAGTTCAATTTTTGTGAATAGTAACCTCAGATTTTGAACTCAGCACTTTTATACTTAATGTGAAAATGCTAAGGTTTCTGAGATAACTTTAAGCACATGATTAGCATCGGATTTAATTAGAGTTTAAATGACTTCAGTAAGAAGGAATACATTAATTTTAATGGTTTTCCAATTAAACGTTTAAATCCTGGAATATATAGAAGTGTACTTTAAATTAAACTTATCTTTCTTAAAAGTTTGGTAAAGCTATTGGCAGAGAAAAAAAGTATAAAAATATGTCTTTTTTAGTGTGATACTGTATGATAAATAGTTCCTGTTATGATAAACATCAGGCATGGAAAGTTGCAGAGAAAGAACAGACGGATGTAATTTAATAGTAGGTAAAGAACATAAGCAAATATAACTTATAAACAAACATATAAAAATTTACCCTAGAATGTAATAGAGTAAAAATGTACTAAAATAAAATACCAAAATATTGCTATGTCTTATTTGTTTGTGACTTTTGTTTTTAAATAGCTTTCTCTCAAGAAAGCTATATAATTAATGATTTTTTTCCCTGTTAAATGTTTTGTAATGTCGTTACATTATTAGACACAAAAGAACAAGGGGAAAGAGAAGAAAAAGTAGGAGGAGAAAGAAGACATAGAAAGGATAAAATATTTAACTTTCTACAATTGGAAGTATTTAATCAGAGTCTGAATAACCATTTGTTGAAAATGTTGAAGAAGAGACTCCTACAGTGTGTAGGAGTTTGGACTACTTAGTCTTTTAAGTGCCTTTCAAATACTACAATTGGTAAGTCAGTTATTCCTAGCATATTCATACAAATTTTTACTAGAAAAGAAATAGAGGTGACATTAGAAGTGACACACAATTTAACTGTATTCACAAAATATAAAGCAAACCCAAGCTTTTGTGATATAAATAAAGAGCAACTTTTAGAACCCTACAGAAAATGTAGTACTAGTAGCTAGAGCAAAAGTCCCTGGTGAGATTTTGTTCCCTCTGAACTGGGTCATGTGCCCTTCCTTCATTAAATTATTGTGATGTGGGAGATGGAGTTCTAGGGTTGTTCCAGTCAGGGTCCTGTGCCTCCCTGTGGTTTGGTGGGGGTCGTGAGGCAGTCAGTGTCAGCGACACTCACTCCATCCCTATCCACAGAGGAGCCTGGTACTCAGAAAAACAAAAGGAGAAAAAAATATTCTGTGCAGTTAAATCATTACTAGTACCCTCCAAAATCTTATCAGTACATCATCATGACAGTTTCTATTAATTTCCCAAGTGTAATATAAATTGTAGAATTTCTGGATGTCATAAAAGCCCCAGTTCATGTTAGTTAATTTGACCACTTAAGCTGAGATGTGGAGAGAAAGCCAACCCAAAGGGATAGCTTTAATCAGACGTAATGGAAAGGAGAGAGATTGGTTTCTGAGCTCCTTTTCTGAACCTAATTTCCCAATTTCAGGGTCCTCATCTTGTCCTCCCAGCTGCCTAGTGGTCTAGAGCTCTCAAGGCCCTGTGTCATTCACACTCTTAGTTTCTCTACTAGCTATTCTAACTAGTCTATCTGCCTCTCTCTCTTCTGTAAGAGATCATATTCTTTCCTTAATTTATTCTCTTTTTCCTGATATATGAAAGTAAAACTAATCTAAACAAGCTACCATGAGATTTGAAAGCAAACCTCATACTCAACTATCTTAGGAGAATTTTCTTGGCTCATGTAATCAATGAAAAAAAAAAAAAAAAAAAACTTGTGTTTTGAAGCGTTCTCTCTCTCTCTCTCTCTCTCTCNAGAATTTTTTTGGCTCATGTAATCAATGAAAAAAAAAAAAAAAAAAAACTTGTGTTTTGAAGCGTTCTCTCTCTCTCTCTCTCTCTCTCTCATCTAACAGAATGCCTATCCTGTATACCAACATCTGTGAAAAACTGCACCTTTCAAACAGTGTCCTTTAGAGTATATAGAGCATGAGTTCCTCTTTCATTTAAGACCTTTACAGCTTATATTCAACTGCCTTTAAAAGGATCTTTGAATGATTCCTAGATCAACTCAACTATCTCAACTTAGAAAACAATTAGGGCCTCCCTGGTGGTGCAAAGTGTTGAGTGCAGCACTGTGGGGCCTCCTCAACCACTGCAGCATGTGTTCAATCTCTGGTCAAAGGGGGGACCGACATGACTCAGCAGATCTCTCCTGCCTTGCCCACTGCTCCCCTCAGCAGTGTATTTCAGTCAATCTGCCTGTTCTGCTCCCCACTCTGTCGTTGGTGAATCCTCTCACCCCCCCCCACACACCTGTAGTCTATATCCCAGCTCTTGTATGAATGAATAAATAAAATATTCAAAATAAAAAATTAGGTAATCATTTATTACCTTTCTTTGATTTCTAATCCCTACATTGGCCCTTCCATCTCATAGCTCCTCTTCCTCTTCTCTGATGTCTACATTCACCATTTACATAGGAAATCCTCTGTACCATCTGCATGCTAGTGCTGTTAGGCCCAGAGGGGAAGAAGAGAAGCAGAACCAATCACTGTCCAAAAATGAAATTCTCTTAAAGGATAATATTCATTTTTCTTGGGAGTGAACTGTGAGTTGGATTCAAAATTTCACTTTCTCTAACCCAGTGGCTAGGGCGAAAGCTTAATTTGGTCCTGAAAATAACACCCTAATGTCTCGGCCAACAGAGATTTGCCTCTTCTTTAATGACTGGAAGAGAATCAAGGTATTAAAATTGTAGGTTGAACTGGATGGATGTAGAGGAAATTAGCTAAACAAATCCAACTATTTAAATTTTTGTTCAAGATCAGTTTTACTCGCTCAACCACCTCCTTCTTTTGCCATTAATGACTAATTCTATGAAGTACAAAGGTAATTTTCCATATAATTAAGTATATGACAAATTGGTGTTTTTATTAAGCTTTGTGTGCCTACTTTATTTTCATTGCTTGCTGCTCCCTTTCACAGAAAGTTTGTGGCAACAATATTATATAATAATATACCAGAAACTTGTCACACTGTGGTCTTCAAGGATGATATTGGGTCATGTTAAAAATGAGGGAGCAATATAATAGACCCATCAAAGCATGACTTTGTCAAATCTGCTTTCATTAAGGAAGATACAGTAATTTATTCTGAACTTAGAAATTTTTTCTAAAAGAAAAGATATCCCCAAAGACAAACTTGTTATCCACATTCTGCACTGTAGTAGAGAGACCTTATAATCTACAAATCTACCAGATTGCTTCAGTTCCCATTTCATTTAATTTTCATCACCATTAATTTTACTCATTCCCTTTTCAAAAGTCTCTCCTTTTTGACTACTAGGTTTACCTTCTCTGATGCCTCTTTGTCACTCAGTTTTGCTTAAGTATCTTCCTCTGTAAATCCAGTTTCCATTACTCACTTATTCATTTGTTTTTTTAACTTTTTAACAAATACTGTGTGCATTTAATATGAGTCAGGCATTGAATGAGGTACTGAAATAATAGTATAGGCAAAATATATACTATCTTTATATTCAGGGAGCTAACATTATCATAAAATCATGAATTATTGGGTTGTTATTTGTGTGCTGGTTATTCTTTAAAATCAAGAAAGCACACAGATATTATTTCTTTTGCTTATTCCCCTCTGAGCTAACACAAAGGATTAGATTTTCAAGTCAGACTCAGGGAGATAAGACATCTAGACAGTACTAATAATTTCCAGACTACAAGCAGCCAATAGACATAGGTGTAATACGGAGAAGACAGAAATATATGCTGTAACTCCTCAGGTCCTTCCACTCAGCAATGGACTTGTTCTCTCTAACCCAGAGTAACTGGGGATTATATGTGTGATTTCTGTTCTATACACTATCTAGAACTTTGCAGGATTTAGGATCTTATCCTACGTTTACAAATGATCCTGTTTGTTGAATGCTGAAAAAAGACATGCGACTCCTGGGTCTGAAAAAATAGAGTGTTGTTATTCATGACAAAATCAGTAGCCAGGGCTTTATTTGCATCAGTTCTTCTTGTTCCCTCCAAGCCCATAGCAATGATACAAAGGGCTCATTATGTATGACTAAATGAGGAACACATTGAGTTTGGGGAATCTGTCACTTTTATACTTAGTGAGAACAAACCTGCTCTTTTCACAGGAGAGATGTTAACCCATTTCTCTGTGCAATTATAGTCCTAAAAAGCACCCTGAATAAAGAGTGAGCAGGGCCTTATATTTTTGGCATATTCACAAGAAATGTGTAGAAATGCTCAGGGCCATTGGAAGATTGTTTCTTCCAATACATACCCTCTCTTGGAATGTGCTGATATGATTTGAGAATTGTGATAACTTGATAATGCCATCTCTCACTTATATTTTTATTTATTATTTTAGCAAAGGATTTGTCTTGATTTTATTGATACATATTGAGATAGTCTCAATTAAATCTTTAAATCTACCATCTATTGGCATCTTGACATAATCATTTAAATTACTGTAGTTCTCATCCACTTTAAAAACTATCTCCCTCAACCACACTCTTCTAACTTCAATTTTATCCGAGAAGCATAGAGATGGGGAGAACTTCAGGTATAAGTGCAAACAAGTCTCCTACTTTCATTTTCTCTGATTGTTTCAGTTTTGTCTTATATTTTGCCTTTATCTTTAATAAAGTTTCATTCATTCATTTCATTTTCCATATAATTAAGGATACGGGGGCAAATAACTTCTATAAAATGCCTCATATCCACACATTACAATTTCTGGAACAAGAGAGCCTTTATGCACCGAGATTCCCAATCTATATGTTGAACTTCTGAGGATCAGATATCACCTGAATTATTTTATTTGTTCCTGAGAAAACCATACACAAAGGAAGAGATTACATGGGCCAATCACTGTGGGAAAGGAAGTGAGATAATGCCAAGTAGAATGCACCTTGTGTCTGGGGGTAGGATTGGTGTCTATCAATGCCAAATAAAGTACATGCCATTTTTTTTAAATGAAAGAGATAAAATTCCCTAAAGGAAACCTAGGCATTATTTAATGTTAGTGTACAAGAAAAATGGTTGTATCCTAAAAAGGCAACCAGTGAATATTCACTACATAGTTCAAATTTTTTCATTAACAAAATTAAAAGTTATTTTGGTCCTGGACTTTTAAAGTTACTTAAGAATGGTCAAAAACAAACATCAGTAGTCTATGTAAGGGTGGAGAGAGGGTGAAGTGAAAAAACAATTCTAAGAAAAAATGAACATGGTTGTATAAGACCATTGAGTGCTCTGTATGATCTCATACCGCACATTTGTTCAAAGAACATTTATGAAGTATAGATTGATTCTATGCCAGAAAATGTTTAATAGAACAGGATCTATACCTTAAAGAGTTTATTCAATCATCCACTATGGAATTGCAGACAAAAAGTCAGCTGCTTTAATACAATATAGTATATAAGAGCAAACATAGTTTGGTAAAATAGAGGGAAAGTGAAATGGAAAATCTAGTGGAATCTCCACCACACCCTTTAATAGTCCCTTCATGCCTAAAACTTCTTACAATACAATTTCTGGTATAAAGCAACACATTTGCAATCAACAACTTTCTGAGAACTATTTATTAAAAGGCAAGTAGAAGAAGAATTTATCTTACTCTGGTCACACACTCTAAGAAAAATAATATGAAACAATTTCAGTTGTTTGGGAACAAAAGTAGATCATTATTGTCTCTGGGAGCTTTTATGTACAAAATACATTTTATAATAATGTGAATTATGTTTAGCTATTATATTCCGTGACCATCTGGGGAAGTAGTTTTGGGATAAATACAGCAGAAATATTTAGAGAAAAGGACATTAAAAAGGAAAAATAGCAGGCAGAGTTGATTCTTTTTGACATTCCTTTATAGTATAAAAATCATGAAACCCTTACTCTATATCACAGTGATAATGCTAAAAAAATTGTAATCACTTTATCATTCCCAGCAGTGTCTTGGGGCCCCAATTTTAAGGGCAGAACTTTCTGTAAGCATCTAACACAAAGATATAATTCAGAAGATATAGTTTCTCCACATATAAGTATACTTGATAATAACATTTTAATGTAATATTGACATTTCTGGTTTTTAACTCTGTTGTACAGAATGTAGATAGAAAAGAAAATCACTTGTGACAACTTCAGCTTGAGAGTCTAATATCATGTCAATTTAACCCAGTTTTACCTTATATTAGAGATATTCTATCAGAAATATCTAAAGTACCCTTCACGTTTTCCAGAAACAAATCAGTTTTCATAATAGGTAATGCTGAAATTATCTTAAAATTGTTTTTAATTGAACATTATGGGGAATGTTGGTGATTTGTTTATGAAAGAGGTTTTTGATAAATTATAAATATATGCACATATTATAAATATAAAAATATTTTTTAAAATACATGTATATATTTGTTTTATAGATTATCTATTTGACTGTTTGGTCAAACAACTGAGAAGTTGAGTCACATCATAACATTTGTGACCTATGTTATATTAAAGGCTGAACAGGGCACTATTTATATTTTTGCTATTCAAAATATGATCCATAGGCAAAGCACTCCAGATCACCTTGAATCTATTAGAAAGGACAAATCTTGGTTCCCATCTCCAAATTTACTGAATTAGTCTCTGCAATTTAATAAGAACTCCTGCTAGAGGGTTTAGCAATTAGCTTTAACTACATCTCAACTAACTGGATCTAACTCTTAGTACACCTTTGAAACTCTTATGATGATTATAGAATGTTTGATTCCCAGACCAACCAGACTCTCAAGTGCATGGGCATTTTAAAATCCTTACCAAGTAGTTCTAATGTGCTGGCAAATATGAAAACTGTAAAATGTATAATGCCCATACAATCAGTGAATTCAGTGTATTCTGAAAGGGAAAAAAGCAAAAAGGAAGTCAATGCAACTGCTTTGTATTTGGTAAAAATTTGTATTTGGTACTCTATAATGATTTTTTTGAGAAATTTGCTTGTCTACTGTGTGAAGACAACCTATCATTTCTCAATCTATCCAAAATTATATTGCATTGTAAGTCAGAAGAGGAAGACTTTGTTATCCAAATTAATTAAAAGAAAAGTTTAGGTTTGTTTTTTGACTTTACTTTCTTTGTAACCTTATCCTCCAACCTGGCTTATCTAATACTATAACACACCATTCATTTAAAACACTACACTTCTGGAATACCAGCTTTCTTGTTCACACAGTCAATTTCAGCTTTTAACTCAAAAATGCCCCCAAGAGTCTAGCCCAATAGATTTTCCTTCCCTGAGTTCCAATATTGCTCACTGCTTTATTTATGCACCCTCAATTTAAGACTTTATGTTGTTAGATTTATTATTGATCAATAAAATTATTTGATCTTTAATTTCTATAAATCATCTCTAGGGTTAACAACCTATTCCAAAATCTTGTGCTTGAATAGGAAAGGAAAAAAAATAAATAAATCACAGTATAATACACATGGCATTCATTACTGTGTCACTTTATGGGTGAGGAGAACTCTTCTGCTTTCCTCTGGGAAAATCCTCTAGAGTTTGTCACACTACAAACCATTCACTAGAAATCCAGTCAATTTTAGTTAAAAAGTTCTATGATGAGATAGCACAATAGTATTCCTTCTGAAAGCTGATGTTAAGTAAGGATCTTACTCTGTGGATGTAAGATCTTATTTTTTAGTGATTACTGTTCATGTCACTTATTCTTTGACAGAATAAATCTGGGTTTGGACTCATGGTAAGTCAGAGACATCCTCTGCACAGTACTTGTGCCTTCCTTTGCCAAGCTTCATGTCTATACCTGATTTTTAAATTTACACTTGGCAAAGACAGATTTGAAGTAAAATAATTCTCCGAGCAAAACAATTTCAAAGTTGTTAATCTGCTGATTACCTAAAAAATTTACTCTGTATGGATGTGTCCTTTTTGTGATTTTGGAAAACTAAGTGCTGATTACACAGAGTACAAAAAAGTACAGATTATTGAGTTAGAAGATGAATACTATATTCATTAATCATAACCTTGTTTGAGCATAAGACATAGGTGAACAGAAGTCTTAATCTCCTTTATGTTTTCTAAAGCTAAAGTAAATTCTCACATTAGCATGTTTATTCCAGAAACCAGAAATCTGAGTGAAGAAAGAAACAGAATCAATAGAGGGAATGTATTGATATAGTTTTAAGAGCTCCAAGCAATGCTTTATTTAAATTTATCTGTCTCTTCCCTTATTTACGTTCACTATAGATATGAGGTGAGTCAAGGTCTGAATTCTGTTAGTGGCTTAATTCAGCTGCTTTAGGCCAATAAGAGGTATTTATCTACAAATGTGTGCTGTTTCAGATAGAGTGGCTCAAATTACTTATCCCCTCCAATTTTCCTTCTTTATGAAAATATCTCTATCGCATATCTGTCTAATTAACAATAGAAAATTATGAGACAATCGCTATCCTCATTGTTCCTAAGCTTTAAAAAGTCCAATAAAGTTTCTCTCTGCACTTTCTTGTTTACGCTGTGGAGTAAAATACATCAAACAAGCAAAGATTTGTGGCCACAGAGATGGTGCCTTTGTACAATATAACACATACTGTGTATCAAAGAAATATTGTGCCACTTCTTTGAAGCTGACATTGGAATGACATTGTAATCCTGGCCATCTGTCTTCCTCCTCTAGATGTCGATGAATGTGCGGTGGTGAATGGAGGCTGCCAGCAGCGTTGTATTAACACTCTGGGCACCTTCCACTGTGAATGTGATATGGGATACAGACTCCATGCTGATGAACGCACCTGCATAAGTGAGTAAATATTAGAACCAGCTTGAAGTCGTTTTCAATGAAAATCGACCTGTCTATGTAAGGGCAGGATGGAAAGGTTTTCTCTTGTAAAAATATCTATAAAAACTGTCAGTTTTCAGGCACAATACTTAGAAATAAAGCAAGATTTTTTTCTTTACTAAAAGACTAACAGATAAAAAAGATGAGGAAGGAAATATAGAAATCAACATTTGCATGCAAAATTTGAATTTCCAAATGTGTGATAATTTCCATAGCCTATTATTTCTACTACATACATAAAGTATCAATTTGTGTGTTACTGCTTATACACAAGTACAGCACAGAGGCAGAGAGAAGATACTATGCTTTTAGAGTCACTAACTAAGATGTTCACTCATTTCACACCAGACTCAAAAGTGGACTCAAAAAACAACAGTGTTAATTATAATGCATTATATGACAAGGAATTTACTGTTTTCAAGAATAGCTAAAATTGGGCCCTCCCTGGTGGCGCAGTGGGTTAAGCATTGCACTATGAGGCAAACCATAGCCACTGCAGCACGTTTGAACCCTGCCTCTGGCTGGGGAGGTGACTCATATGGTGCAACAGACCTCTCCTGTCTTGCCCACTGCTCCCCTCAGCTGTGTATTTCAGTAGATCTGCCTGTTCTGTTCCCCACTCTGTCTGGTGTATTCTTTCACTCCCCACCACACCTCTGGCCTGTACCCCAGTGCTTGTATGCATAAATAAATAAATCTTTAAAAAAACAAAAGAATAGTTAAAATCGCACAGATTAAATCTGAGATTACTATATATTCATTGCACATAAAACTGTTCTTAGATGTCAGTTTTATAGGATTAGATTATTATTTTAAAATATATTTATATGTTTTTTGAGTTCTACAAATTTTCTAAAATGAGTATGTGCCTTTATACCTAGAAAAACCCCCAAATTTTAAGTACTGTGTTCCCTGTAGGATTTATAAATGCTATTTTTCATTTTAACTGAAGAGGTTTACATAAAAGTATTTTATATCAATGATGATTCTCAGATTGCATCAGCCCATATGCTAATAATCATTGCCAAGTCTCTTAAAAATATTACATTAAGAGAGTAGTAACTTGAATAGCACAATTTAAATGCTGGTTTAATTTTTATAAAGTTTACTTTTAAAAGTCTGTTAGTGGAATTTCTTGTATTCATTTGTTAAACCCCTTAATTAGGTGGCACTTTATGTCATGCCCCTCAATTTCTGCAAAGATTCTGGGGACTCCTGGTATTGGTAGGGAAGTTTCCCATCCCCACACCCTACCTCACTGCTCCATCCTATCTTGCCCTAACCTCATTTCCTCCTAGCAAAAGACACAGATCTGCAGGCTGAGGTGCCAGATGGGTGCCCAAAGCAAAGGATATATATATATATATATATATATATATATATGGATTGCTAACTAGTCAGTCTACTTAAAATTATAACTCTTTTATAAATATTCTATAATTATGAAACTTGAAAGAGAAGTCAGTTTCCTCTAATTTCATTATATATATATTTAACTTATTTTACAGAAAGTGAGGGAAGGCCAAGGGAAACAAATAAATGTCTTCTAGTCATAGGTCTGATATTTTGGTAGAGAAACTGGGAATTCTGAGAACAAGACAGGGAATTTTCAAAGTCAAGTGAAGCTAGAGAGAAGTCATATTGTAGTGTCCAGTGAAATCAATGTCATAGAGATCGTATCTCCAGCAGTCACATGGGTGTGACAATGGCACATTCACATTATTTATCCAGATATCTTCTTGCTTTGGCAGGATTACTTATCTTAGCAAAAGGAATCTCTTTCTGATTCCCATCCCCAATCTGTGAAATCTTCAGCTGGTAGTGTCTCTAAACTGCAACTGTAACTTCTGTCATTATAAAATATTTAGGAGCAGCAGGATTATTAACACATGCAAATGCAGTATTTATGAGTAAGATTTAGACTGTTTTTGTGTGTCATAATTTTTTGTATGTCTGATACAAAAATATTTTGCAAAGTAGTGATTGATATAAATCTAATATATCTGGTGATTGTGACAAGGCAAAATATAAACTCTGTAACCAACCAAACTATAGTTATAATTGTAGTTAATTTTATAAACTCCAGCAGTTTTTAGCTATTCCTTAGAAATCACTAGGCTCTTTCTATATTCCTCACCACCTTTAAATTTTCAATTTTGTTTTAATAAATCCAGTCAAAAGTGGAGTTGGATAATGATATTATAATTTAGGTTTTCTCTTTCTATTCCTTAAAAGCCATTTCTAGTACTATGACAACAGCTTATTTACATAAGCCGTTTCCATATGCTAATGATCTCCTTATGCAGAATTTCAACACAGTGAATAAAGTAAATTATATATATAATCTATATGTGTATGAATGCATGTATCTATGTATGTATAAATGTATCAAGTTATCTTTCTATTATTGATCCATCATGTATCTATCTGAGAGGACAAATTAAGCCAATGAGAAATATGGATTCCAAGAATACAAACATTTTTATCATTTAACCCCTTTTCTTCCTATTTACTTTTTTGAAGACCAGAAAAGGCAAATCTGTTGAAATATACTCTAAGAGTAGCAGCAGGCAAGACAGGATGTGCTGTGCCTCATTTAAATCCTTTTTTGCCATTCCATGCAAGTATTGCACTGAGAACCCAGTACTGGACCTTTGGCAAAAACTTTATGCCTTTCTCACATGCATATGCTGAAATTTTGGTTTAAAATCATGGCCTTCAGTTTCTCAGTTGACATAATTGCAGCAGTCTTGTTAAATTAGTTCACGAAGAATTTAACTATTTTTTTTAAGGACTAATAATGAGTGCTTGAGACAAGAACTGTTTGTTTTGAACAGAAAATTTAATGTAGAGAACTCTCACATTAGTCTATATTTCAAATTGTATAACTTTTTTTTTTAAGAACAAAAAAGTTGAAAGTCGCTTTCTCTTTGGGATTTTAAAAAATATTTATTTATTTGTGCATACAAGAGTGGGGTACAGGCCAGAGGTGCAGGGGGTGAGAGGGCTCACCAGAGACAGAATGGGGAGCAGAACAGGATGATCTACTGAAATATATTGCTGAGGGGAGCAGCGGGCAAGACAGGAGAAGCGGCACCATGTGGGTCACCTGTCTGGCCAGGAATCGAACCTGTGCTGCAGTGGCTGCAGATGTTTCATAGTGCTGTGACTTAACACCTTGCACCACCAGGGAGCCCTCTCCTTGGGATTTTTTTTTAACCCAACAGGAGACTGGGAATGGTGGTTGATGCTTACCAGAAAATTGTAGTAGAAAGCAGCTCCTCGTGTTCCATGGTAGAGTCATTGAAAAGAAGAAGGCATTATGAAATTTTATGATTCCATCACTTTAGATACTTGAAGCTGATTGTATCAATTTCTCCCTTGCTCCCTCCCTCCTTTTCTTTCCCATTAATAACAGGCCTAGGCTGGTGTAACTTTGAGTTACAGCCTCTCATGCTTTATGTACTTTCTTTTCATGACAGCTATAGTGAACTCCTTGCACTTAAAAATTTCAGATAACTCAGTTACAAAAAATAAATACATTAACAAGGACTATGTACTTGTGTTGATACATAGACAGCAGTTCCCAGTAAGTCTCTGCCATAGGTGATGTAAGAGGAGCAGCCATAATTGCTGACTGTGCTGGCACGAAGTACAAATTTCTGTCCCACCTTCTCATAAAGGATGCTTTGTCATTTAATACAAAACTAAGGAGCTTGGTGTAATGGATTCCAGTTTGAGCCTCTGAATATATCCATAAATTTATGGAGTGTTTATTATTTTTCTGGAGGAAAGGGTCCATTATTTTCTTCACATTCTTAAAGGTATTTGATTCCTCACAGTGTTCTTGCTGCCACCACGATGGGACTCCTTTTTTTTTTTCTTAAAGATTTATTTACTTATGCACACAAGAGCTGGAGTACTGGCCAGAGTCGTGGGAGGTGAGAGGATTCACTAGAGTGGGGGAGCAGAACAGGCAGGCTGACTGAAATACACTGCTGAGGGGAGCACTGGGCGAGGCAGGAGAGGTCTGCAGCGCCATGTGGGTCCCCTCCCTGGCCGGTGGCAGGGATCGAACTTGTGCTGCAGTGGCTGTGGTTTGCTTCATAGTGCATTGCTTAACCCACTGTGCCACCAGGGAGGCCCATGACGGGACTTCTTTAAAAGGTGTGTATGTGAGAGGATCTCATTGCACTGTCATGTCAGGATACTGTCACCTTGATGTCTGAAATTCCAGTGTGGTGATAACAGAAGATAGGACTTTTGGGAGATGGATAGGTTTAGCTTAACTTCTAAGCACAAAACCACCTGATGGGACTAGTCTAAGGCAAACTTAGACAGGGATGGTTTCTCCTTAAGACCGGGTGCTAGTCAGGAGCTTACTCCCTCTCCTTGAGAAGCACAATTCCTGGCCCATGTTACCTCTCGTGAAAGAAGACATCTGGAAGTCAGTCTGAGGATGTGTTCCAGGTGTGAGAGGAATCACTGAGAAACCAGTTGCATGTGGTTGGTGTCTGGGAAACAGACTGGAAGGAAACGCATCAGATTCACTTTGACATTGGCAGCTTCCATTAACACTGGTACCACTGAGCCATTCCTATGCTTATGAATTTCTCTTTACTTGGAAACAAGAGCTTAAAAAACAGAGAATACATTTTACCAACCATCAGAAAGACAGAAATGTTTATGTTATTTTTTTAATCCACCGTTAAATCTATGGGCAGTGACGCGTGAACCCTTACATTGGCATGTGACACTCAACCAGTCATTTAATTTCTCCTTACCCAGGTTTCTTCATGGGCACAATGTAGAAATTTTTCAAACAATTTTTTAAAAGATTTATTTACTTATGCATACAAGAGCTGGGGTACAGTCCAGAGATATGGGACAGTATGGGGAGGTTTAGGGGGTGGGGAGGATTCACCAGAGACAAAGTAAGGAGCAGAACAGGCGGATCTACTGAAATACACTGCTGAGGAGCAGCAGGCAAGGGAAGAGAGATCTGCTGCACCATGTTGGTCCCCTCCCTGGCCACGGATCCAATTTGTGCTGTAGTGGCTGTAGAAGCCCCACAGTGCAGCACTCAACCCCTTGTGCCACCATAGAGACCCTAGAGAAAACAATTTTAAGTTTCATTTCGAAAGTGTTATAATTTTATAGAGTTTCCAAAATTTTTAAATCATAACAAATTATCTACTAATCTATATTTTTAGAAGTGCCATTGGATTATGAAAACTAATTTTCTAATAGTGCTCTAATTTTATTTTTTTACTTAAAGAACTTTGATTTTTAGAAACTCCAAGCATAAAGTTGTGTGAGAATTCTATCTTTAAATAAAAATAACCTTAAATGATTTTATTGAAATAAGTTATACTTTGTGTGTGTGTATGTGGGTGAAAGTGCTATTTTCCATATCACAGAATAATATCATGGAAGAATCTGAGGAAAAATCTATTCCAATATCTTGTCTTAGATGTAAGAATTCTTGAGAGCTAATGAAATCAAGAACTTTCTCTGAAAAATAAGGAGAGGAGTTTTCAGGAAAATCTGACTAATTTCTCTCCTGAGACAATGATTTTAAATGATTTCTGATAAATAAAAAATATAGACTAAAAAAATCATGTAGGTACTCTAAAATTCTTACATCTGTGTTAGTAAACAGAGCTGAGGGTTAAAACAGTGTATTTTCATAATAGCCACTGATGAAAAAATCCACCTACATTTTCAACCTTCAAGTAGAAATTTACTTCTTTTCTACATCTCTTTGTTTCTGCAAACTTGGCTACTTTACTCTTAAGCAGTTTATCTCTCATCACCAAGTCTGCATCAATCAGAACTCTATACACCATATTCCAGTGAATGTTAGTTGGTCTGTTAAACTTTCTCTGCTTACCAGAACCAAAGACATTTTCTTTTTTTCCCTGAAGTACATATAAATCTGTATTGCTTAATGACACATTTTAACATAGTTTCTATACACACACACATTTGGGCAATGTACAATTGCCATGTACATGTACATGTGAAAGACACTGATGACCTCCTAATTATCTTTTCAATTTGATTATTTCCCATACCTTTCTTTATGGTTTCTGGCACTGTTTACTACTCATTTTCCTAACTCCTCTTCTTGACTTCCTGACAGCACAATTCACACCATTAAGTGTTGCCTATCTTTAGTTACATTCTGATTACCAGGGTTGTGAATTTTGATCTATTTCTCTCCTTGCTGTGAACTAAATTGTGTCCAACCAAATTCACATCTTGTTGCCTGGAGTTCTGCGTGGTATTGGAAGATGGGAACTTTGGGAGATTGAGAAGTTAAATCAGCACAGAAGCCTCACAATGGGATTAGTATCAAATAATGAATGACACCCGCTATCTTGCTCTTTTTCTCTGCTGTATGAGGATGAACCTTCTAAAAGGTAGTGATCTGAAACCAAGAGGAAATTTCTCACCAGAATCCAAACCCTGCTAGAAACTTCATCCTTGGGCCTCCCTGGTGGCGCAGTGGGTTAAGCAACGCACTATGAAGCAAACTGAAGTCACTGCAGCACGAGTTCGATCCCTGCCGCCGGCCAGGGAGGGGACCCACATGGCGTAGCAGACCTCTCCTGCCTCGCCCGCTGCTGCCCTCAGCAGTGTGTTTCAGTCCATCTGCCAGTTCTGCTCCCCACTCTGTCTCTGGTGAATCCTCTCACCTCCTGCATGACTCTGGCCAGTGCCCCAGCTCTTGTGTGCATAAACAAATAAATCTTTAAAAAAAAAAGAAAAGAAAAAGAAACTTCATCCTGGACTTTCCAGCCTCCAGAACTGTGAGAAAACAAATTTTCCTAATTAAGCCACTCACCCTGTGGTTTTCTGTTATGACATTCTGAGCAGACTAGTTATTCTTTATTTATCTCTTCTTCTACAGTATATCTTCATGTTCTTCTTCTATTTTTATTTATAACTCAATACCTACAAAATATATGGTAGGTATTGTTAACTATTATTATAACACAATATAAAATATATAAAGATTGTACCCAGCTGGAGTTTCTTGTGAGGGATATAGTCAAACTAGTTTCAATATTTTGTGTTTTTGGACCTTTATCAATATTATGTATTACAATATATATTATCCTTTGATAGTTTTTAACTGGTGAGTTTCTCATTGTTAATAATGTTAGTAGGTATAATTAAGTATAAGTAATGATAATGTAGACAAAAACCTCTTCTTTTACCATTTGATACCTCATAACAGCCAGGGGATAGATTCAAAAAGTGCATGTTATTTAAATTTTCAGTATTTAGCTTGGTAATTTGCATTTTAAGTAACTTGTAGAGTTTTAGCTATAATTTAATATATCTTACAAAATCTTTCTTGGATTTCCATTTTTAATAACAGCCTTGTGAAAAACACTCAGCTCAAATCTCCATTCATAATCATGTCCTTCCCCTGATGTATTTGCTGAAATTGGCCTTCCCAAAGGGGTGAAATAATTAAATGATGGAAAGTTTTAATGCCCCCTGTGCTCTTACCTCTTTTAGCACACCGGTTTATTAACATCTGCTCTCACATAAACACATGCAGTCACTGATGTCTGCACAGAGGAACCTCAGATAAACCACATTTTAATTATTATTCTTTAATATGAAATTTCATTTCCAGTTGCTAGGAACTGTCAGGCTCTGTTCCCACCCACCCTCAATGGTCCCTTTTAATTTTCACTAAATGAAGGAGAAAAAAAAAAGAAGGAAGGTTACACAAAACTATAAATGAAGATTTTTCTGTATGATTGCATGACATAGCAGAGTGAGAGGTCATATATTAATTCCAAATAAGCAGAAGTTAGGTGGCAAGGAGTGGGTAGCCATGTACATCTTGAAACTTCATTAATTAAGATATTCTTAGTGAGACTTTGAACTTGAATAAATTTCCTTATGTCAGATTTTTATGAGCTTCACATTTTTAAGATAATACTAAGCTCAAGGAAAAAATTGAGAAAGCTATTATATGTGGTGGTCTTCACACAATGAATTCTTTTGTTTTTGATCTCAATGTTCTGTTCAGTGATGTCTAAGTTTGATTTGAAAAAAGGAACGGAATATTCTTTCCAGGGAATAAAAGAGATTGCCCTCAAATTGGAGATGAAAGAAGTTAAAGACTTCCATTGTGACTACCTTTCAATTAGTTGCATTATTTATGAAGACAAATTAGAAGCAGAATTCATATCAGGTGACAGCTGATGTCTTGAAAGGGGCATGTCAGGTTAAAAAAATGTGTTTAGTTTTGTCAGGTTGATGGCATCTCAGTCATTATCAATTTCATCACCTTGTATATTAATCACTTTTGTGTGATAGATGATAAATTTAATTCCCAAGAGTTGAATTTCCACTCTGCCTTCCCTTTCTCATCTCTAATTGTTGGACTCGCAAAAATAATCATAAACCTCTCTAGTTTTTATTCATGATGTTGATGGTTAACCTTCGTCACACACTTTTCTAATAGTCTGCATTTTAGGGATGCATTTAGAAATTTGCCCTTTTCCTACAGTCCTCTACACTTGGCAGACTTGGAAAGACATGAATGACAAGTTGAGCACCAGGTTGAGGTCTGAATCCTACTCATAAATGAGTATTTTCTTGGCCCAGCTTGTTAGATTCTGATCTTCAGAGTTTCTATCATCACAATCTCTGTCTCTCTATCCATGTCTACACCTAATAAAACCAGGACAACATTTCACAAAAATCAATATTATACATTATACAAAGGCACACGCCACATGAGAAGGAATGTGTTTAACACACTAGCATGGATGCCCCCAAGGAATAGAGGAAATGAAGAGTGGACTCTGCATCTAAAAATAACAGATAAAGCAGTGTAAGTCTTTCCAAGGACTGAGGAATGATAATAACTTTTCTTGAATTGAGCAGTCTGATGAAATCTTACTTCTATATCTGAGTTTGAAAGAAAATAAAACAAAGAGAAGAAAAGTTAGCATGACGGTTTTCATACTTGCCAGCTGCCTTTTCTTTTTTCTCCTTATTGAACTATTTTGCATATCTTCCTTCTGAATAATCTCTAGTATATTTTTCTACTTTTGTAAAATATTTTCAAATATGAGGTGTTTATAATATATAGTATCAAATAATCACACTTAATATTAAACACTAAAATTTTTGCTTTCTTCTTTTCTAATTAAGTTCATAGTGCATTACAGAGCACCACTGTATGGATGAACTTCTATATGAATAGATTAGATTAGTACCTGACACATCGTGGATGTTCGATGAGTGGTAACTTGAATCAGTAATCTTTAATTATTATGTATTGACTTACATCTATTTGAATATCTAGTCAAAGCACAGAGATACTTAAAATGGGAGATTCTATATGTGTGCAAATAGTAATATAAAATTTGAGATCTAAATTGGTAATTTATAAAATTATAGCATGGGATTTGGGATCCCAAGGAAAATGATAATCTGAAAATTGCATGTCTTGATAAAAATTTCCCCCTTTCAGGATAACCAATTAACGTTACTACATTCACAAGTTGTGTGTCTTTGAGCTAGTCATTTAACTATTCAATAATTCGGTTTCTCCATGTATTTATGGGAGTGAGAAAAAGTTACAGTGCAGATGAATTCTTAACCCAGTGTCTGACAAAGAACAAGCACTCAACAAATATTAGATAATTTCATTAGTAGTATTCCATACCTTCAGTTTGCCATAGTCAAAGGTCTAAATAAAAATTATGGAGGGTTAGACAGATGACTTCCATTGAACATACGTGAAGTTTTTAAAAAACACACAATCACTGATTTTTTTTAACAATTCTATTTCACTTTCTCTCCTGCATTTTTAATGCTCTTGGAGTTTTATGGCAATATTCACAAATATATTTTTACTATATGGTAAAATATTCCCATTTTCATTTATCACTAGGTTGAAGATTTATATCTCCCTGTTTCCTAAAGCACTGGAGGCAGCAAGCTGCCGGCTGCTTATGCATTTTCACAGGGTACAAAGTGCAAAAAGACATTAAACATAAAATAGCACTGCCTACATCTAAAAGAAGCAGAAGGATTAAGTGCTTGGAAATACCAGATATGAGCATAAAACTTAAATCCAAATCTAGTATCCTGCATAGTTTTCTAACTGCTGACAAGAAAAGAACCACATGGATTCAGTTTTACATTTTCTAACAGCAATCATACACACTTTTTTTTTTTGCAATTCAATGATTTCATACTATATTACTGAATATATGTTCCTTATTTTGCAGAGAAAGCAAAATTTATCAGCTAAGGGGGCTCCTAACTTTTACTCTCATCTAGAAGCTTTCATATTAACTCTTAGTTTTGTCTGCTTTGCTCCTCACTCAGAAGAAAAGTGTCCCTTTGATATTTCAGGTTAATTTCACCCTAAACTCTTGCTCCTAAAATTAAATTATAGAATTTCTTACTATCCCCTCTAATATAAGCTTATTTCTATCTATCTTAAAACAAAACTCCTTCTTTCCACTAGTTTTGCTGAGGTTATCCATAATATTAATAGGTTCCAGAAGCATTTTTCATTCACTTTGCTCAGTGTTGTGAAATTAATAACATCTTCATTTTTGATATTCATTCCTCCTTGAGTTGTCTGACACAACTTTGTCTTGTTTCTCTTCCACTTATATGATGTCTGTGTGATTTTTATTATACAGTCAATTTGCTTTATCTACTTCCAAAACCTTTATGGCCTTCAGAATTCTGATTTTCCCTTTCTCTACTCCTTCTACTCCTTCCTCTGTTATCTTAATCATGTGCAAAGATTTACCTATGTTCTACAATTACCTGAACATGAATAATGGCAAAATGAATATTATTAAACCAGACCACCATCTTGTTCTTTTCAACTCATAAGTTCAGCTACTGTGTGAAGCCCTTGTTGAGGATGTCCCCCCAGCTTTGGAAACTCAGTGGGCCTAAAACTAACTATATCTTCCTTCCCACCACACCCAATTTTCCTCTTCTCTTGGATTCTCCCATCTTAGTAGGTGTCCATTAGGCCAGTCTAATACAACTGGAATCACTCATTATGCCACCTTTTTTTTGATGTCCTACACCTAGATTCCCAGTAAGAGCAATGGGCTCGCTTTCACAAAACCCTAAAGAGATGTCTCCACTTACTTTATTCAGGCCCTCACAAATTCTTAGAGAAAGCTTTACTAAAACTGCTTTTCACTGGTTATCATTTTCCATACTCTCCCCTTTTAATCTACTATCTAAAGTATTTACAGAAATATATATATATATAAATACATTTTAAAAAATGTTTTACATTGCTAAAATACTTTGTCCCTACATAGTTTTTAGAATTAGCTCCAGACCCTTGCAAAATGCTTCAGTGTCGGAGTAGTGGTTATTGCTTTTGTGCCTGACATGTTTCTACTTCATACTTTTTACTCCAGACCGAACACACACTGAACATTTTACAGTTCCTTCAGTGTACCAGAAGTTTCCACATCCCCATGATTTTTTTACATGCCTAACTCTTTATTTCAATGCAAATCAACACTTTCCCCTACCTCATATTTCCCACTTCTCTTTGCCTAACTCCTTATTGAATTTCAAGACTCAGGTTAAAATTGCTTCTGATTCTACCTCTGAAAGGACTTCCTACAATTTATTCCCATACTAATAACAAAATGTGGCATTTATTTTTCAAAGTTCAAAGATTATTTTGATGGTGGGACACACTATAAGGGCATACAGATGGATGAGTGTCAGAATGCTGTTACTTAACAGCTTCATATGAAAGAAGGTACCAGCCAGTGAGGGTTGTACCTCCAAGAAAGGGTGACAGCAGCTGGAACTAAAGGAGGCAGGTTAAATATGACTAGTTGGTGAGCTTATGCTAAATTATTCATATTCTTTGCTCTGGTTATTTTGAATAATTCTGCAAGTCCAAGGAAGCAAGGGGCATTCCTTAGTGTTAATTACCTGGTAGCTTTGCCAGTTGGCCATGTGTATCTAATAAATCAGGGATGTTAGAGCCTGAGAAGTGAAACTGGTGTGGTGAAAACAAACTGTTAAGGAGAATTGAGTTTTGAGTCATGATGTCAAAACTAGGTCAAGCAGCACTAGAGAAATTATATTCTACCACCACATCTCTTACACCAAGCTTCTCACAGTGGATTAAAAAGGTTTCTTGTTTAGCTTAATCTCTTCCACCAGATTTTAATCTCTTTTGCATCATCAATACCTAACATATAAGTGAAATAAAGTGTTTAATTTTATTATTCTATTCTCTCAATGTTTCAAACATGTTTTGTTTAAAAGTAGGGGAAGTTTGCCACTCTTAAGAACTATTTCTCTTTATTGAATGAGAATACACAACTACATGGCTTTGGCTTCTAGGAATCCCTTCACTAAGAAGAAGACTAATTATTGGAACTCTATCTGCCCTTTATTCCTAACTGAGATTTATCTACCCAACTTGTTTTGCTGCAATGACTACTTTTGTGTTCTCTGCCTTCCTTTTAAACCTTTGTTTTAGTGGTTCTAGTATAGATAATTTTTAGAGGGTACACTGTCTAAAATTATCTTGGAATATAAGTGTAAAAATATTAGCTAAATTGAAACTTTAGTTAGTTTAGTTTAGATTCATCACCTGACTGTTTGCAAAAAAATCATGATCATATGTTTAACTCCACATGTAGCAAACATATGAATCTGCCACTCAGTGGGATGGTGTGTATGCTAGTCTTCTGAAATCCCAGGTCTTCTTGACATTCCTGTGCATAATGGGAAGAGAATACGTCATAAGGAAAGGAACTGGTCTCTGCACAAGAGTGGGAAGACTAAATTTTTACAAAGCCTAGTAACTGATGCTGAGTAGCTACTTCAGAGATAGGCTATGAATGGTATAAATGGCCTGCCTATGTATGTATATACACATACATAAAAAAATATATATATATACACCTCTACACCTGTCTCTATATAATAATCATATGTCTAATGTATGATCATAAATGACAGTTGAAGGCAGATCTGTGGTGAATGGCCAGACTGTTATTTCCAATCAGAATATCAATACAAGGATTAAGAGACAAAACCTGAAGAACTGGAGTCATAATTTCACTCAATCTGAGAACTAGAGATCTTCAATGTAGAGATGCACAAGTATAGGCCAAATTAAGATTAAAGTGTGAGCCAAATATAAACAGAAATGGGAAAGAAGTGGGAATGTTGACACTGAAAGACTTTAGGACACATTTCTTCGTAATCATAGATCAAAATTATAATCATTTACCCAATAGTCAAATCTATATATCTCCTGACCCTATGGGATTGTTGATGTGAGTGAGTTAAGTCTATTGGGGTCTGAAGCATTCCCCAGGAAAATCAGGTCTCTCAAAGAATAGTCCAAATATTGTGTCATCACACATGGTAATCAATTCAGACTCGAATTCTAGAATCTAGGTAACTATAGTTTATTTTTTTAAAAGATTTATTCATTTATGCATATAAGGACTGGGGTACAGGCCAGAGTTGCAGGAAGTTAGAGGATTCACCAGAGACAGAGGGGAGCAGAACAAGCAGATAGACCAAAATACACTGCTGAGGGGAGCAGCAGGTGAGGCAGGAGAGATCTGCTGTGCCATGTGGGTCCCCTCCATGGCTGGGGATTGAACTCACAGTGCTGTGCCACAGATATTTCAGTGCGGTGCTCAATCCACTGCACCACTAGGGAGGCCCAAGGTAACTATAGCTTGAAAGCAATTTTGGCCGTCTATAATTACAACAATTGCTACAATGTTTAAAAATATTCTCTATAATTCTCACAACACCATTGAGGGAGATACGATGATACTATTCTCATCTTAATTACACTGAGACATGAAGTTTGATATTACAGTTTTGGAATCCCAGATTTAGGAATACTGCTCTATAGAATGCTGTTCTGAAGTCACGTGCATAAGGGAGTTAACTAAAGTGTGTGTTATCCTTTCTGAACAGGAAGGCGATGGAGAGACTGTTGACTACATCTGCCATGTAACTTTCGTTTTATAAAATATTCTCTACCAATCTCTGGTATGGCAATTTAGCATCATATTTCACACCAAATTGAGAAGATTAGGGAGATTCTCTGTGTTCCCTCTTGGAAAATAAAAGTTGGCTCATTCTATGGACACACACACTGGTTGGTCTGGATGGCAGTGGGTTGGCCTTCTGTCCAGGCAGCAGTACAGTTCAGGCACTTATGCTTTCACAATAGCATGTCAACCTTGCTTCCCTAGTGTCTGGTGTCTAAATTTTACGACTCTCACATCAATCGACATTATAGTAATTCAGCACTATAGCCCCATGTTAGAGGATTTGACTGTGAACTGAATAGGAGCCAGCATCCATCCAAATCTCCCTTAAGACATCTGATACACAGAGTGCAGAGTAAAGATCATAAGCCTTGGCAACAAAAAAATCTCTAACTTAGAATCCCAGCTTTGCACCTACTAGCTGTGTGAACGTGGGTATGTTGTAAAATGATAACAATGGCTAATATTTATGGAGTGCTTGTTATCTACGGGGGCACATTGTTAAGTACTTTATATTCACTGTTTCATTTAGACCTCATAAAACCCTGTGAAGCGGGTGCTATTGTTATCACTATGCCAGCAATGTGAAAAAATGAGACTTAGAAAATTTAAGCAAATGAGGAAGGTCACTCAGTTTCTAAGTGGTAGACCCAGATCTGGGAAATGCCTTTTGGGCATAGCTGATCAAATGAATCTGGTTGTGTTCAAACAAATACACAAGAAAACAGGTCTATGCAAAAATAAGGTGTTTGGAATTTGATATTGAAACTTTTTAAGGAAAGTAAAGACACTAAAAGTGAAAGAGCTCACATCAAGCATTATGTGGAAAACAAAGTAGGCATATTTGAAATTAAGGAGCTTCATTCTAGCGATTATTACCATAAGACTGGACAAGGAGAAATCTTGGCACTTTGGACTATGAAAATAGTCAAGAGGCTACAGGCTTTTCCCCTTTGTATATATGAATTCTATTCACAAAAAAATAAAACCCAAAAACCAGTACCATATAGCCATAGATTTTGAAGTTTGATGTTTCACGATTTTGAGTTAATTTTATCAGTCAGTGTAATCATTTCACTATGTATCTATTTTCATGGGGATTGGCATCAAATTCTAAAAATTCATATTTATGACAATCCATTGATTTTTAAAAAGCTATAAAGAAAGGAGTTCCAAGACTTATTTTTGTTGGACATTGTTTAACATTTGATTTGAAGATTTTACATTATATGGTTTTATTTTTTTCTCAAAGCCTGCATTATGTTGGTTCTTATCAAATGAGAGTCACAGATTATTAACCATAAGCAATAGTGCCTTTGTCTATTCTTCTTGGTCATAATCTCAGTGCCCTTATTCATTTATTTTTCTAAGTGAACATGGAAAATTTTTAATAATCACCATGAAGCTTTGATTTTCTACTTTGAACTTCTTCTATACTGTGTGTTGGGAAAAATATTCAAGACATGAACATTGTTCCAGGATTCAGGAGGCAATAGCAAATGAAATTCTATATCAAGCCAATTATTTATTTAACCTTTTTTTTCTGGGGAGATTTCTCTAATTCCTATAATTCACATTTTTTAAATCTTTTTTTAAAGATTTATTTACTTATACATACAAGAGCTGGGGTACAGGCCAGAGTCGCAGGAGGTGAGAGGAGTCACCAGAGACATAGGGGGGAATAGAACGGGCAGATGGACTGAAACACACTGCTGAGGGGAGCAGCGGGCGAGGCAGGAGAGGTCTGCTACGCCATGTGGGTCCCCTCCCTGGCTGGGGATCAAACTCACACTGCTGTGCCCCGGATGCTTCACAGTTCAGCACTAATCCCACTGCGCCACAAAAGAGACCCCCTCACATTTTAAAATTCTTTAAGTTTAAAAACTGTCTTATTTCAACTGACCCTATTTCCAAAAGAAAATCATTTAATATAATCGTTTTATTTCTCATAACGTTTAGTATAAGAACGTTACTGTTTCATCGCAGTACTTCCATGAAACAAGTGACAGTTTCACTAAGTGTTTCACTAACTGTTGTATCACAGAGGTGGATTAAAACTAAAATAAAAAAAAAAGTGCATTAGGCGTCTGCAGCGCAATTCTGAATGTCAAAAAAGGTTGTCCTGCTTTGTCACATAACTGATGAAGTCTACGGTACAAGCGATTTTCACCTTTATGGAATTATCAACTTATAACATTTAAGATATGGAGGAACAGATCCTTCATTCCAGTGACTGACATATTTGCTAACCCAATTCTTTGTAATAAGCAGAAATTAATAAGTGCAGAATCTCAATTCAGTTGGATACATCCTCAAAACTACAAGATCCAGAATAAGTGATAATCCATGTGACCCACTAAACAGCCTGCATTTAATTCAATGAGGTTAAAACTTGTCTTTTTTTTTTTTTTTAAGTAGGCTGTATGCCGGTGCCCTTTTTTGCACTTTACAGCAAAACTGAGCAATTCCCACAACCACTCCTATCAGAGGACCTTGAACCAAGAACACAGGTTTAATGATATCCAGACTAGCTATTGATTAGACACTGACAATGTTCAGAGGAATTGAGAATCAAAAAGCCTCCCCCATGGAAAGCTCTGCCATGCTCACTTCTTAATAGATGGCAAAGGAGGATTCGAAATGAGAACTGCAGCCCTGCTCATCCTCAGAACTCCACAGGCAGTGGGATTAATTTCTGTTTTCAGTCCTTTGGAACTACCATGTCTAAAATGTCCAGAAATGGATACAGATGACCCCCCCCACTTCTATTTCCTTGTTCCTTCTTTTTAAAGAAAAATGTGTCATGTGAATATAATGCATGGAGTGATATTACTTCAAATGTGAAATAAATAAGAACACACCATTATTTAATACATAAAAATAGGACAACTCAGGGAAGGTAATTCAGGCTGATTAATTTCCCCAATTTATCAAGCAAACAACAAAAATGTTAAAAGAAAATAAAAAGGAGAATAGTACTCCAAGTGAGGACTAATATTCCCACTGCCGTTGCTCTGTTGAGTTGGATAGTATTTAGAGGTTCAAATAATTTAGGGATTTTCTTTTGCTTGGGTAGGAGACGGTGACCCAGACCTATGAAGTAAGACCTGTTTCTATGCTTTTAGTGATTTTCAATGGTGGAACCACCCAGCTGTTTTACCTTCAACAAACAGTGACAGAACACCTAGAGGGTTTCAGGAACGTTGCTCGGTGCTTTTCATTTTAAATTTATTTAATACTCAACAATTGTGTGAAATGCTCATTATAATCTTTTTAAAGATGTTAAAGCTGACGCTCAGAGGAATTATATAAATCTCCTGTTATCAAACAACAATCAGTAAATAGGCGAGACTAAAGTCATGCTGCTAGAAACTGTCAGAGCAGAGATTAAAATCCAGATATTTTGAATAATAATCTATTGAGCTAGTTACCATATAATGCCTTCCTTAGTTTAATAATACACACCTTTGTGAAAAGCTTTGTAGAGATTTTTTTTATTCTATCACTATTTGTTCTTTTACTTTCAAATTCCTTAAGAATTAATAACATTCTTAGGGCAAAAAAAAAAATGCAAGTACAAAGTTAAATAAAGGAGAGGCCTTCCTGGTGGCACAAAGGGTTAAGCACTGAACTATGAAGCATCCACAGCCACTGCAGCAGGAGTTCAATCCTCAGCCAGCGAGGTGACCCCCATGGCACAGAACTCTCCTGCCTCACCCGCTGCTCCCCTCAGCAGTGTATTTCAGTCAATCTGCCTGTTCTGCTCTCCACTCTGTTTCTGCTGAATCCTCTTTCCTCTCATATCTCTGACCTGTACCCCAGTTCTTGGATGCACAAATAAATCTTTAAAAAAATTTTTAAATAAGGAGAGTGTGGCAACCACATCCACATCATTCAGAAGCAAACTTTGTTGCTATTTAGGTTTATGTTATTGCAGTCTTTTGCTTATATGTTTTTCCTTTTGCGTATATGTTTTTCTTTCTACATGATTAAAGCCATACTACTTTTTGGTTTTGTCATATAGTACATGTGTCCCAATATATAACATCTAAAATGATTTTTAACCTCACTGTAATGATGGAAAATGCCTATTGAAGTTTTTAAAGATTTTGTTTACTTATGCATACAAGAACTGGGGTACAGGCCAGAGTTATGGAGGGTGAGAGGATTCACCAGAGACAGAGTAGGGAACAGAACAGGCAGATCTACTGCAATACACTGCTGAGGGGAGCAGCGGGCGAGGCAGGAGAGGTCTGCTGTGCCATGGGTCCCCTCCCTGGCCTGGGATCAAACTCTCACTGCAGTGGCTGCAGAAGCCTCACAGTGAGCCCAACCCCTTGAGCCACCAGGGAGGCCCTTGATGTTTTTATTTATATAATTATATGCTATGAGATATTTTGTCTTCTATTTATATGCATATATTGCTATATAATTTATCATTTTATAGACAACATTTCAAACGGAAGAATTTTTTAGAAGCTAAAATATAGCACTATTTGAAATATTATTGATCCTATTATTTTTTTAAATTCTAAGATAATGTGGATCCATTATTATGTAACAATGCCTGTTTTATCTTGCTGACATCACATTTTATTGTTCCATTTCATGTTATTATGTAAGCAAAACCATGTACATCATTTTACTTCTTTCATTAAATCTAGATGCTAAATATACATGTGCCATTTGCATTTCCCTTTATTAATTTAAGGTATTTTACTTATTTTTAATTGTGAATTTCATCATAAATATAAATTAAGCATAACATATATTATAAAGCAATCATAATCATTTTCCATACTTTCTGAGGTTAAAAGCAATATATGTGTGTAAATACTTCAGAATATGCTTATGGAAAAAAGTAAATGGTCACCTATTCCACCAAGAGTTGTCCATGTTAATATTTCTACTGGGGGGAATCTGGGCACTGAGGCCTGGACAGATCTGCACGTCAGAACTAGAGAAACATCTATTAGAGACCCATGTCCTTCCAACACTTTTGCTGTCTACTCAGTATGAATCAATCATCTACATGTTTTTTTAAGACCTTTTGAATGAAACTGTCTGCTCTCTTCTCAAGAGATGAAACTGTACCTTAATTCTTTCGATTATAACAGAATGGAAAGCAGGAGACTTCAAGGGTTCAACTTCTCAGTAATTCTAAATCTAGCAATGTTATGCTTCATGACCCTCATCTAGCTACTCCCTGCCTGTGGGATTGGTCTCAGGTCTCCAGAGTGACTGCAAAAGCGATTCTTTGCAATAGGGTTGCTAAACACCAAGTTTTCCTTCCTGGGACATCTAAGCAACGATTCAAACAAAGAAAAACTCCTGACTTGTTCTAGCTAAGGTTTTATTCTGGACAACAAATTAAAGGCCTATGGTGCTATTAATTCAACATATATTTTAAACTCTGGATCATTAGTGAAGAATCATTTCCATGCTTAGAATTTCAAAAAGCCTGAAAGTGTTGATATTGATGAGGAAATTCTGGAGAGAACATTCAGACAAGTGTTATTATCAACTTTTATAAAGGGCCACTAAGATGAGGCAGAATTCCCTAAATTTACGATAGGAGAGGAAAGCAATTTCCTAAATGAGTACACAAGTCTTGCGTGGATATTGTCCTCAGTCAGTTCATCCCATCTTTTCCCCAAAAGTAGGGAAAATGTGAAAGTCAGAGTCTTGAGTGTGAGTTAATATACTCTTTCTTTTTCAATAGAAATTAAATAACACTCTATGAATTTTTTGAAAGAGATTATAGCTTTAATATATCCTCTTCTCTACCATTATCTATTTGATAAAATAGATATTTTATCTCTTTGTTAAAGACTGACATCAATTTTATAACAAATAATTTCTGTAATGACTTATCTCTGGATTTGGTGTGTTTTCTCTGTCTTTTACTATAGTGAATATGGTCACTAATGAGTGCATTTATGGTTAAAAAAATCTTTGAAATTTATGGTTAAATCACAATAATTTATGGTTAATTAATTTATTTAATTTATGGTTAAATCACAATATTTCATATGCATAGAATGATTACATCATTAATGTTTTTGTCAAGTTATCCTCCAAAAAATATCAATTTAAATTTCTATGACCAATAATTTAGAAAAACCTGTCCTTTATATTATGTCCAAACAAAGTCTTTACATTATCTTTGATTTGATCATCCTTCCCAATATAATAGATGTCATAAGTGGAGTTTCCTAAAATAACAGACTAAAGGCTGTGTTCAAATGTTTTGCTGGAGTATAAGGACATAGCATAAGTGAGGATTTAAAAATGCAGGTTCAAGGAGAGAGAGAACTTGAAGTGCAGTGCAATTTTAACAAGGGATCTCTAGGTCTTTGCAGAGAACTCCAGGGCTGGAGTTTTCTTATGTATCCAGTCTTCTTATAACAAACTATTGGCTTCCTGGGACAAGTGTGACCTTAGATAAGGAGGTTCTCTTGAGCTGAGGGAACTGATAATGAGCCACACACTGCAGACAGTGCCAGCAGTTGAGGAATGAGTGTGGTTCTGAAGGGAAAAGTTGGGTGAACTGCCAGAGTCACTGCAGCAGTCCATGTCTTCTGCCAATCAGATACACTTGCTTTGTATAATAATTCATGTGAACAACTCAAAATTTTGGGTGCTTTCTTTTTCAGGAAAAAAAAAATGCAAGAGTAAAATTTGTGACTTGATCTCTGCCATCATACCCAGCCTTAAGGCTGAAACTGAGTCTTCATTACATTTCTAGATTTCCCTCTTCTTCCATTCTTTCTATTTCCATTACCATCTGTCTTAGGTTAGGATCTCTGACAAATAGATGCAGAGATGTATATTCTGGATATTTATGGAAGACTACTCTTGGGAACAACATGTGAGAAGTGAGGGAAACAGAATTGGGGGAATAGGTGCGTTGAATTGAGATGCATTTATAACCAGTTCAACCAATTCTGTAAGATCATCACAGTTAGACTAGCTTTTCAGATTGGCTACACTTTGCACAAGTGGCAGGACTTTCATAGCCTTGTATGTGCCAGTCATTAGCTTCAGGCTGCCATGGAGAAACTGTGTGAGCTTGCCCAAGGTGGCTGTCTTTACTTAATGATTCTTTGAGAGAGGAACTCAGCTAAAATTACCAATTGCCAACACCCCCAAAGCAAAAGGAATGAACATTTCAGTTCCAAAATAAAATCTGGGCAAAAATCTATCTTATCTGGTACAGTAAATTATAAATGACCTCTAACAATTATTGCAATTACTATTACTTGATATGTCCATTAACGTATGAACTCATTCTTTTTTAATTGTCTGCTTATTTCCTTCATCCATTTTGCTAGATTGATGATGCTAAGTGGATTTTTTTTCTTGTTACATCTATTTCAAATATTTTTTTTTATTTTTCAGTATTGAAAATTGTCAAAGTATCATTTTGCAGTTTTTCTTCTATTTTAATTTTAAGGACATTTTATCACCTCATACATACATGCTGATAAATTGATCTAGTAGTTTTATACTTTTATTATGTTGGCTTTCTATGTTTAATCCATTTGAAGTCTTAGTATATGGTGTGAGGTAAAGACAAATTTTGTATGTATGTATTTCTGGATAACTTAATTTTCTCACCACTATTTTTGGTTGTTACTTCTCATCTTTAATAATTTTAAGTTTTCTGTGTTAAGTATTGATTAAGTTCTTTTATATACCAGATTTTGTCTATATAATATATTTATATCAGTCAACATATTTATAACTATGTCAAAAACACATTGTATACATTATTAACCATTTTACATATGGCTTGCTACTCAAAAGAGCTCACCCATCAGAGTTCATTTGAACTCTGCATCAAAGAGAACTCTGTATCACCTGTATCACCTTATCAAAGGGATGACTTGGCTGTGGGAACTTTATGGGGCTTACACCTGAGAAGAAAAATCAAACACTTGTATATAGCATTATACAATAATGAACAATGATGTATATAAATAGATAAATGGATAGGTAGATAGATTTAATTTAAAAAAACCCAAACCTTTGTTTGAGACTTCTGGATAATGTGGACCCCATATGGGGTGAGACAGCAGACCACTTGTAGCCTGAAAAACTCTTTTCTTTTCCCAATATCATATTTGTTAGATAAACAGAAATCCCTTGTTACTGGACTCTGAGCCTGGGTGGTCTTGAAATTGTGCCTGCAGGTGAGAAATTTAAGAAGACTAACTGTGACTGTCCTCTACCTCGAGCACTGTCCTTTGACACTGAAGATCTTGGTCACTGAGCTTATGCTGTTTCAATACCACATGTTTGTCTTCTTTTTATATTCATCTTTTTCTTTACAGTTTTTGAAAGCAATTTTTGTGTTGTATGTTTCTCCTTAAATTTCCTATATTTTCTATTTTGGGCCTGAGCACATGATACAACAAAAATAAAGGCATCTTGAGTGTTAAAGTGATTAAGTTCATCATTTCCTGTCTGTGTCAATGGCTTGGCTCTTGATTGTTCTATGTTGCTGTCATATATAGAATAATTCATGATGTGATAGGAAATATGAAAGAAATTATATTGAAATATCATATAAATATGTACTTTTCTTTCCTTTTTGTCTACAAAGATGTCATTTATGAGACTGAATATTTAGAGTGGATTTACTTCTAGTAAAATTATAGAGACTAAATTTGAAGACCTTCAGATAGTGTTGAAAATTTGAAACATACAAAATAAAAAAGCTACTCATTGATTTTGTTCATTTGCTTTTATATACTGAGTGAAGGACTGGTTACATAAATTTGTAGAGACAAGTACAACGGTAAAAAGGTGAGGCACATCGTTTAAACAATATTATGAATTTTAAGGTGACTATTGCAAAACATGTAACCAAATGTGAGTTTGTTTTTTTTTTTTTTTTGTAGCTTGAATGTCTAAGTAGTTGTCCCATGACTGAACACACAACCCATGCATTTGTTGAGCAGTGGTGTTTCAGCCCAAGGAAATTGACATAGCTACTGCCCTGGTGTAATTCACAGACTTAATTAAGATAGATGAAAACAAAAGAGTGCAAATTTATTGCCTTGAATGTTCTCTATCTTTTCTAATCAGAAACAGTTTTAACAATTTGATTAACTTAGAAATTTGATTAACACACTCATTGGGCCTCCCTGGTGCTGCAAGGGGTTAAGTCTCAGCACTATGAAGCTATCAGCAGCCACTGCAGCACCAGTTCAATCCTGGCTAAGGAGCCTACCCATATGTCACAGCAGACCTTTCCTATTTCACTGCTGCTTCCCTCAGCAGTGTATTTCAGTAGATCTGTCTGTTCTCCCACCTACCTTTGGTGAATCCTCTCACCCCACCCACCTCTGGCCTGTACCCTAGCTCTTATAAACATAAATAAATCTTAAAAAAAAACAATTTACACATTCATTATTGAAACCCCCAATATAGTTTTTCAACTGTTATGTCCTTGGATAATCATTAACTGAAGTTGTTAAATGTCCATTTGTATGCAGTACCTTAC
This sequence comes from Galemys pyrenaicus, assembly GCA_019455555.1. NCBI lineage: Eukaryota > Metazoa > Chordata > Mammalia > Eulipotyphla > Talpidae > Galemys > Galemys pyrenaicus. The sequence goes on along the minus strand of JAGFMF010011830.1, from coordinate 7,570,821 downwards.
TCTCTAGCAAGGTGCAGATAAAATGAAATGAGAACCTTAGCTTTACTTTAGCATTGAAAAATTATTCTCATAAAAATATAAAGATCTTTTTTAGAAGATATTTTCATACCTTTAGTTTGATGTTTGTTCTATGAATTGTGGTAGTAATGAGGAATTTTCTTATTACTCAGACTCTCTAAAAGGGGATAGTCCTTTACAAGAAGCCCTACCCCTAAGGAAGAAATGCATCTTATTAGAATAAGAATATTGCAGATAATGATTGTATTTATGTGATGACTTTTTTGATGAAGTAATGGTATCAAACTATATTAGCTAATGACACTCAGAAGTAGGTAGGAAATAGACAGAAATAGATTTCCTTTAGCAATTGATTTCTCAGCATGATGGCTTTGCCTAAACAAGCACAGAAATTTTTTTTTTGACATCTGTTTTATTTTTATTTTTCCTGCTTCTTCTAGCATTCAAGCTGTCAGTTCTTGCTCTATTAACAGTGGGGGCTATAAGCCAGTGTGTATTCAGATCACTGATGAATACTACAGACCCTGGTGCTTCCCACACCACCAGCTGAAATAAGACAGCAAACGCTGAGTGGAAGTCACAGTGAGCACATAGTACCCGCTGGAAGGGAACAATGTGTTGAGAGCTATAAAACTTTTCCCAGCACTGTGCACCAAACATGTGTTTGAAACAATCATTTCCCCCTACAATCTACATCACACTTGTCTTTCCATAAAGAGTTGTTGCCGTTTTTTTTCCAGAAACTATTTGTAGTATTAGGTTCATATTCACACATTTTTAGAGGAGAGCAGCCAGCTGTAGCAAATATGATTCAAGGTGGTGAGCTGTGACAGAATTCAAGAACTTAAACTGATGTTAAGTATCCCATTGAGTTTATAAGAAGTCCCAAACAAAGGATTTTGGAAAATGCCTAAATGCACAAACAAAATAGGATGGATAAGGGTTTTTATTTTTCACTGTGTGTTTTGTTTTAATACAGATTTAATAGAAAAAACTATATCAGATTAATGGTTTTGGTAGAGAGCAATTTTTTCCTCTATTTTTATTTAATTAATTAAAATTCTCTGAAAAAAGACTTTACAAATTAACCTTAGCTCATTGTCAGGAGGGACCTCAAAGGGGAGACTGCACTCTTTTCATCATTTTCATCTGACTCCCAAGTGAAATCCCCAAGTGATAAGTAATATAGGAAGTGCATTTTCCACAGTCATAAGTAGAATGTAAATAACTAACATTAAAAATGCTAATGTTTGTAATAATCTTTAGTATATAATCTAAATATATACAGTTTGATTGTTTCTATTAATATGAGCTTTAACAGCATTCTCTTTCAAGCTGACTTTTTTTTTTTTCTAAAAGTCATTCTGTATATAAATTCTGGGACCACCGCTGCTCATTCCCCAATGGTTTAAACTTTCCCCCCCAAAATTACATCTTTTTTAAAAAAAGATTTATTTGTTAGTCCATACAAGATCTGGGGTACAGGACAGAGTTCTGGGGGGTGAGAGGATTCACCAGACACAGAGTGGGGAACAGAACAGGCAGATCTACTGAAGTACACAGCTGAGGGGAATAGCAAGTGAGACAGAGAGGTCTGCTGCACCATGTGGGTTAGCTCCCTGGCTAGGGTTTGAACTCATGCTATAGTGGCTGCGGCTGCTTCATAGTGCGGTGATTAACCTCTTGAGCCACCAGAGAGGTCCCCCAAATTACATCTTTTGGGTTATTTCTTTTTTCTTTTTAAATAATATTTTATGGATTTACCACTGGTTTATAATTCTAGGTAAATTTTAGGAGTATGGCTTCAAATCTCAGTATCAGTGTGTGACTTATAGCTTCTACCACCAGAGTTTTAATCCCATTTCCATTGTCAGATTGACCACCTCTACCCTTTCTTACTGATTCCTTCCCCTTCCCCTGTGGTAACCACCATCACTTTCACGGAGTCTAAGAATTATTTTTGATTTGTTAGTTTGCTTGGTTATTTATATATCCCATATGACAGAGACCACCCAATATTACTTTTCACTCTCTGGTATATTTTGCTTAGCACTTCAAATTCTACCCAAGTTGTTGCATAATGCAAGATTTCACCATTTTATTTTTTATTTTTTTTTATACCACAACTTTTTTGAAATTGTTTCACATAGTTTTAAATTGTGATTACGTTGACATACAACCTTGTATGTGATTCAGAGGCAGAGAATCACACTTCTTCAAATGTATGTAACCATACCACACCCACAACCAATGCCACACTTCTCCACATGGTCCTCTGGGCCCCCTCTTTACTGAGATTTCCCCCCTTTACCTCTTGTAGCCTCAATCCAAATTAGCGTTTATTTTTTCTTTCCCATTCCTTAGGTAGATACCTAGGAATTAAATTGGAAGGTCATATGGTATATTCATTTTATTATTTTGAGAAACTTCTGTACTGTTTACCATGTACGCTGAACCAGTCTACATTCCCACCAATAGTGTTTGCCCTTTCCTTTTTCTCCACATCCTTACTATCACTTGCTATTGTATTGCATGTTTTTTATTTTTTAAGATTTTTATTTATTTATGCATACAAGAGTTGGGGCACAGGCCAGAGGTGTGGGGGAAGTGTGAGGCTCACCAGAGACAGAGTGGGAAACAGAACAGGCAGATCTAGTGAAATACACTGCTGAGGGGAGCAGTGGGTGCAACAGGAGAGGTCTGCTGCTCCATGTGGGTCCCCTCTCTGCCATCGAACTTGTGCTGCAATGGCTGAGGAAGACCCACAATGCAGCACTCAACCCCTTGCACCACCAGGGAGGTCCATTGCAGGTATTTTTGACATAGGTCATTTTCATAGTTGTGAGGTAATATATGGTTTTGGTTTGCATTTCTCTGATAATAGTGATGTTGAACATTTTTTTAATGTGCCAGTTTGTCATATACATGTCTTCTTTTAGAAGTGTCTATTCAGAATCTGCCCAGTGCTTTTTATTGGGTTGTATTTTGTGTTGTTGAAATTTATGAGTTCTTTATGTATTTTGGATATCAACCCAATGTCAGACATTTTGAGGTACAAATATCTTCTTCAAGTCAGATAATTGCATACAAAAAACTTTTAAGTATGATGTAATTCCATTTACTTATTTTTGCTTTTGTTTCCTTTGACATTAGAGTTGAGTCCCTAAAATCATCTCAGTGGTCAAAGTGAAGGAGGGCATCATATGTGTTTTGTTCTCTATATTTTTTTAAAAAATATTCATTTTATTTATTTATGCATACAAGAGCTGGGGACTAGGCCTGAAGTGTGAGGGGTGAGAGGATTCACCAGAGACATAGTGGGGAGCAGAACAGGTAGATCTACTGATATACACTGCCAAGGCAAGTTCAAGAAAGGAGAGTTCTTCTGTGGCATGTGGGTTAGCTCCCTGGCTTGGGATCAAACTTATGCCATAATGGCTGGCAATAGCTTGATAGCACTGAGACTTTAACCCCTGTGCCACCAAGGAAGACCTCTTCTCTGTATTTTATGACGTCTGGACTTACAGAAAAGTCTCTCACCCATTTTGAATTATTTTTATTACTGAATCAAATAATGATCTAGTTTCATTTTTAAAAAGTGTGAAAAAAAATTAAACCTGTGAGTGTCCTGCTTTCCCAATGCCATTTTATGAAGAGAGTTTCCATTCTCAGTTATATGGTCTTAGCTCTTTTGTCATAAATTAACAGGCCATCTATTTTTTAAATCTTATTTCTGGACTCCTATTTTGTTGGTTTATTTTCTGTTTTTGCTCACATATTATGCTGTTCTGACTATTAACACTCTACAGTATAGTGTGGAATCACAGAACCTGAGACACTGAGGAGTGCATTGACTCTTTGGCATCTTTTGTGGGTCTTCATTTATTTTAGAGCTGTTTATTCTATTTTCATGGAAAAAGTCATTGAGAATTTGATTAGAATTGCATTGAATGTGTAAATTAACTTAGGTAACTTAGGTAAAGCTGCCATTTTCAAATGTTTATTCCTCTAATTTGAGTTTTTTCTTTCCTCAACTCTGAAATTTTCTCCCATTCTACTTTCTTAGGCAACATATCTCTAACAGCAAAACAAAGTTCTCCTTACTAACTTCCCTTAGCATCTTAGTACTCTAACTGCTCCTCCATCCTCAAGTCTTCTCATTGTCAGTGACAGGGACTCCCTTTATGTATTCTAGGTATTCTTTAACTTTGGAAGTATTTCTGAGATGACAGGAAGTTATACAAAGGAATAGTAGATTTTCATGCTCTCTGAATTTACTTTCTTGAGCAAAAGACTAGAGAATAATTGGAATTAAGTTTGACACAACAGGACAATGGGACAAGGCAAAGACACTGGTTATTTTGAAGTGTGGATTATTCTGCTGCAGTCATTAAGTGGAAGTTATGGAAAACATCCTGAGTACCAACTAAATGTGCTTGAATTTACATCACTGAAGTGCAGGTTTACATGGTGGTTTATGTCCTTTACCTATGAAGTCTATTTATTGGTATCCATAAATAAGTAAAAATTGGAGTTCTGTAAAGAAGTGAGAGGAAGAAAATTATTAACATATTGAGTTGTCTTACTTAGAATGATGTGGAAGAATTAAGACAATGTATTATAAAGTATACATAAAGTTCTCAAGACTATAGTTTTGATACATTTGGGATCAATAGGGTTAACTTTCATCTGGTATCCTTGTACACCTGGTAAAAAATTTCAATAGTCCCAAATTGCCTCCCAGCATCTATTGTGATTAGCAAATGCTCTGTTTAACTAAATTATGTGTTGACATAACAGATTCTCCAGGTAAAGCCTTCTAATCCTAATTCAACAAAAGATGGGGCAGACTTGTCTTCATTTGTTCAACAAATGAATCACCTCTTTGTTTGGCAGAGGGTAGAACAGTAATTTGTCTGCCCTTAGGAACCTATCATTATAATTATCTTTTAAAGGCTGGTTTAGCTATATATTGAAGTTTGGTAGCAGCACTTCTATTGTTAGAAATAGAGAGTGAATGGTGAATAAAACTGGACATGGAAGTAGGACCATTTTCCAATATACAATTTGTATTATCTCACTATATTTTACTTAATTTCAGATCAATGTTTGTGAATTTTATATTACACATGTTTTTCTATTAAAAGGTATTGGGATTATTTAGATCATATCCACTTCTGTTTCTAGTTTGAAGTCAAAGTTTTGAGATTTCATTGATCTTTATCATATTGATTTTCCTATTTTTTAATTTTTACATATATTTTATTATTAATGTTTTCTAATTGATGTAATATTGTTTTACTACATTACATTTTATTTTGATATATAGGCTCACACCTGCTCAGATGTATGTTGTCAAACCACACCCACCAACAAGGGATCCTTACTGCTCCACTGTAGTCTACTGTGCACCCTCCTTAGGAGCATTCAGCTTTATGGAATGATCATTGTTTCATCTAAATTTTATCCAAACCCACCCATTAAAAAAGTCACATGTCCATTAGAAAGAATTTTACAACACTCAAACTCAGGACCTTGATTTAGGTGATATGTTACTCTCCAAGACACTAGAGATTAAACAAGGATCAAGTCTATGACACATATTCCTGTGTCTTAAAGTTAGAGACCAGCTATGATTTTTATCAAACAATTTGTCATCATATAGGGGGTACAGAAATTAAAATCAATGTTAAAGTTACAGAAGGAAGTCAACACTAAGAGTGTTGAATCATTGCTTCGTAATAAAAACTTGAGAGTAAAGAAGCGACCAATCATCTTTAATCTGCACACAAACACTGGCTTTAGAAGGATTTTTGGAGACTAGGCTGCTTCACTAGCAAAGTAGTTCCAGCTGGTTATGAAATGGAAGTTTCACAATTAGGCAAAGGAAGAAAAGCAAGAAGCATTCATCTCTTATTTGTAGATCTCAAATGCTTTCTGTGCTATTATGAATCTTATAGCTTGTCTAATTATTTTTCAAGTTAAATTCTACTAGTAACAAACTTCAACTTAAGAGGTAAAAGAGTTTGAAGAAATTAACCTGTGTATGTGTGTGTGTGTGTGTGTGTGTGAAGGACAGGATATGGGTGTAGTTGTTCCATACTTTCCATCCACTATTTAATCAAATTAAATTCTATTTTCAACTTTTAATATACCAGCTCCTCAAGGTAAGAGTAGTCATTAAATATAAGAGTAGTTAAAGATTTGAAACATAGTCATCATAAATTTATAAGTGGGAAAAAATAGTTTCAGAGACTAAATAATATTCAATGAATATTTAGTAGGCACCTGTTTTGGGACAGGGACTAAGATAAGCACCAGAACTATACACCAAATCATTATAAGACCAAACAATCAAATGGGACATCCAGAAACTGATCATAACCACCACAGAAATTGGTTTATTAACTAATGTGTCATGAGTGACAACATCAGATGGAAGCACCTTAACTCAGACACTTTTCTTCTACTGTGTGCCACTGCCTTTCACTGTGAAAATGGACCTGGACAGATTCTAAAGTGACATCTGAAACTGACCAGAGAATAAAAATAACTGCAAAGAAAACATAAAGAAGTTAATGAATTTAATCAGAGTCTTACCTATAAAGTCAATGTAAAGTCACTGTATTACTTGATCATTAGAAACAATTATCCCCTACTTCTATGGTTGTGATCTTAATGTTGAAATTGAAGCTTTCATGTTTTCAGCAGACATTGACTTTTTGGCTGTACTGTCATCAACCACAAATTCTATTACTTTATATTGAATATACTGAGATCCCCTCCACATCTCTCCCTCTCCCTGAGGTCTTTTTAGTGTCATTATCATCTCTTGCCTCAGGAACTATTGACATACTGATAGCAACAACTTCTTCTGAGCTCCTTTTAACTTTGTCATGGATCAATATTTGCCATGCAATTAATTTTATTTTTATGACTTTACACTTTCTATTATAAAAGCAATACACATCCACCAAAGGAAATGTGGGGGAAAATGAATTCTAAAGTAAATAAAAGAAAAATTATAGAAACTACCCATACAAACACAGAAAAGTAAAATATTTTGACATATTATGTATATCTTTTAAATAATTTTTCTTGCATAGATTTTTATTAAATAGAAATAGATTGACTTTATGAAACAACTTTAAAAACATTATTTAATGTCATCATATAGCTTTCTACTATATATTTTTTAATGAGTGCACAATAATAACAGCTTTTTATTTAGCATTACCAAGTCACCGCTGGAAGTAAATACATATGAATTGTTTCAATTAAATTAATAACATCACAATAACCATATAAAATACACACTGCTAACAAGCACACATTATTAGGCAGGAAATGTAGAATAGTAGAAGTTGGGTAATTGATTAGAGATTTTGTTGTAAAGAAGTAGCAGAATTAAGATTGGAACTCAGGGAATAGTTCTTGGAATCCAATAGTTTTCGAGTTGATTGTCCAATACATAGCATACTATTGGTTTTATAATTTACTATTCTAATTTTCCTGACATTGTATACTTATATTACACTTTTTAATATTTTAAAGAAAAATATAGCAAATATTCTTTTTTAAAGATTTATTTTTATTTATTTACTTATGCATACAAGAACTGAGGTGTAGGCTAAATATGTGTGTGGGGGTGGGGGTGAGAGGATTCAACAGAGACAGAGTGGGGAGCAGAACAGGCAGATCTACTGAAATACACTGCTGAGGGGAGCAGCAGGTAAGACAGGAGGGGTCTGCTGCATCATGTGGGCCACCTCGCTTGCTGGGGATAGAACTCATGTTTCAGTAGCTGTTGGTAGATTGATAGCAGAGACTTAACCCCTGCACCACCAATTTTTCCTGTGAATAAAGGTTTTCACCCATACATAATAATATCCTTAAGATAAAAATCTAGTGATTGAATTTATTAGGATCCAAAGTTCATTTGCAAAATTTATGATATCAAATTTTCATGTGAATTTAAGTCTTATAACAACCCAATTTCACAAAGATCAACAACAGAACACTAAATTCAGATCCCTTTCTTGAGTTCCAGTAACTTCACCACTGCTTGTCTTGTGGAAAGCAAGCTTAATTATGTCTAGTGTAAGGACTTAAGAAAATGTTCATCTTAACCCTTTGATAATTACTGAGATCAACTAGAATCCGATTAAATGAAATATTAGAGCATAACATCTACAGGTCTTTGTTGCCTTATTACACATTTGCAATTACACCAAGATATTTATTGTTTCTACCATTGATTTAGCAGAATTTCTAAGTGTGACTCAGTAATATTGGTATGTCTGGAAATGCCTGTGTACAGGTAAATTATGGATAATAGATATTAATCTACAGTAGCACTTTGTAATCTATTTGAACTTTTCCCATTTAACATTTCCCAAAGTAAAAATTAAAATAGTCTGGCATCGGTATATATGCCAGAAAATTTGACTTTCTTTGAAAACTCGAGCATCCCTATTTGTGAAACAATACTCCAATATCCCCCCTGGACTAGTAAAAGAAAATCTCCTAAGAAATAATTTTCCTTATTTTAGGAAGGGCTAAGCAACAAAGGTTCACTTTCATTGTTTTTCTCATTTTTAAAATAATCCAATGTATCATTATTGCCTATATTCTCTCAGATTTACTATTTTTACAAAATACAAAAAGGACCTTTTGAAAAAATTAGCTAAAATAACAATGCATTAGATAAATGATTGGGATGAGAAAATTTACACCAAAAATTGAAGACTGATTTTTTTTTGCTTCTCTATATTTTATAAATTCTATATAATAATAAAAACTATAAATACAAAAACATAACCCAGTGTTATTGAATTTCTCATAATTATTCTGTACACCTCTTACTGCAACCACCTACTCAAAAAGTGTACCTGCTAAAAAAGTTGCTCATGACACTGAGGGCAGTTTTTTCCTAAGCAGCACTGCTGTAGGTCCATGGGCTTGTTCTATCCACATATTGAGTTTCAAATACTGTTGCTGCCAGTATTCTCCATCTCCTACCTTTCATATTTATTCAGCATAATTGTGAAGTGGGCTCAATATTCTCAAATCCATTTTTTTCTCTTTGCTAACATTGTGTTCTTAGAGAACCAGTACACCCTAGTGGTATAAAATCTGAAATCTCAGCTCTTTCATTTGCTATGATGAGGAGCAGTTAATTAGCCCACTGATTATTGCTCATCTATGATTTGGGTATAATAGAAATAACTATGTCATAAGGTTGTGAATAGAGGTTAAATTATATAATGCGTGTCATGAACTTAGGAAGGTATCTATCTGACAATAATTTGTTAGAAACTCAGAGCAGAAAGTAGTGGTTGATTTTCAGATGTAGGGTTTTGAAGTTGTTTCTTAACTGAATCAGGACTGGAATTCAGATTTGTCAAATCCTATGCTCAGACCACAGATCCTTCATCCATTGTAACCCTGTGAGGATGCCCTTAATGTCTCTCAAATTTTTCTTTCAAAACCATTTATCCCATCTCCATTTATTGCCTCTCCCAGGAGCAAAATCTCACCTCCCTTTTAGTTTTTTCCTTTATTAATCATTCCATATGACTTCAATTCTCTTTTCATCAGTTGTTTTCTGAAGCCTTCATTAGTTGAGTATACCACACCATACAGCCTCTCTTTATAAACATCCCATCTCTATTGTGATCATGAGAAGAAGTCTGTGCTCTCCTCATCTGATACAGGTAGGAGTTCAGAAACAATTTCTGAATACAGCCTACCTGAGTTGGAAGACCTCTTCTTCTACAAGTCCTAGATCTGCCAATTTTTAGCTTTGGGACTTTATATGCATTTATATTATCTATAAAATGGCGATTGAAACTATATTTAGCTCATTGAGTTGTGAATTAAATGACTGATATTTGCCTGGAGCATATTATATATGTTGTTGAAATTTTTAATAATGATTTATTCATAATTATAATAATTAGTATTTGTTAAAGATTTTCAGAGGTAGCTCAAAGCGTTTATCTCTTCTAGATTCATCTCCTTATTCCCTGCTAGTATTCGATAAATATTGTCTCTTGTCATACTTGATTGACATATTGAAGGAATATGTCAGTACTACCTGCAACTACCTTTAGCACAAAGAAAGCATTCATAAATTATTGTTTGCATTGACTCTCAACCTCTCAATGATTGAACCTTTTGACTTTTACTTCCTTCTTGAAAGACTCTCCCTTCATATTTTTTGAATTTATTCTTTCCTGGTTCTTTTCTTTTACTGATATTTGATCTCCTCCTATGTCTTTCCTCTTATGTTCATACTTGTCATCTGCCCACCTAGTGACAGCTTCCTGAGGGCAGTGATTTTATCTCATTTTACTTTCTCTCCATTCTCTTGAAGCACTAAATTTGGGATATCTTTGCTGACTTTAATATTTGTCTTGATTCCCTAAATTCCCTATATGAGATTATTTTAAAATTCCTCAACTTTAGTCAGATTTACCTATGTATATGCCTTGAATTCAATCTGGGTTTTCATGTCACTCATAGTTGTTTCACTTTAAATATCTTAAATCTAAAATCTCCCTTTCTGATGCTGGCTCACTCTTTTTTTTTCCATTTCAGTTTCTCTCTTTACTTGCATTAGTAATGCCTAACATTTATTGAATGCCTAGAACAGTCTAAATCCTGTACATAATTTCACATACTATTCACAACAATCCCATGAAATAGCTGCTATTATGCTTGTTTTACAGATAAGGAACTTAAGGTTCTAAGAAGTCAACTGAATGTCTCAAGGTCACAAAGACCTTGGCAGTCAGGCCACAAATTCATGGCTCTTTGGTCTTTTTTCTCAGCTACTTTGAGAGTTCAGCATATTAAATGTCAACATGAATATTCTAAGTATTAGAGCAATTCTGAAGAATAATTTTTTTAATAATATACTTAACTTGAAAATATATTTAATTTCTGTTCATCGGTTTTTATATTACATCTATTGATGCTTGCAAAGCAGATAGTCTGCAAGTGCCTCAGAGACTGTAGCATTTGACTACCAGACCTCTTGTCAGAACTGGCTGCAATTGTGTTGGAAATTGGTGCTCCAGCTGGGCTGGACTGCAGTTAGGAAACATGATTGTAGATGGTGAACTGCCACTGCTGGGATGTAAACCAGACATGAATGCTAAGCTATAGTGTCCACAATTTACAACCCAGGAACTGTCAAACTGACAGTCAGACTAAACTACGTCAGCATAGGAAGATGTGGCTAGTTTCTCCATTCAGTCAATACAAAGTCTTATAGTGTACTTTGATGAATACAATCTTACTGTCTCATAAACTGAGATGCTGTCAGTTATGAATCTCAGTTAGACTCCTAGTATTTCATGTCTGAGCACCCTTGTAAGCCTAATAATGGCTCGAACTCTAGTTGGTTTGGATTAGCCTTTAAAGTGATCATGCAGTTCATTAAGCATGTAGAAGCTTTAATGGCAGCTGCACTTCTCTCCATGAACTAAATAGATTTCTTGCATTTTATCTAGGACTAGATGAAAGGGATCCATAATGCTGTGCTAGAAATAAGTCTTGACTCTCTGAGGGACTTGAATAGATACAGTGAGTGCATAAAATGAATAATGTCAGTAATGAGCAAAACTTGAAAGGAAAATCTAAAGGTTTGGGGGGTTTTCTAACTCTTTTTAAAGAGCATGCACCAAGTGATTGTTTTATCTCATTTTTGCTTTGAGGATTTATTTCTTTCAGGTTTGAGATAATCATCTGGTATTTCACCAGATAGCAAGTCTACTTACCCTCCTGACCATCCTCTCACATGTTGCTTTGTCACTCATTTCCTTCATACAAGGGGCATTTTCAAGTTCTTATTATGTGTCAGGCACTGGGATTGGAAGTGAATAGTTCTTTGATTCAAAAATCAAAGTTTCCTACTTTCAAGACACCCATAGTGTATTGAGGGAGTCTCATGTATAAATAAAGAACATAGAGCATAGTGATAAAGATGTGCATTGTGTATTATGGCAACCCAATGAATAGAACCTAAGTCAGCCTAAAGTGCTTCACAGGAGTCTGTTAAGAGGAGATGAACTCTAAATTAAAATTTGAAAGAAAAGTAGGAACTGAGAGATAAAAGTCCAATAAAGGTAAGTACACGGTATTAACTGTCCTTTGCATTCATAGGATTAATAAACAAGTTGCCCATTATACATTATGTTAAGTGTTGGTGATTTTAATATACTAGATACACATGTTGATTCTCAACCATAAGCAACTAAAACTTAAATGTTATACTACAGTGTTACTTCAATAAAAACATTTTTTTCTTAAATCGTTAGGAAGTTGTTAGGACTTCAGTATGGCTAAACATACCATATATCCAAATATCCAAGTAGTTTTAGAGACATATTTTGTGGACCAGAATATATTCCTGGAAAATGTCACTGTGCCTTCATAGAACAGTATGTGTTTAGTCAAAAAGTTAATCATGAATATATCAACTTAACAAGTAAAATCATTGACTTTTAAATATCTTTGGAAATCAAGATTTAAGAATCTTAAAAGAAATGAACTCAAGAGATTATGATTAGTGAAAACCTTTAGTAAATATTCTGGACTCTGTGGAGATGTGTGTGAAGGTCACCAAGGTATGTTTTTAACGAAATGATTCTGAGAACGTGTTATGTGAGCATGCTTTTAAGGAGACAGTCACACTAAGAACAGAAGTAGATAATTCTTTCCACAGGACCCTTAATCCTCTGTCTTTAATTGTCAAAAGTCTGGTCTGATAAATATGAGGAAGTCTAACAGAGCATCTTTCAGAGAGAAAACATTCTGAGCTAAAGTTTAAGTTTGGAATTTATATCACTGGTTATAATAAAATAATATTACTCTGCCTCAGTGTGCATTTTTTCTTAAAAATTCCAAGGCTTAAGTTGACTCTTAATTTTCAAGGTATGTATATTTTTATTTTATAAATAACTTGATAATATATCTCTGGTTATTTATAGAATTTATCTTTTGGGTTGTGTATGTACTCATTTGGGGTACATAGTATAATCAGAGCCAATTCTGACTTTTTAAATTTCATATTTTACTTCATATTTTAAAAACCTATATAATTTTTAAGTTGTAATGGAATTACATAAAATAAAATCATTTTTTGCACTTACAAAATGATCTTTCAAAATTGTGATTAGTTATTATGTCTTAAAATTATTTTCAGCCAGGATTTGAACTATTTAAGATAATTTGCAATGTATTATATTAAACTACTGTTAAGCTATCATATCAATGAAATCCGGCCAACTCATCTATACAAATTACCTTCTTATTTATATTATCTAAGTTATATAAATAAGTAAAAAGGGAACAATTTCTTCAGATTTTGAAATGCCTTGAGTGTGCATAACTACGCAAGATACTGAGAGGTTTAAAATTGCAGTGAGTGAACAATATTATCGTTTGTGCCTTCAGGACTACCACCTTTAAATAAATTATTTTCTTAGTAAAATATACATATTAATAATATTTCATATAGAGAAAAGTATTGTTGAAACAAGAATGAGGAGACCTAGGACTTTTATATAGGCCCCTACCATTTCTTCACTTAAAATCATTAATGAATTACTATGGAACTTAAAATAATTTTCCAAATTTCTACCATGGACCACAATGTTGTCCGTGTGCAGTCAGAAAAGTTTCAACTTATTATTGTGTTATTTTTATTGAGGAAACAATAGTCTTCAACATTATATAAAATTAGGAGATATAAGTTAACACTTATTCAGATGTATTTTACAATGCTATGCTAAACACCAAAATACCTATAATCCTTCAGCACAGTAGATTGGAGCCCCTTCTCCTTTTGTTTTTCCCCCCATCATATACCACTAGTAGTTTACATTCTAGTTAGATTTCAAGGGTTTGTTTTAGTATAGTTTTTCTGCTCATTGTGTGTCTATATTCCACACAAGTGAAACCAGTCTGTATTTGTCATACTCTTTTCAAAATAATTTGCTCAGCATTATCCCTTCCAGATCCATCTATTTGTCATGAATGGCAAAAGGTCATTTTTTATAGCTAAGTATATTCCATTGTATATATATATATATATCTTCTTAATCCACTCATCTGTCATTGAACATTTAGGTTGTTTAAATATTTAAAGTGAGTTTTTATTTTTTCTGCATTTTAGTTACTTAACTTTAATTGAGATAATTTTGGAATACCCCCATCAAGGTACTACCACTGTAGTACACCCACCACCAATTCACTGCTCTTCCACCACCACAGATCATTGTGATTTATTCCCTCTTTGTTCTTACCCCTTCCACACCCTCTCCTCCCTTTGGTGCTTCAATTCAGCAGTCAGTTATCAAGGGTTAGCTTTTGAGTTTGTCTTTATCATACTCTGTTACTTTATATTCCACAAATTAGTAACAATATCCAGTGTTTAGTATTCTTTTTCTGACTTCTCTCAATTATCGTTTCCCCTTCTAGTTTCATCCATTTTGCCACAAATGGCATGAATTTATCTTTTTTGATTTCTGAGAAGTTTTCCGTTGTGTATATATACCACAACTTGTTGATCCACAACTGTTCTAGGGCTCTTAGTTTGTTTCCATATTCTAGGCTATTGTAAATAGCGCTGCTATAAACACAAGAATGTACGTTTCCTTCCTTTGGAAGTAGTCTTTTGCGTTCTTTGTCTAGAGACCTAAGAATGGAAGTGCTAGGTCATCAGGCAGATGCATTTTTATTCTTTTGATGCATTTTATTCCACACCTCTTTCCATATGGGATGGGCCAGTCTACATTCCCACCTACAATGTAAAATGGTTCCTTTTTATCCACATTATCAACACTTGTTATTCCTTTTTTTTTTTAAATATGCACCATTCTCACAGGTGTGAGGTAGTATATTTTTGTGATTTTGATTTGCCTTTACCTGATGAGAAGTGATGATGAATATTATATTCATATACCTTTTGGCTATATGCATATCTTCTTTGAAAAGTATCTATCTTGTTTTGAGTGGCATGGGCTCTTTATATATCTTGGATATCATCCCCTTGTTTTACATACGATGTGCAAATATTGTCTCCCATTTGGTAGAATAATTTTTCAATTTCTGATAGTTTCATTCCCTGTGCAGAAACTTTTTAGGTTATATATTGTTTATTTTTGCATTTGTTTACCTTCCTTTGGAGTCAAGTCCCCAAAATCATCACTAAACTGTCCTGGAGTGTTTTGCCTATGTTTTCATCTCTGTATTTCATGGCTTCAAATATTGCCTCTATGTCTTTGATCTATTTTGCATCATTTTTTGTATACAGTGAAGAAGGTAATCTAGTTTCTTTTGCAAGTATCTGCTCAGTTTTTCTAACACCATTTGTTAAAGGGACTTTCTCCATTTTATGCTCTTAGCTTGTTTGTCATAAATTGTGTGCCCATAGAATGTGTAAGGATCAAGAAAAAGAATAAGAACAATAAAATAATAATAACAATAAAAACACAAAAACCAAAAATGAAAAGACAAGGACAAATTGGGGACACTTGGTGGGGAGGGGAGTGGGGAAGGGTTGAGGGCAGATGGGAGCATAGGGGACTGAGGTGATGATGCACTGGTGATATGGTGATGGGGAATACATGGAGATTACAATTGATGTCAAATATATATAAATTTAAAAAAAAGAATGTGTGGATGTATTTTGGGACTTTCAATTCTGTTTCATTAGTCAATGTGTCTATTTTTATTCCAGTAGAATGCTGTTTTGATTACTAGAGCTTAATAGTATAATTTGAAGTCTGGGAGTGTGGTATCTCCTTTCTTTTTTGTCAGAATTTCTTTGAACATTTGGATACTTTGATGAATGCCACTGAAACTTTGAAAGGAATTGCATTATAGCTGTATACTGATTTTCAGTATTTAAAAATACAGTATCCAGTATTTCAAAATACTGATAAATTGTCTTCCTAATTTATACAACTTTATATTTCCATCCTATGTATAAGGGTACCAGTTCTTTCACTTGCTTGTCAAATTTGGAATTGTCAGTCTAGAGATTATATAGGTTTCTGAATCTATCTTAATGAGGATATGGTTGATAGTTTTATTTTGTTGTAATGTTTGTCTAGTTTTTATACAGAGTAATTATCAATAAAATGAGTTAAGAAGCATCTCCTCTTGTCTACATTCTGCAAAAGTTTGTGTAGAATTGGTGTATTTTCTTGCTTAAATGCTTGAGATAATTCACAAGTAAAATGATCTTGATCCAGAATTTTCTTTGGGAAAAAGTTTTTACTTATCAATTCAATTATAAAAAATGATGTAAAGCTGTTTAAGCTTTGTATTTCTACAGAAATTATTTTTATATAATTTAAAATACTGTATATTTAATATTTTACATTTCATATAAGCTGTCAACTATATTTGCAAAAATATGTATAATGTTCAGTTTTATGTGTCTTCTATTCTTGCTCAGATTATCCAGAAGTTTGTTGATTCAATTTACCTTTAGAAAATGTTTCAGAATTATTACTTTTATTTTATTTTATTTATTAATTTATTTCATTGATTTCACCCAATTTTTATATTTTCCCTATGTTTATGTATACGTGTGTGTCTGTCTATCTATTGATCTATCTATCTATCAACATTTATGTATGTTTGGTTTTTACATGTTTTAATTGTGGTAACACTGGTTACAGCACTGTACATGCCTCTTCATATGTAACTTTTTGATACTCTGTCATTAGACACAGACATATTCAGAATGTTTTTGGTTTTTAGAAATAATGGTACTATGCCATTATAGAATGCCCCTTTTCATACTAGTCTTTCTTTGAAACAGTTAACTCCAGGTTGGTGATTGTTTTAGTTTTGGTTATGGATATCATAGAATATAATTTTCCTCATTTTAAAGACATATACCTTAGTTTTCATATTTGAAATGAGTTTTTGATAAATGACACATAGTTGGGTTTCAGGCTTTCCCCAAATCTCTCTGAGAACACTTAAACTCTAATTTGAGTATTTAGTTCATTCATTCTTAATTGTGCTTTCTATTTGGATTTAAATCTGTGAGAATACTACTTGTTTTCCATTTGTTAATTCTTTGTTTCATTTTTCTTTTTTCTCTTCAGTTAAGGATTTATATATCTCATTTTATCTCTCATATTGCCTTTGTAATTATTCCTCCTTAAAATATCAATATTCTAGAATTTATAATATATATTATTAACTTGTAAAAGTCTATCTTCAAAAGTCTACTGCTTATATGTAATGTTAGACTCTTAAAATAGTACATCTCCATTTATTTTTATTCTAGTTCTTTATACTATTCTCACTTTCAACAATACATTGTTATTTGTATTTAACAATACATTGTTATTTGTTTGCTTTAATTCACACAAAATATGTTAAGTTTATTCTGAGAAAAAATACATTTTTGTTTTTATCCATACATACACATTTCCTTGCTCTGTTTATTTCACTGTGTAGTTTCAAATTTCAACTTAGGCCATTTTCCTTCTATCTAAAATACTTCATCATTCTTGTGTTTTAGATCTTTGGTGACACATATTTTCAGCTTCTATGTTTGCTGAAAACGTTATTATACTGTCTCCAACTTATGGCACGTTCATGTTGTATAAATACTTTTATTTAGCTAGGTTTGTTTTACTTTTCCTCATTATTGTAAAGATGCTCCCTTATCTTCTGCTAATGTGGTTTCTGACAAGTTACAATCAATGCTTATAATATTTCCTTCTCCTAGGAATAATGTGTCTTTATTTGTCCTTGGATTTTATTAAGATTTCTCTTGATCACTGGTTTTCATCAATTTTATTGTAAAGTAGTGTAGCTTTAGTTTTCTTTCTGTTTATCCTTCTTGATAAACACATTGAGATTCTTGGATGTGCAAGTTTCATTTGCATCTAATTAAAAAAATCTTTGGTCATTATTTCTCCATTTTTTAAAAATAATTTTCCCATTCTGTCATATGTTTTTTTTCTTTCCAGTTATATATTTTATTTTTTATGTTTTCCTACTGCTCACTGAAACTCTGCTCATTTATTTTCATACTGCTTTGTTTTTTTTAATTAAATTTTTCTTTTGAGCTCTTTTTAGATTCACATGCAGCATTATAATAATGATGTAAGGAGTGTTCATATTCCCTCATCCAGTTTCACCTAATGGTGACATTTTGATAAACTGTAATATTATATTACAAACAGGATATGGAAAGTAATACAACTGTTTTCACTTTTTCCAGACATTTATTATCGATTTTATTGATCATATCAGAAACCAGTTCTTCATTTTAATAATATTATCTATTTTTAATTATTGATTTTTATTATATCCTCTAGCTTTGTTCTTGATGAAAGCTTAGCTTATTTATCTGATTCTTTTCCACCTCCAATGTATTTAAGCATTACAATCTTCATTTTAGTGTTCTTTATATGTATCCATCATTTTTTATGTTGAATTTTCATTTTTATTCAGCTCAATAAGTTTTATCTTTCCTTGAGACTTCTTTAGCCCACACATTACATAGAAGCAGGGTCTTTGTTAGTTTACATGTATTTGGAAAATTTCCTATAATCTAATATTGATTTATGGTTTGATTTCATTATGATTAGAGAACAGATTGTTTGATTTTAATTCTATTTTTTCAGTCTTTTTCTTTCTCTAATTATATTCTTTGTAATAGGCATATTTTATATGATATTAATATAGCCACTCCTGTGTTCTTTTTGTTGATAGATGTTGATATATGTTTGATACATTTAAGTACATATATATTTATATACATATATATGTGTAAAGTTTGCATGTCTTGCTTATATTTGGAGTGAGTTTCCTGTAGACAGTATGTAACTGAGTCACAATCGCTAATCCACTTTTCAGATATGGACCTTTTACTTTGGGTATTAGGTCATTTATATTAGTGTAGGTTTTGATATGCTACAGCTTGTCTATCATTTCATTTTTCTGCTTACGGTTTCTGTTTTCTTCAATTTTCTGTATATTTTCTTGACTTCCTGAGGATTACCTTAACATTTTTTAGAACTCCATCTTTTCTCTTTATAGCAGTTTTGAGTGTATCAATTTACATAGTTTTTTTAACTTATTCCTCTAGGTTTTCATTATGTATAGCTAACTTATCTACCTGTACTATTATTGAACAGTTCAAATGAATTGTAGAAAATTTAAATTCCTCTCCTTTCAACCTTCTCCATTTATATATAATTATTGACATACTAACTCTGGTACATTATGACCACATCAGACAATGTTATAATCTTGGTTTTAGTCATTGATGATATATAGAAAATTCAAGAGTAGAAGGAAAGTTCATTGTACTTACACTTTTTTTTCCTTTTTCTTCTTTCCTGATGTCCAAACATTATTATTTTTTTATCATTTCCTTTCTATGTAGACAACATGCTATAGAAGTTGTTTTATGTTAGCCTGCAAGGTATAAATCTGCTTATTTTTTTCTTTATTTTGGAAAATATGGTATATCATTAATTCTAATAGGGTAATTTTACTGAATATAAGCTTTCTGTGTTTAGTTCTTTAAAAATCTTGTCACTTCTTTCATGTTACTATCAAATGTTCTCCAATGATCTGTAGCTGAAAATAAAAGCTTTATTTAAAACCAAATGTTTCATTATAGCAGCTTATTTTATGGTTCCTCTTTGCCAATCCACATGTGTTAAATTCAAGTTATAATAATCAATCTAAAAAAGCACAAAAATCTTTTTATAGTAGTAGAAATTATTGTAAGATAATCCCTCATTGAAGAAGTTGGATATCAAGAGGTGCAAAAGGGAAGAGATATTTAAATAAACTTTAGAGAAATTCCCAGAGATACTGATCAATGATAAAACTGTGCCAAAGATAATTGCAATATAATTTGTAATCCTGCATTTGGTGAAATGGACCACCACAACTTTTCAGAGTCCAGAGAAATTTATCTATCTAGTTATCTTGAGAGACAGGAGATATGGATTTTAAAAATTAATTTTATGATATAAATATGACTGTGCAGGTAAACATCTTTCACTTAACCTGTGGAAAAAACATGAAGATACAATCAAGTATGATTTATTTAGGAAAACAAGATTGTTTTGACATCTGAAGATCAATTAATCTAACACAGAGAATCAGTAACAGAAAGGGATAAAATCATGCAATTATCTCAGTAAGGGTAGATAAAAAGACAAAATCCAACACTTTTTCCTGAAAAAAGGAATTCAGCAAACAAGATAAAGAAAAGGACTTCTTCAACATAATAAACAGAACTATGAAAACCTGTCATTAAAATCATTATATATATAACACTTAATAATTAAATAATACTAATCATAAATATTTTTATCATCTTTTATATTTTTATAAAGATCACCTGGAAGGAGTCACTAGAAATTGATGAAAGCATTTTGTGTGATAATGGTTGGGTTGAATGTAGGACAGGGTGGCATTATATATTGTTTTTGGCATTTATATTCTCTCCATTACAACAACAACAAAAAAAGGTATGAAAAGGGACAGGTATAGAAATTCTGCAAATAAGATTGAGTTTACATAAATTTAAATTAATACATAAATTTGACAAATAAACATTGCTTGATAAACTATGTGGCTTCACAATGCCTTGGACTTCAGTTAATATGGATGGCTAAGACAAGACAAGTGAGAGCAGAGAAGGAGACCAGCTGACTTCATACCACTGCGATCAGAACATCTTTATTCCACACTGCAGCAGCTAGAGCTCAGATCGTTCTGTGTCTTTCCTCTGTACCTTCTCTTCATACCATGTTTGCTTATCCATAGGCAGAGGGGACCAATGGGAGGTAAACAGTTTACCTACATATGGTTTTACTAATAAAGGGAGTGGGAAGGTGGGACTGGGAAAAATGAAAATGTATGAGGAGTATTCTTGCTGACTCTAACTTCGAGCATGAGATACACATTTGGAAAAACTGAGGTTAAAATGATTCTTCTTTTTTCTGTATCCATGCTAAGATTAGTTCAAATTTTGCAGTTTAGATCTCAGAATGGGGACTTTTTGTTGAATTAGTTCCATCTGAAAGTGGGAAAGTTCTTTCTGTAATCCTTACTGTCTTTATGTGAGAAATGCAATGGCCCTCTACCGCCTTTAGCTTTCTTCACACTTCCACTCTGTGTCTTCATAAAGTTAATGAATTATAAATAATTACTGCTTAATTGCTTTCAGAGATGAACCCCTGCACAGGTGGGAATGGATGCGCCCACATCTGTCAGAGCGAGAATGGCATAGCCAGGTGTGCTTGTCACCCAGGGTACCAGCTGTCTGAAGACAAAAAGGCCTGTGGAGGTAGGAAGTGGAAGCTGATGGCTTAATTGTGTAATTGTTTGAATTTTGTGGTAATTCAGTTTTTTAATAGAACAGCTAGAGGAAAGGTATGTTCATTTATGTTTAAAAAGAAACATTCAAATTCTTGCTTGATCATTCTGAAAGGTATTTTTATTATACTATAAAAATTCAGTGAAATTTTTAGTTACAATAAAATTTTCAAAATTAATGACTTTTGTTTTTTTTTTTCTCATTCTGAAGTGAATTCTAAAATTAATATTTCAAAACCTCCCATTACTGCACGAGGAAATTTTTATTATACCCTACATAAGGTGGGGGTAACCTTTGAAAAACAAGTATGTGTAAATGAGTGTTCTCAGAAGTTAGGAACAATTATAACTTTAGAAAAAAGCTATAAGTACAAGGTTATATATTTCTGTTCCTCAAAAATAACAAATACACACTCCAATTCAAATATAAAATGGGTATCCATGGTTATTCCATGGACCAACAAACAAAGTCATCCCATTATCTTTGCTTTTATGACTTCTCAGGTATATAGACTTCATTTTTACCATGAAATTTTCATGAGAAAATGAGAAACAGTTGATTTGGATTATAATGAAAGTACCAAATGTTTCCTGATTTCTGAGACTGATACACTTTGAGAAATTGAAAATAATAGATATAATACTGTCAAGTTTTAACTAAGCTACAGTTTTCTGTGGGCTTTGTTTACATACTTTTTCTTCTTTCAGCAGAGGCCATTTTTGGCATTGGTCATCTGTTTGCTCAGCACGTGCCTACTACATTTGGTATTAAACAAGATCTTACTACATATTTATTGAAAATTGACAAATATAACTGTATCTATATGGATTTCTTTCAAACTTTTATTTTAATATCTGATATATTGGTCCAGAAAGTCAGATTTCCAAATTATCACCTACTTGGGTTCTTACAAATACCTTAAGAATGAGCATTACTCAGAAGTGCCCTGGTAGAGATGACGTGCAGAGTGGTACCAGGAGGGTGAACCATTGGGAGAATGATGATGAAATCTCCCCATATAAAGGGAAAGAGCACAGGACTACCTGTGACAGTTACTTATACTGAATATATTAGTTATCAGTGTGGAGAGAGAGAGAAGGTACCAGTATTTATAGGACACTGTCCTGTGCTGTTCATCCATGTCACCATATACATTGCGAAATGGTACATAGGAAAGCACCAGCTCTGCCTTCTCTATGCCCACAAGTATTATCTACTTTAAGTCAAGTAGACACTACTTTGGGAGTTAAGAATGTGATATATATTGCTAAAGACAAATTCCAGTGGTTTCTTAAAGATTTATTTATTTATGCATACAAGCACTGGGGTACAGGCCAGAAGTGTGGGGGGGTGAGAGGATTCACCACAGAGAGCAGGGAGCAGAACAGGCAGATCAACAGAAGTACACCGCTGAGGGGAGCAGCGGGCACAGCAGGAGAGGTCTGCCGTGCCATGTGGGTTCCCCCCCTCTGGCTGGCAGCAGGTATCGAACTCGTGCTTCAGGGGCTGCGGTTTGCTTCATAGTGCATTGCTTAACCCACTGCGCCACCAGGGAGGCCCAAATTCCAGTGGTTTCTACCTATTTCATTAGGGTACATACAAGGGTTTTGATGTTGCTGTTGCCTTCTTTTCTATTTCTTCCAATTAATAGAAACTAATAAGTTCTAATAGACAGAAAGACATATTTGAGTGTATAAGACTCTTAACACTAGATTTAAAGTGACTAACAGTTGGTTTATTTGCAAAGTGGAGCCTATGTGGTCTTTTATGTTAAAATGGATATCTGGGGTTGAAGAAGAGAGGTATGTTTTAGTTCATTTTCATAGTTTACAAATAAATTTCAGTTTGGATTCCAAGAATATAGCTGCTGTGTATCTTTTCCTGCAGATATAAACGAGTGTGCTGAAGGCCTTGCTGACTGTAGCCATCACTGTGTGAACACTGAGGGATCTTTCACTTGTACCTGCCGGGCTGGCTTTGAGATGGGAGCTGATGGAAAACAGTGTTACAGTAAGTGGCAACAATTGCAGCCCAGGAAATGTGTTGCATTTTACAAGTATTAAACAAGAATAATAAGCAACAGAAAAACACTGATGCTGAATATATTGCCAAAGCAGAAACTCCTGAAAATATTTATTCTGGGGGAAGGTTTGGGAGTGGGTGCTTAGAAATACAAACTTTATTTTAATATGAGGAAATAAGGTCCCAGAGTTAATAGAAAATGATTAAATGATTAGCATGATGAACCCATCAATAGAAATACGCAAGGATTTCGTGTAGATGACAAGGACTAAATCTCATGTCTTGTGACTTGTAGCTCATGGACTGAGGGGAAAGAGCTGAACTTCCCTCATTACTCTGTAGTGTAACATTTATTAAACACTACAAATCACATGCAAAGTGCAACAAAGAGATCCAGCAGTTGGGAAGGAACCAGCTGTATAAGGAACAGCTCTGGATTATAGGATTATGTCCAACAGGTTGGATGCTTTAGGGAGGTCTTCCAAGCTAGCCTTTGCTATACCTGCCCCACATTTTTTATTAACTTCAATAGTGCCATTTTAAATATCTGCTCCCAACTTTGTATTATCGTTCACCAACTCATCCTTTTACTTATTTTCTTTAAAACATAATGGGCCAGGGACCTCGGTGGTGGCACAACGCAATATGAAGTAAACTACACCACTGCAGCACGAGTTTGATCCCTGCCGCCAGCTAGGGAGGTGATCCACATGGGGCAGCAGACCTCTCCTGCCTCACCCGCTGCTCCCCTCAGCTGTGTTTCAGTCAGTCTGTCTGTTCTGTTTCCCACTCTGTCTCTGGTGGATCCTCTCACCCCACCCCTCACACCTCTAGCCTATACCCCAGTTCTTATATGCATAAATAAATATTTAAAAAATAATAATTGACCAAATCATAATATCCTTAGCTTCATTCTTGCCTAAGATCAGTTATACAATTTAATATATACCTTGTTAGGAATATATTAAAATGTTATTATACTGAATCATTAGGTGCTATTGAAAACAATGGCAGCTATTTTATTCACTCTTATCTTCCCTCTGGTCCTCTGCTTAATCCGGAGATGAATGCACTTTTTCCTTCATTAAACTTAGAGCTATCTGATACAAATTACCTCAAGTTCCATGTTCACCATCCTCACCCATCCTCATCCTTCCTCTACTTTTCTCCTTTAACAAATAAGATTTTTTTTATTTCTTTGACTGATTTCTCCATGTCTGCCTCTTATGTTATCATTGTATATCAACTATTCATGTTTCTCCTCCATCTTCATATCCTTAATTTCAGTGACTTCTTACCTTCTTTCTCCACTTTATTTCTTAGCAGGTAAAATTTTCTGAGTTAAAACACAACCACATTAAGTTATTTTACTTCAAATGCAGAATTATAAATGTCAGATGTTTAAGCAGCACATATAGAAAAACGTATACATTCAGAATACATTTAAATTCATCCTCACTAAAATGAGGTTTAACATCTTTTTCTCTTCCAAGTTTTTATCATTCCCCTGTTGGCCTTTTTCCTTAACTTGTTTGTTAAGTTATCAATGAAATGGGTGCACATTTCCACCCAACCTATTTCACAGAATCACAAGACAATCTTTCAATTCTGTTAATATCAAGGAAGTGTTCTCATCAATAGCAGAGGTCATTTCTCCATTGCACTTTGGATTCCATTTTCTCTTATCATCTGAATATCTTTGCTATTGCAATTATCTGATGGACCATTATCACCAGCACATCAACATGATTCTTAATCTCCTATCTTAAAGTAACCCCTACGAGCCCAGAACCTACTAGTGCTTCATCTGATGCCCTGCACAGTAAATGTTGATAACTTAGTCAATGTTTCTTCCTCCTCACCTCTCACCATGCCAGACTAAACAGATTTCTGGTTGTCTCCTCCATGCCACCCATAAGCTCCATGTTGCCAGATTATATTTTAATTTCTTTTTTTATTAGATTAATTTGTTTATACATATTTGACATCAAAGGTAGTCCCCATGGATTTCCCACCACCATTTCACCTGTGCACCATCACCTCAGTCCCTTGTGCTCTTTCTGCCCTCATCCCTGTCCCTCCCCCACAACTACCCTCATGGTGCCTTTGAATTGTCTTTGTCTTTTGCTTCTTGTTTTTTTTTGTTTTTTTTTTTGGATTGTTGTTGTTCTTTTCCTTGAGCCCTGTTTTTTGTTTGTTTGTTTCTTTCTTTCTTTATATTCTTTCTACTAGTGAAACCATCCAATATTTTTCTCTTGCTCTTTGACTTATTTCACTGAACATAATTCCTTCTAGTTCCATCCATGTTTCTATAAATGCCTCTAGTTTATCTTTTTTAATTGATGAATAGTATTCTATTGTGTATATGTACCACATCTTCTTGATCTAGTCATCTATTTTTGGGTATATGGGTTGTTTCCACATCTTAGCAATTATAAATAGTGCACATTCACTACTTTAGTTGTATCCTGCGTGACTCTTATATGTTCTCAACACAGTTGACTACTTCTATTCTTGAACCTCTCTCTTCTCTTTCATGTTTTCACACTTTTCCTGATTTTTCTCTGTATCTCTGACCTGTCTCTCAATGTCAGATATTTGTTTCTGCTTTTCTCCATCTTTTACATATGACCTTGTCAAACTATGTATTCAACATCTCCATTTGCTTGGTTCACGGGCATTACAATTGTGACAGATCCAAATTAAACCTACTGATTTGCAGTCTCCAGTTCTCCACACAGTCATTCAGTGTTAATTTTAAAAGCCAGTTGACATAAAATTGGCAAGAACTGGGACTTGAACTAAGATTTTTAGGCATTAAATACATTGTGATTTCAACTTCATCATGTATTGGCATATATTATATCTCCTTATCTTTTTAGTCAAGGAAGAATAAAGATAAGGTGATGCATAGAATAAATAAGTGTGTGTCCTTTTCTAAACTCCCTCATGAAGAGACATTCTTAGGGTCACTAATTTTTTTTTTAAGATTTATTTATTTATATATACAAGAACTGGGGTACAGGCCAGAGTCCCGGGAGGTGAGAGGATTCACCAGACAGAGCGGGGAGAAGAACAGGCAGACTGACTGAAACACACTGCAGAGGGCAGCAGTGGGAGAGGCAGGAGAGGTCTGCTAAGCCATGTGGGTCCCCTCCCTGGCTGGTGGCAGGGATCGAGTTCATGCTGCAGTGACTTCAGTTTGCTTCATAGTGCGTTGCTTAACCCACTGCGCCACCAGGGAGGCCCCACTAAATTCTTTATTCACCTGTACTACATCAAATTCTGTTTTCTAAAGGCCTAGATTTCTGGTGTAGCCTTAAGATCTTAAGTAGCATATTTTGTCTGCTTAAAGAAAGTGCAGTTTTACTGTGGTGATATTTGTCTTTTCAAGAGCAAACTAAATAAGATGGGAGAGAAGAATTAACTAATAATTAAGTTACAATTTCCTCTCAAGTCAGTTTTCAGTGCCCTCAGGAGTCCTTTTGGGCAGAGATAAATATGGAGGGGTTTTCATTCTTATTAATATTTTGACTTTCTAATGTGAGCAGAAGTTTGGAGATGAGTACATTTTATAAATGTTTGGAATAAAACCTCTTGCAATCTAAGTGTTATCATGAACAAGGGGATCATCACTGCTAATGAGTTATGAAGAGCAGACTTTCTGTAGAATTTCCTTGCTCTAAAGTTGAGCACATTTGGTAGAAGTGTATTTTTAAGTTTATTTCCCTTATGTGCATACTTGCTGAGTTCTTTCTATGATCCTCACCAGACTTCAAAATTTACTAAATCACATACAAAACTTTCTTGGTGAAAACTGGCATTTTGAGTAGTTTCAAAATCTATAGTGGAGTAAATATTCTCAGAGCATGGTAATGCTTATTGGGTAATTGCAGGTAGTGTTACAAATAAATTATATATTCTTCATATTTCAAGTACATTTTAGGATGATACTTGTTTAATCTATTTCTTAGGAAAAATATTTTATATTCATATGATTTCTTCTCAGAGGTTCTCAGAACACTTTCTAGTATAAATATTGAATGCTAACAGTAAAATTACAAAGCCATTTATAATATCACGTGATGATTATT
Organism: Galemys pyrenaicus; assembly: GCA_019455555.1. Classification (NCBI taxonomy): domain Eukaryota; kingdom Metazoa; phylum Chordata; class Mammalia; order Eulipotyphla; family Talpidae; genus Galemys; species Galemys pyrenaicus. Next base: position 7,543,299 of record JAGFMF010011830.1, on the reverse strand, counting down.
TGCTTCCTGTAAGACGCTAAAAGGATTAACTTTTTTAAAAATTTAGATTTTTTAAAAATAAGATGTTTAAAAAATAAAATAAGATGTTTAAACATTATTTAACATCTGCATCAAGGATGTGATATCTAAGTTTACTTCTTGTGGGGTGTTGTAGATCTATGCATGTCCTCTTGTAGTATGATGTAGTATTAATGCAGTTAAAACTATATGGGCTTATTATTTATATGCTAATTAAATCACCACCAGCAGTCTTAGAACTGCATTGATCAGAGGAAGAGAACAAGAGTAGGAGCTAAAATTTGAGATCTCTCCTACTGAGTATATGTAAACATATTATGAAAAATATTAGTTCCTTTCAGTATTTCAGTCTTTCCTTCACTTTCAAATTTTGTTCAATCCTAAACTAGCTGTTTCTAAATCCAAAGAGGTTCCTATTTTTGACAATAATTGATTAGCATAATCCTTTCATTTAATCAAACATTCCAAACCTATTTCTGAACATCTGTTATATATTAGGCAGTAGGATGATGGCAGCAGCCAGAGAGGAGCACGAGGACTGGGTTGTGCTCTGGGAGCACTCAGGCCTATTGCCTACTCTCCTGGCCTGCTGAGGGTAAGGGAGGATGATTTTTATGCTGTGCCTACACAGGAACTGTAGCACATCCCAGACAGTTTGAATAACTGTGTATGTTCTTAGGAGTCCTGTGAATCAATGTAACCTTGTCCATTTCCATCTTTCTTCTTCCAAAGAATTATTTAGTTAAAAATGGATGTGTGTCCAAGCCTCACAAATGCAGAATATCAGTGGCCAGTGGTGAAAATAACCAAGTATCAAAATTCCACATTTTTTTCATTGATCCAAAGCAATCTTTTATTTTTCAGTTACTCACTTAGAAAGTGAGTGATTATAATGTTTCTGACAACTGACATTCATATGCTGAGGCAGATGTCCCCCACAAATGCTGCACAAGAGTAGCATGTACCAAGATTGGCAAATAGGTTTTCAAAGCAATAGTATAATAGTCAATCCCATTGGTCTTGGGCTCATCCTTTTACTCCAGCTATTTTTTAAGAGTATTTTCATGTACTCATAATCTTCAAAAGGGATAGATAATAAAGTAACATTATATTGAGAACAGAAATGTCTGCTGTCAAAAAGCCTTGTTTTCTGATCTTTGATTCAACACATAAATATTTTTATGTCCTGAAAATACTGAGAATTCCTAGGGGTAAATGTCCTTTAGAATAAGTGCTGAGAGATCCTTAATTAGCCATTGGTGTACACAATACCTTTCTGCTTCATTTTATCTATAACATTATTTGTGGTATTTTGATATAACACAGATATTAAAAATACTTAATAGTCCAAATAAAGGCTTTTTTAACAGCATTCTACAGATATAAATTTACCAGCATTCTACAGATATAAAAACAAATCTTTAGATCTGTATGTCTGCATATGTATATCTGCATATTTCAGCAGCATATCTGTAGAATACTGGTAAATTTCCAATAAAGTTTGCCATCCTTCCAACAAAGTGTGCTCATTGTCAACATATTTAGATTTCCCTGTTGTTATGCTAATAACTTTTATTTTTTGCTTGTTTTGGAAAGGAATTGAATTGGAAATTGTCAATAGCTGTGAAAAGAACAATGGTGGTTGTTCCCATCACTGTGAACATGCAACTGGTGGGCCCCGCTGTTTTTGTAACCATGGACACCAGCTTGATTCAGATGAGAAAACATGCATAGGTGATGTATGGCAAATACCATCTTCCCTCCCACAAGTTGCCTGGATTTATTTGGTCCTTTCCTCCCTAATACACATTGCTGTAGAGTGAAACATATATCTCAAACTGCAGGAACAAATAAGTAGAAAAGTGCCTCTACCTATTAGACATATGTAGAGAAAGATTATGTAGTAAAGATATCATTATTTTATATATTTACTTTGAAGTTAAAAATGATTTGTAGAGCCTCCCTGGTGGTACAAGGAGTTAAGTCTCAGCACTATGAAACTATCTGTAGCCACTGTATCAAGAGTTCAATCCCTGACCAGGAAGCTGACCCACATGGTACAGCAGACCTTACCTGTCTCATCTGCTGCTCCCCATAACTAAATAAATCTTTTAAAAAAATGTATTATTTGTATATCAAACTTTCAAAGTTAATAATTTTATTTCAAGGCCTATCTAGCTGTTTAATGTAATTTGTGATTCATCAAGTGCTAACACACACCCATTTCTTTCTACTCAAGTGGAAACATCATGTGCAGTGGTTTAGAGTCACACCTCTCAGATTTATATTAGTATACCACTCCTGTCATCAAGACACCCTTGTCCTTTGCCCTACTCCATTGCCCTAGCCCCTAACTCTACTCCCACACTTTCTTGCCTGCTAGCAGCCTCAGTTAGATATCAAGAGTTTGTTTTGGTTTAGTTTTCTCAGTACCTTTATTATTTTGTTGTGTTTCTCTATTTTCTACATATAAGTGAAATCATCCTGTATTTGACTTTCTCTGGAATCTCCTCCTCCAGGTCATGCTGTCACAAAGGCAGGGGTTTATCTTTTTTTTTTAAATAACTGAATACCGTGGTGAACTTAATGAGACTAATTACTATCTTGCCTCTTTTATGTAATAAAAGTATTTTTTTTCCTATATCTAAGATTTGTATCTATGGAGAAACTGAAGGTATCCTTTCTTCATATCTTCATCTTTTGACAATTGGGAAATGGAAACTGGAATTTTGGAAAACATTTGTTTGTAAATTAAAATGTTCTTTTTCTTTCCTTATTATTTGAATGGTACAATTCAGTGAAGGTTCTTGTTCATAACTAGAAAAAAATAGGATCTGCCAGGGTCAAAATATATAAAATTGTATATTTATAAGATTTTAGCAGTCAACATGACAAAGCTATATTTTTAATGTCTCAAGTTTATTTTTCAAATAATAAATTACAGTTATTACTAAAAAGCAAATGTTCAATAAAGTAAAAGTAATGATTTTTTTAAGTTGTCAAATTATTTGCTTATTTGCCTGAGAATAGATTAAGATCATGGGTGTTTTGTGAAAACACCCATGAATAAAGGGAATAAATCATTTATTTCAGTTCATTTTAAGATCAACTGTGTTTTCTAATATAAGAATGTACAAAGTAATCTTTTTTTTAAGATTTATTTATTTATGCACACAAGGATTATGGTATAGTCCAGAGGTATAGGAGTTGAGTGGATTCACTAGAAACAGAATGGGGAGCAAAACAGGCAGATCCACTGAAATATTCTGCTGAGGGGAGCAGCAGGCCAGACAGGAGAGGTCTGTTGTGCCATATGGGTGAGCTCCCTGATCAGAGATTCAAACTTATTCCCAGTGACTGGCAATAGCTTGATAGCACTGAGACTTTAACACCAGTGCCACAGGTGAGGTCCCAAAGAAATGTTTAAATAACTCATCTGGTCTTTCAGTGGTCATCAGACTTACCAAAGAACAAAAATTTATTAGGACTAAACTTAGAGATGTGTTACTATAATCTCAGTGACAACTATATAAATGTAAATGTTTGTCCAGCAATAAGTTTAATAGATTAAACAATTGACTAGTTAGTAGAAAATTATATCAAAATTCTAACCTTTGGAGCCTAAGTGACCATGTTTTGGGCACAGATACAGAGTATCAGGGTTTTTTTTTATTCATTTCTGAAGTCAGATTTGACATATTTAATTGTCTTAATCTGATGTATTCTACTTTTGATTAGGAATAAATTTTATGTGTGAATGATTTTTCATGGTTGTTTTGCATTATTTGACATGCTTATTAATGTAGGAAAATATGATTCTTAGGGGTGGGATGTAAGAAAGTAAAAGATAGCACCAAATAAATTTGAAGAGAAATTAAGAATTTGAGGAAATAAATGACTAAAGACAAAAGAATAGGACATATTAGAAAAACTGATGTAGGAAAGATGGGGTTTGCATAGTGTGGATGGTACACAAGAGACAAAGTAGAAATAACTGCAAAGGAATCATAATAGAACAATTGAAAACATCATAAAATGATAGACTAAGAAATTCATTTTCTGATCACATGATGCAATATTGCTTCTAGCTAAGTGAGAACAGTGAATTCCGAGACCTGTATGTTTGCAGGCTCTAACGGTGTTTCAGAAGATTTGTTAAAAATCTTGAGATTAAAAAAAAAAATACAAGATAACATTTTAGTTGAAATGAAATAATTTTTTCAAAGATAATCTTGTCCTCTGTATTCATGCTATTTAATTCAAAGGACAAAGGAAAGTTTAATATAAGAAAATAAAAGTATATGATCTAGAATTTTATGAGTAGCACTGCTGTGACATTTTACAAAAGAAAGAAAGTTTTGTGTCCAGATGACATTCATTTAGATATTTTATGGTGACCTCTCACCTCAGTTGATTGATTGCATTTTCTATCCTTCCTTTTCTCTTGTCTGCACTTCCTTACTTGGTACCCTTTGCAAGGTTAATTGAGCGACTGACATTTTATATCTGTGACTGCGCATGTAGTCATGGAGCAAAGAGATTTTTGTAAACTTAGCACCAAATGTAACAGCTCAGCAAATAGAGGGGTCCAATGAACCAAATGTTCATTGGAAATGAATGCTGGCTGTACAAATCCCTGGTGTCTAGCCTAAAGGAAGCAGTGGATAAAGAGTCTTCTGCTGCTTCTTAGCCAATAATGTTAGAAACAATCAATTCAAAACTAGGCAAATAAACTATTCTTTGACTGAAGGGGTTCATGTTGACAACTTCTGGGGAATTTTTATTTTTCCTAGGAATCATTCAGGACTGTATAATTCTAGAATAAAAATGCTAAAGGAAACTTCAAATCATCATTTAGAAATTGTTTATCTAACATGACATCCCAGGGTAATGGTGTCACCAATTATAATTAAATGTGTTGGTCTCCACTCATTCCAGTCAAGGCATCATCAAAAAGTTCAAACAAATGTTATGAAATATTTTGTAATTTAAAACATAATATTTAGATAATTGTCTGCACTCTCTTAAATTGTAGTTAATACTTTTTTGTTCCACTTGTGTGAGCTCCATTTTCATGTGTAAGCTCTCTCATCTGGAGTTCTAGAAGAACAAGTAAGACTGCCTCCTTTTTGTAGATAATCACTAGAGGAATTGTTTGTCTCTTCTTCCTAAAGCTGGGTGGAGTTTATTGTTTGTTTGTTTTCCAACTTCTCTGTTTATTCTGTCAGATTGCAGTTTAAACTGGAAAAATAGCAGAGACCCCTTCCTTTGTTTCTAAATGCATTTGAAAATTATTTACATACCTTTAAAATAAAGAGTAGGAATAAAGGAAGCATTCAAGAAATATAAGCCCTAAATGTTGGCCTCATTCTTTTTGTGTTACCATATTTCCAGTTTTTGTACTCTGTGGCCTGAAAAATAGATATTTATTAGAAAGCAATTAATTTAGAAGTTCAACTTATCAGTGCTTCTATGGCATGGTTAAACTACTGTATCTTAAATAAAAGAAATATATTTTTCCCTTGCAGACTTTGATGAATGCGAGAGTGGAGAAGCTTGCTGTGCCCAGCTCTGTATCAATTATTCAGGAGGCTATGAATGCGGTTGTCAGGAAGGCTTTCTGATCAGTTCTGATGGTTGTGGATGTGATGGTAAATTCCTGAGGTCCAACATAATATAGTTGACTCACTGGGGCACTAGTGAAGGAGGAACACCTGAAACAGAGGGTTAGGCTGGGAAAGGGAAGGCTTTGACGCTGGAAGAACTGGACTTATATGTAGTATTTTTTTTTACCTTTTACATCTAGGAACTTGGTCAACTGTAACTGCTCTGAACCTCAGATCTTCATCAGTAAAGTGAAGACAATAAAATTAGTGGGTTTAAAAAGGGGAAAATAATTAATGTAAAGAATAAAGCACAGTGTTTGACACAGAGAAATCACTCAAATAGAGTACTTATTATTGTTACTATTGCTACTATTACTAGTACTATTATGATTTTCATTAGCCCATAATTACTTTTACGTAATTTAATATGTTTAGGTAAGTGAGAAGTTCTGTACACTGCCATAGGAATCCCTGATGGTAAACATGACTGGAATTAGAAAGTTAGTTTCTTGAAGTCTTTTCAATTAGAGAGCAGTAGCAAAGGATTGCAAGTTCATAAGTCATAGTCCAAATCTTTCAGAAACTTTTATATATCTGATATTAATATTGCTAATGAAAATTTTAAGATGAGTTATTTTATAATATTCTAACATTTGTTAAAGGTTATCTTTCAGATGATTTCTAACTATATTTTTAAAAGCATATCATAAGAGTTTGAATTTAGTAAATAAAGTTAATTCACATTTCCATATCAATAAGAAAAGCTCATATAAGCCATTGTGTAATTTACTTTAAAAGTTTGTCTTAAATATTTAAACTTCAGTTTTCATCTTGTGATCACTACTACTATTTTAACTATTTTTTTTCTTGAAATCAAATTAAAAATTAGAATACTGTTTTCTCTTTTAGTAATAGTTAAACTATATAAAATTTTAATGCCTCAGAGGGAATAGTTTCTTTGCTTAAAGAAACAAATTTCAGAATTCTATTGAGGATGACAGAGACATTTCTTCATATAGATAGCCAAATTTTCCAGCTTATTGTGTAGATAACAAAACAAACAAGCAAAAGAAAACCTACACAACTATATCTGTATATTCTAAATACATTAGTGTATATTACATTTACCACACTCCATCCAATGAACAGGGCCAAAAAATGAATTCTATGCATCATCTATTCTCAAGCAGAATGAACGAAGCGTTAACTGCATGACATAAAATGTATGTCGTAGAATATCCAAGTGGAAAATGCATCCACAACCTGAGGCAAAACTTAGAATCTCAGTTTTATAAGTAAACTATTAGTATTGCAAACACATTGACCAAAGCCTGGACTTAGATGTGAACATACTCTGGTAAGTCAATGAGATTAAGGCCTAGGGTTCTTCCATCTCTAAAATTCCTCACAAACCTTGTACAGAATTATGTATGGAATAATTGCTTCAATGTAGATATTGAATAATTCGGAGTAAATTCTGCAAAATAACTATAGCTTGAAACCACTGAATTTAAGTTTTGAAGTCTTCATCAAAATAGCAAGGGCAAGACCTCAGAAAAACCTTGTTTATATAGGTAAATTAGATCAAATTTGGAAATAAGTGAAAGAAGAGTAATTTACAATTTGAGAAAGTTTTCAGGGTTTATGTTTTCTACATGGAAACACAGTGTTACTTATTATGAAAGTTGTCCAATATGTCAATGAGTTAATCATGTCTACTATCTCAATATCTAAAAATGCTAATGTCAGTGACTTCATTGTTTCTAGATGTGGATGAGTGCCTGGATGTCAGTAGAGCCTGTGACCAACTATGCATAAACTCTGCAGGAACATACGACTGTACTTGTGAAGAAGGCTACAGAATTGGAAGTGATGGAAAAACTTGCATCTGTAAGTCACTATGAAGAATTTTATCGTATCTCTTCTAAACTATTTCAAACCTCATTTTGTTCTTTGGCGCAATGGAGAACACACACTCCTTAACTCAGCCCATCCTTCCTTTTCTTCATAGCCCGAGATCTGTCTTTTCCTTTTGTTCTCTCTGCTGCTGCTTCAACTTTGTGTTCACTGCTTCTCTCCTTCATTTACAATAGACTTTTTGAAATGGTCTTCTCAAAGAGTTTTGCCTTTCAGTTGCCCCCCTGCCTTGGCTGTCTAGTTCAAACCCTCTCATCAATCCTTGCTCAGTTTTTCCTTCTTCAACCCAGCATGTTGAATCCTGACATTTTCCGGTTTTAGCTTTAGATGATGATGAGCTAGAGGAAGAAAAAGAGCAATTAGAAGTTGTGAGATTTCCAGGTCTTCTATTCAAGAACCCACCTCAACTGCTTAATTATGTTGCTGCCTCTCTGTCACCCACCTATGAAAATGAAGAAGACGAGGAGGAAGATGTAAAAGATGTTCAAGGAGAACTGACTGCCTTGCACACATTTGGTGAGTAAAGGAGTTTATTTCTTTTACACCTCTTTCCATTATTTTGAATTAAATCACATAAATTCTTTGATTGATAACTTCATGATCAATATCTAATGTCATCAAATGTGTCATACTGACGTTCACTACAGAGAAAGTATCTTTAAGCATAACGGAAAGAAGATTCAACATACTTTAGTTTTTCTAATTATTAAAAACTCACAAGAAATAGCTATTGCATAGTTAATATTTGCCTTAAATGGTTTTAAAAATCTCAATTCTGTCTAGACTTTAAAATGCAGAGAATCTATTGTCCAATGATCTTAAATGGACCAAGGAAATATCTTTAAAAACAAAAGAAGTTTTTCTTATACGTCCATATAACAGAACTCAAGCACCAAATCACTTCTGATCAAAATAAATTGGCATAACCTCTTTTAAAATAACAGTGTGAGGCCAACCTGCTGTTTGTTTTACTTTGTAAAACAGAGTTGTTCTTTTAATTTTATTTCCATTCATTTTGTTTTTACAACTTATGGTGCATTCTAAATTTTGATGATTGCTATAGAATTCATTGAATAAAATGTCAAAATATATTTTTATAGTATGGTCAAGCATCATCATAAAATCAATCAATACATCTCCATAAAAATAGAAATGCTTTTGCTGTTTAAAATTAAATTTCTGATAATATGACTACTCAAAGTCAGAATAGAATTAGGGCAGGGTTACCAAGGCAGTCAAAACTGAGTAGATAAAATCTGAAGACAAGGGAAGCTCAGACAAATGAGAGAGACTATCTCAGTTGCTTTTCTCCTTATACAATTTGCTAACATGTGGTTGTGAAAGCAGAGAAACCAGAAAATAAGAGCAAACTGCTGAGAATAAAAAGGTAAGTGCAGGGGCCTCCCTGGTGGCGCAGTGGGTTAAGCAACGCACTATGAAGCAAACCGCAACCACTGCAGCACGAGTTCGATCCCTGCTGCCGGCCAGAGA
>JAGFMF010011830.1:7489999-7534217 GCA_019455555.1 Galemys pyrenaicus | reverse complement strand
TCTGCTCCCCGCTCTGTCTGTGGTGAATCCTCTCACCCCCCACACCTCTGGCCTGTACCCCAGTGCTTGTATGCATAAATACATAAATCTTTAAAAAAAAAATTTTAATAAAAAAAAAAAGGTAAGTGCAGTCCTCAGCAGTATGGTTATGGGGAGTTAGAAGCAATTATTTTTTTTAAGATTTTATTTATTTATGCATACAAGAGCTGGGTATAGGCCAGAGGTACAGGGGGTTGAGGATGGTGTGCAGGGTGGTGAGAGGATTCCCCAGAAACAGAGAATAAAGTGGGGAGCAGAACAGGCAGATTAACTGAAATACACTGCTGAGGGGAGCAGTAGGTGAGGCAGGAGAGGTCTGCTGAGCCATGTGCTATCACCTCCCTGGCAGCAAAGGGGGATTGTCTAGCGATGCAGTGCCTGCCGAAGCACCATGGTGTGGCGCTCAACTCCTTGTGCCACTAGAGAGTCCTGAGTTAAAAGCAATTTATGGGGAGTTAGAAGTTTGAGCTCAGGACCTTCTAGAGGAAAGAAGTTTTGGTAAACATGACAGACTTTCAGTTGGGATATCTGAAAGACCCCCACCCAGAAAGAGTCCACAACTTGAAATTAAACAAGCTATAAAATAACTAAAATCACTTCTTACCATCCAGTCTTACTTAGATTAAGAATAGAATGGAACACATATTATAGTACATTTAAACATTCAGAACAACCATCAAAATCCAACCAATATTAGTACACACTATATGGGTGATCTTCACAAACAGTGAATGAAAGAAATATCAAAGAGTCCATATTTTAGAATTCCATTATATAAAATTCAAAATTATGAATAAAATACCTCTGGGGATAGAAATCAGAATAATACTTAATTTGTGAAACTAACATCTAAGAGTCACCAAGTTGCTTTTGAGATTTGAGTGTGCTGGTTATATTCTGTTTCTTAACCCAGGTGGAATCTACAATGTATGAAATGTATGAGATGCACATGAGATATGCGCATCTTCACTTTCTTCATGTGTATTAAATTTCAATAAAAATGATGATGGGAGTGAGGTGAGCAGAGTGGAAGGGGTAAAAATTTTGCATTAAAAAAGTGGGAAGGAAAAATATCAACTGTCAGAAACATGGATTAGTTTTGAGTTTCATAATAGATGGCATTTCTTTTCATTTTTCAGTTTTTTAAATATTCTAAATATTCTTTGAGAAGTATAGTTATGTTCTGTTTTTTAAAAGGTACTTCCTGAGTATTGTCTTTCTTGGACTCATCAGGGAATTTGCTTATAGAACATTTCTTTTTGAGAAATTCAGATTGTCTTTCCATTTTCAGTGATGTAGACAATATATATGGTCAACTAAGAGGGTTTCCCACTTCAGTCTGTTTAGATCACACCTTCGGACCTGATTGCAGTTTAAGCTGTGAGGATTGCATGAATGGAGGAAGATGTCAGGAAGGAAAAAGGGGGTGTATCTGCCCAGCTGGTTGGGGTGGAATACTTTGCAATGAAAGTAAGTAATACTCTGAAGAACTGGTAAGAGTATAAGTGCTTTTTTGTCTGTAGATTATTGGTGATAAGTTTTCCTTCCTGTGTGTTCCCCCCAGAATGTTGTAATAAGGTAAGCAATTGAGGTGGGCGAGAAACTAATTTATTTGTTTTGAATAAAGAGTGGGTATGAAGTGCTGAGGTTTTAAACTAAACATGTGATTAGAAGGGAAGATTTTATGTTCCCTAGGAAACTTGTTGTCTCTTGTTTATCCATGGAATGTAAAAGTTAATTAAAGGATCTTAATATTCTAAGCCTATAAAAAATCCCTCCATTTAAACAAATTATTAAGCTCTAGCAAGCTATTCCCAGTGAAGAAAAAAGGAAAGATTTTTTTTTTTTTGCTACAAAGTGCAATTAATGGGATTGTTTTAACCTTTGCAGCTTACTTTTTGTGTTTTTTATTTTAAAAATAATTTTCGCAATCAGTGACACTTTTAGATTTTCATGTTTCTCATGAGAATACATCAATGATTTAAATAAAGGTACCTCTAATAAACCTTTTTATTTTATTCTAAATGAAGTTGCATTATAGGTAATAAATAATAAAAACAAAATACATCAACTATCTTTGTTTATTATTTTTTAATTTATCTCACAATTTTTAATAAAAATTTTTTTAGTCATTATGATTAGTTTGGAAGATAAATGAACAAATTTTTTTGAATCCCTTACTTATGGGAAGAAATAACACAAATATTGTTTCTATTTTGAGGTAGATACAAAACTTGAGTCCTAAAAGTGTAGTGGTTTAACTAAAATATAACACAACAAATTAAAGTTTTCAGAATCTCCCTTAAACATTTCTCTTACTAAGTTTTACTGTTGTTCAAAACTCTTTAACAGTGTCCCATTTCCTAATACATAAAAGGTAAACTTCTTATGGAAGAACAGGTGACCCTCATAAATTTATTTATGCTAATAACAACTCCTCCCAGCTTGTCATTTGCAGCAAACTAAACAACTCAGTACTTAATGCTTTGCACTCGTCAACTTTGTGCTTTATGATCCCATACATGGCAACATGAGAAATGAAGCTAAAAATGGGGCCTCGCTGGTGGCATAAGGGGTTAGACCTCAGCAATGTGAAGCTATCTGCAGTCACTGCAGCAGGAGTTGGATCCCTGACCACCTCTTCCGTTTTGCCTGCTGCTCCCCTCAGCAGTGCATGTCAGTAGTCTGCCTGTTCTGTTCCTCACTCTGATGCTAGTGAATCGTTTTACCACCACCCCCACCCCACACCTGTACCCCAGCTCTTATATGCATAAATAAATAAATCTTAAAAAAAAAAAAAGAAGTAAAGCTAAAGTGTCTGCCATGGCACAGCAGTATGAGTTCAATCCCTGGCCAGGGAGGGGACCCACATGGTACAGCAGACCTCTCCTGCCTCGCCCGCTGCTCCCCCCAGGAGTGTATTTCGGTCAATCTGCCTATTATGCTCTCCATCTGTCTCTGGTGACTCCTCTCACCTCTCGTGCCTCTGGCCTGTACCCCAGCTCCTATATGCATAAATAAATAATTTTTAAAAATTAATATCAAAATATTGAAAATGAAGTTGCTGATAAAATGAAGATGATGTAACTCTCTTTTTAGCTTTGGAAACTGAATATTTCTTTAGTGTTCACATGTGTCTACAAAGGGTAATCTGTCCCTGAAAGTAGAAGCCTATATCATGTTTGCATTTCTTTCTTTTATAATTTTCAGGACAATAAAACTAAACAATGCATTTAGATAAAACAAAACTATACATTAATTCTTTAATGGAAAGAAGGAAAGAAAATATCTTCAAATAACTGTAAATTGAAATAAATGAAAGTAATCATCATCCATATTTTTATCAATCCAGGTCACATTGATTTACAACACTTTATATCAATCAGAAGCGTAGTATCACCCCTTTCAGTTGTATGTTACTAAACCAGACCCACCACCAAGGCACCCATAATTTTCCATCATAGACCATTGTTCCCCCTCCCTACCTTGTTCTTGCCCCATCCTCCTCCCCTCTGGCAACCCCAATTCTAAACTCAGATTTCTAGGGTTTATTATTGGTTTGGTTTAATCTAACCCTTTTTATTTTGCTCTGTTTTTCTACAGTCAACATATATAAGTAGCAACATCCAGTATTTGTCTTTCTCCAGACTTATTTCACTCAGCATAATTCCCTCCAGTTCCATCTATGTTGTTATAAATGGCAAACATTCATCATTTTTATGTAGTTGAGTAGTATTTAATTGTGCATATATATCACGTGTTCTTAATCTACTCATCTGTCTTTGGGCATTTAGTTTATTTCCACAGATTGCTTATTGTAAATAGTGCTGCAACAAACATAGTGAATTAATGGTTTTGTGTTTGTCAGATAAATGCCTAAGAATGGATTTACTGGATCACAAGGTAGATCCACTTTTAACATTTGGAAAAATCTCAACATTATTTTAACCACAGGGGATAAGTAAGTCTACATTCTCATCAGGAGTGTACAGGGTTTCTTTTTCTCCATATTCTCATTAGCACTTTTTTTGTTCTAGGTCATTGTCACAGGTGTGATGTGGTAACTCATTGTGGTTTTGATTTGCATTCCCTAATGACTAACGATGATGAGCACACTTTCCTGTGACTGTTGGTCATCTTAAGTATTTGGAAAAGGACTATTTTAGCTCTTCTGCCCATTTTTTTGCTTAGGCTTTATTTTTTCTGTTTAAAGTTGTATGAGTTCTTCGAATATCAGCCCCTTCCCAGATATATCGCTTGGAAATAATTTTCACATTAAATATGGTGTCTTCTTATTTTAATAATAGTTTCTTCCACTATGCAGATGGATTTTAATATGATTTAGTTCCATTTTTTTTACATTCTCTTTTGTTTCTCTCGCTGTTAGGGACAAACCCACAAAGACATTGCTGAAGTCTATGCCATGGTGTTTTACTTGTTTTCTTCTATGTCTTTTATAGTTTTAGGTCTTACATCCAAGTTTATTTTTTCCTTTATTATTAGTTTTTTTATTATAGTGTTCACTTTATTTTCACAGGTGTAATCCCATAGAATTTCCACCACCAATTCACCCATGCACCATCACCAAGTTTTAATACACATTAATCCATATTAATCTATCTGCCATGTGAGACAGATATCTAGTTTCATCCTTAATATATATAGCTGTCCTGTTCTCCCACCACCATTTATTGAAGAAACTTTTCTTTTCCCACTGTATACTCTTGGCAACATTGTCATAGATTAAACATCCACATAAATATGGTTTTTTCTGGACCTTTAGTTCTATTCCATTGGTTTGTGTGCTTATTTTTGTTCCAGTGCCATGTTGGTTTTGATTATTAGAGCTCTGCAGTTTAGGTTGAAACCTGGGAATTATATCACTGTTCTTTCCCTTTTTGTCAGAATTACTTTGTCAAGGTTCGGTATTTTGCGGATCCAAATGAATTTCAGCAATGTGTGTTCTCTTTGAAGAATACCATTGAAGCATTGATAGGGATTGCATTGAATCTATGTATTTCATTGGTTCAGATATCCCTCATTTCCTATATACTCTTCAAATGAAGAAAGGAAAAATTTAAAAAGAATACTTAGCAGAGATCTGGAAAAGTAATTTTCCCTAAGTTGTTTTTTTAGCGCAAAATCTTTATCTATAACAAATATATCTAATTTTACATCTTAGGAAATTCTCTAAGTAATTTTAAAGTTGTCCCTTATTATTCCCATCAATATTGCATTTTTGAACTGTTTCTTTTGAAGAGATTCCATATTGGCTATCTCGTTTGCTTATTGTGACACCGTCCAGTAGAAAAGGAAGACAGGAATGTTTTTGTTGACAAAACTAATATATGGACTATGCATGAAAGGAATGGTTCACAAGCCTTCCCAAATCACCCATTTATGGTATTGTTTGGGTCATATTTGTTTTTAAATGTTTCTTCTCCATCATGATTGTTTTGTTTGACACTAATGAAGTATTTACCAAATCCGTGTATTATGCAATATCATATTCTACTTTGTGTGTGTTGTGTGTGTGGGGGTATGGATCACTTTTTATAATTCAGATGTTGTACAATCTATTTAAACTTCTTTAATTTCATTTTTCATGTAGATATTTTTAAAAATAAAAATTGTATATTAACAACATAGCCCCAAACAATATTTGTTGCCAGTTTCTTTATCTTATCCTTTTTGTTTTTCTTTTTCTTCTTCCTTTACTTTTCATAGTAGTATGCAATTTTAAAGCAAAACAAGGGTAAATAGGAAGACAAGTTTCCATATTAGCATCTGGAATGGTGTGGTTAGATAGATAGTGGAGGTGATATGTTATTTTATAATATTCTTACCTATTATGATAAAATATCAATTAAAATGGTTACTGAGGGCCCTCCCTGGTGGCACAGTGGATTAAGCAACACACTATGAAGCAGACCGCAGCCACTGCAGCATGAGTTTGAACCCTGTTGCCAGCTGGGGAGATGACCCACATGGCATAGCAGACCTCTCCTGCTGTGCCCGCTGCTCCCCTCAGCAGTGTGTTTCAGTTGATCTGCCTGTTCTGTTCCCTGCTCTGTCTCTGGTGAATCCTCTCACCTCCTGC
Source organism: Galemys pyrenaicus (assembly GCA_019455555.1). Lineage (NCBI taxonomy): Eukaryota > Metazoa > Chordata > Mammalia > Eulipotyphla > Talpidae > Galemys > Galemys pyrenaicus. The sequence goes on along the minus strand of JAGFMF010011830.1, from coordinate 7,528,078 downwards.
ACGTCTGGCCTATACCCCAGCTCTTGTATGCATAAATAAATAAAATCTTTTTTTAAAATATGGTTACTGAAATTATTTCAACAGTTGTATTTCTTCACATTAAGCTTAAAATGAGGTCCAGACATTTCCCCCCTCTTTTTTTAAATAGAGCACTGAACATTTCCCTAAAAGCCAACAAACCAAAGAAAATAGTTGTTTGTTTGACTTCATCAGTCTTTGACAATACAAAAATATCTTGGGACCCACAAGACAATATTAACTGCATTCATTCATGGTTAAAAATATACGGCAATTTTTCTACATCTTCTTTCTATTTTTCAAAATAGAATATATAGTTTGTTTTTCATTAAAGTTGATGAAAGCTATACAGCAAAGATATCTAGGTACCTTTGAAATGTGAGGGTAGCATTTCAGGAACAGATAACTTTTGCATATGAAATGCTTTAGCAGTCAATATCATTTTAACTAGCTGTGTCAGTAATCCCCACAGGATTATTCCCACCATACTAAGAGCATTCCAGAGACTCTTCTTGGGTCTGCAAGTTACAGAGACCTTGATTAGCATTAAGTAATAAAAAGTCCTTTTTATTTGCTTAGCTATCATTTGTATCACAATAAGAATGTCACACTGTTTACCTGCTCCATTTTCTTTATAGCATGTTCCCCAAAGACCAGTGAAAAAGAGGATGGTGGCAGCAGGTGCCCTTGTCAGAATGGAGGAAACTATGACCCCCTGATGCAGCAGTGCCAGTGCCCGCCTGGCATCCACGGGAAAATCTGTGAAGATGGTAGGACTGTCTGGTATTGGTCTTAATATAATTCTTAAGTCCTTGAGATTTCTAATTGGAAATACACTAAATAAAAGTGTTCTATAATTTTAAAGGTTTTTTTTGTTTTTTTTTTTTTTTTGCTGAAGAAATCAAAAGTGTGTCTATATAAATAAAAGTAAAATGGCTTTGACTGATGAAGTGTGTAGCAGAACAAAGTAAGTGATACTTAAATCTCCAAGTGTGACCTAAGTAGGATGCATCCTGATACAAAGAAAAGTGAGCAAAAAATTGAGTCTGCATCTGTAGGTTAGGACATAGGAGCTAGAGAAAATATATTTGCTCATCTAATGAAAGAAATAAAAATTAGAGCTTATTGGATAAACCAGGAAGGAAGAGAGTTGAAAAGAGCCAAAAGGGAAATAAGGAAACAGGGAAGTGATGGGAAATAAACAAAACAAAACAAAAACTTGTATCAGTGTGAGTGGATTTTTTATGGAACCACTGAATAGATCATATAGTCGATAAAAGCACAAAAAAAGAAATTGCTGTACAGACCTAAGGAGTGAAGGCAGATGGGCAATGAAGATGTAAGTCTTCAGGTATTAAAAGAGTCATGCAGAGTTATTGGATATCAAAGAGCACAGAACTGGGGAGATGGAAACTTAAGTCTACTTCACTCTCAGAGACACAGGAAGGCTGCTGTTGGAATCCCATCAGTTAATTCCCCTAAACAATGTTATTTTATTCATTTATTCAAAAATATTTATTAAATATTTGTGAACCAATGTCAGGAATTATGAAAGCAAATAAATAAAGCAAATCAGCAAGCAACCTTGGTCCCTCCGTGAGTAACTTACAGTCTTGTTCAAGGTGGACATAGGTTACGCATGTTTGAAGGTATTACAAATTAAATATTAATGTGAGTTTGGAGGTTAAACCATGGGGACAATGAAAAGTGTGTGAGCCAGGGAATGACTTCTAGAGAAGTGACATTTAAACAGAAGTCTGCAAAATGAGGAAACAGAAGACAGGAAGAGAGAGGACCCACACGTTGCCAGAAGCTAAAGAAGGGCAGACAATGAAGCAAAGTCAGGCATGGAGTTATTAGTGAGTGCAACATGAGGCCAGCCAGTGCCGGGACACATGGTCCTTGTTATGTTTGAAGTTTTCAAACTGAGAACAATGGCAAATCATTGCAGAAATTGGGATAGAGAATATAAAATCATATTTGTGGTTTTCAAAAGATTTCTCTAACCTCAGTCCAATCAGACTGGAAATATCTTCTCCCAAATTCCTTATTTCATGTAACAACTCTAGTAACTTTTGCATGTTGGTTAATATTTGCTTGTTTTGGTCCTTTCACCCTCCAGAATGCCCAAAAGGATTCTTTGGAAAGAACTGCAGAAGGAAATGTAAATGTGCCAACAATGGTTCTTGTCACAGGGTCTTTGGTACTTGTATGTGTGAGCCAGGACGCTATGGGAGATTTTGCCATCTGGGTAAGTCGCAGGAACTATTTTCACTCTTTGTCAGGAGTTAGGAGGCTCAGAAAAATACAGGGGAAGAGAGTAAGAAAAATACAACATTTTATATGATCACATCATATATACTTGACAATAGTGTTCAAGTCTTTATTTAGCTTCCTTCCATGATAGAATCTAGATTTTGATTAATGAAAGAAAAATATTTCTGATTTTTTTCCTAATTAATATTTGCCTTAATTATTAAGACCAGATAGTTAACTTAAATGAACATTTGACACTTTATGGGAGTTGACTATCAAAGCTCCAGAATATTTTATTTCTAGGTCTTAGAGCAAAGCGATATCTTGCCCTACATTTCTTTTTTAAAAAAAAAAATTATTTTTCACATAGAACTGGGGTGTAGGCCCAGCCAGAGGTATGGGGTTGAGTAAATTCACAAGTGACAGAGCTTTTCCTTAAATTTATAAAACAAGACTATTCATTTTGATCATCAATCACATTTTGCAAAAGAGCTGAGAAGACATATTCCCTAATAATTTTATCAGTCCGTTGGTAACTTAAGATTTCTTCCAATGAGATATCTCTGGATGTTCACCCTCCCATTTTGAAGTTGCATATAAGTACCAGTGAGCCTGAACAGTCGCTGCCCTATTCCTCTGCCTACTCCTTATACCCTTTTCTGGAAAATCTCTTATATGTGAAAAACATTCAATGTTCTGCCCCAATTTTTCATAACAGAAAACTTTTAGAATCTTAAATATTTACTTAAATATCTGCTGGTCTTATGTTTTTTTATAAAAGGCATGTCCTTGAAAACAGAGAACAAAATATGAATCCACCATAGCCAGGGACAGCATCATAGAAAACTGAAATTGCATCATAAGGACAGGGTAGGCTTGGATGAGAAGACAAGGAGGAGGATATAGGTAAAAATGAAATCGGGAGTGAAAATGGTGTGTTCCAGATTGTTGCGTTCCTCCTAGAATATTCCAAGAGAAGAATGACTTAGAAATAGGTGTGACATCTTTCTATTATTGTTCTTCTAGGACAACAAGACATGTACTTTTTTCAGTATTTTTAAAAATATTTTATAATGGAATATTGGGTGTTTTGATAAAAGTAATTTAAATCATAATTCATCTGGGAAAAACTTAAAAGAACAGCTGCTGGTGGTTGTGATGGTAGTTAGCACTGAAAATGTGACTGTCTGTAAAAAAACTTGCTCATTCCAGTTCTTCAGAACTCTATTGCTTAGACATGAGATTTCTTTTCGTCATATCACATGGTTGACCCTGAGAAGCTTGGTTTTGCAATCCTCTATTAGTTTTCTAGAGTTGTTGTAGCAAAATACCACAAAATGCCTGAAATGACAGAAACTTCTTGTCTCACAGTTCTGGAAGCTAAAAATCTGGAGTCAAGGTGTCAACAGGGCATGTTCCCTTGGAAAGAAAAAAGGAAGAATCAGTTGCAAGCCTTTCTCCTTGTTATTGGTAGTACCTTGGCTTGTGACAGCAAATCTTCTGTCGTCACACTCTCTGTGTGTTTCTATGTTCCAAATTCCCCTAATTATAAGGACATCTGTCATATCATATTAGCTGCCCATTTCCAGATTGACCTCATCTTAACTAATTACATTGACAGAGACACAGTTTCCAAATAAGGTCATATTCTGAGTTAGTGTAGGTGAAGACTTCAACATATGAATTTTCAGAACATATTTTGATACTTAACAAACCCTATATGGGTTTTATTTTATATTGCCAAAAGAGACTACTGCTTCCACTTTGCCTTTTTTTCCTGTTTATATCCATAGTTATGTGTTCTTAATATACTGAACTGTCACATTTAAGAATTCCATTGTTTCTAATTTGTACCCTGAACCACTATTATATGTGTTGAATCAGGAAGTGTAGGGCATGGAAGTCCATTAAAGGAAGTAAATATTATGGAATGAGCAAGAAGAGGACTATATTGAGGAACAAAATACCTCTGGATACCCTGAGGCTTGCTGGGTCTGGGAAAATACTCAATATTGGAAGTCACAGGAAGGATAAGAGAGCGAGTACACAATTTATCTTTGAAATGGGATAATATTAACATTGAAAAGGAGCCCTGTGAATAATTTCTTTACTGTGTTGATGGTAACTGAGCTGTCTCTGGGAACTGAGACTAGGATCACCCTACATGGTGGCATTATACCACCACTTTATTATCTCTGCTAATAATAGCAGATATTAGCAGCTGCTAGTAATTTCCAGCCACCTTCAAGTCAAGTGGCTTATTATATTCTCACCAAGGATCTATCAACAGCAAATTCTATACAAGCATATAAAACAGTTAACTTCAACCTGGAAGGCACTTGAGGAATCTTACTTGATAAGTCCCTAGGACATCTAATGATGGAGGAAAAAACTGTCAGCTATATTTGAGAAAGGTAATTGAATTACTATAAGTAAAACCTCAAAGAGAAAGTGATGGGTATGTTTTCCTGAATGCAAAACTGGAACTTCCTCAAGTTAAAATTCCTGAACAGACTACCATCCCTAAAACTCAACAACATGGGGAAAATAATGAAAGAAAGGCAACACCATTTGCCAAAGATGTGGCCAAGATAATTCTGTTGACATGATTGAAAACCTTGTGTTATCTACACAATGTAAAATTATTTCTGATTACCATATAATGAAAGGGAGTGGAAACAAAGGCAAGCCTTCACATTAATGCTTGTCCATCATCTCTGTGTTGCGGCAGTATGAATATGGAATCTGGCAGACCTCAGCAGTCCTTGGAGAATATTAACTATCGTCACCAGTGGAGCACATTGGGAAGCAATTTCTCTCCCGGAAACACCAAAGCCTTTTACATAGTTCAGGCTTCACTGTTCACGTCCAGTTGCCAAAAAGTAAATGAATTGCCTGTTTTGAAAGACATTTGTTTTCCTAATTTTTTTTTGGCATCAGGTTGATCCTCTTGTTTTCACTATAATCTGACCCAGCAGAACTACATGCCTGTGTACCTACAATGTAAAAGAAAAACAAAGCATGGCTTTCAGGTGACCACTTTGCCTCAATCTGCTTGCAGACTGTCCCAAGGGGGCCTATGGTGCTGGCTGCTCTGCAGATTGTCAGTGTGTGGAGGAGAACACCCTGGAATGTAGCGCCAAAAATGGCAGTTGCACCTGCAAATCTGGTTACCAAGGCAACAGATGCCAGAAAGGTACAATCTGATGATAAATTTGCTTTCTTCTCTAATAGCAACGCTCAGGCTTTGTTCAGCACCACATGATCATTAATTAGTTAATCCACCAGTGTCCTCAGGAGATGGGTAAGCTTTATTAATCCCTTATTTGCAGGTGAGAAAACTGAGATACAGGGTAATAAAGTTATTTAACCTTGTCTTCTCAGCCTCTGCTATTAGCTGTCCCCTTGCTAGTTTGAGCAAGGGGAGAAAGATCACATTGCAGAGAATCTTATCCAAAGAAGATTAAAGCTGGCCAGTCACTTCTTTGAGCTGAACTAATCAACCAAGGGCACTGCAGCTTCCAGAGTTAAAGAATAATTTTCTTTATATCTAAAAATAGACCACTCAAACAAAGACAATTCAAAGATGGTCACCATAGGATTTTTTGGACAATTTAAAATGGGTATTATTGAGACCCTTTTTTAAATTTCTAAGCCTTTCATAATTGATTTTTATGTATCTATAAATATAAAAAATATATCGTATATAAATATATATGTATAGGTACATGTAAAATTTGGGAAGAGGGATCCCAAAGATTACTTGTGACTGTCTGTTGTGATTTTAAAAAGTTTCATGTCACCTTTCACTGAATCTTGTCAGTTGTGCTACATAAAATCACAACTTGCAAGTGTCCTTGAACAATATTTCCTACAAAAGTTCTTATGATATTCTAACACATACCATGTATTCTAATTATTATTATGGCTAATATTTATTGCCTGTCTTCCCTGCTAGAATCTCAACTCCATGGAGGAAAGACATTCATTTTTCTCATGGAAGTATTCCCAAATTCCTTTAACAATCCTAACATATAGGAGCTTCTCAATAGCATTTATTGTGCTATTTAAGTGTGTATGGTTCAGCTTTTATCCTATATATTTTTCTCATTTATTAGATATTATGAATAAAACATATGTTCTATTTTATGCAAGGGAAAGTATCACATTATTTCCTCTTTAATATGTAAGACTGAGCATGTAGTAAACAAAATTATCATAACCAATGACAAATGCACTATTGTGTTGCACATGATCTAAAAGGCAGACTTTCGCTAATCGGGGTGAGACTCTTCCAGGGAGCCATGTGGCTGTGGAACACCCACAGTATGTGAGCAGAAATGACCACCTAGATTTCTTGGACAGAGAGCTATTTATGTAGCTGAACTGTGACTTTCTAAGCAAAGAGAGAAAAGCCTAGAATTTTACAAATGCATTTGATAGGGTATGAGTGTGGACCCATGCCCATGCCAAGCTATAAACCTCCTTTCTATTTCCACTAACTTGTAAGCCTAGAGGCTGCCCATTTTTCATCCCCACCAGAGAGGTCATATACTGGACGTAAACGCATGAGGAGACAAAACCATACACACACACCTGGGTATATTTAATTTATTCTGATGAGTTTTTTTTTAAACCAACTGCTGAATATACTATATTGGAAAATGCTCCTGAGATCCCCACTGTGAAGGAAAATGAGCTGAAAGTATATGTAAATCAGCAAAATAGAGAGGTCACCGTAATCTCTGGAAAACATATTATTTTTCAATCAGATAACTTTGTCCAATTCTGATACTTTTGTCTATCCACAAAATGAAATTATGAATCAGACTAGAGTGGGTAAATGGGAGAGTGATGATTGGCAGCTGAAATCAAGGCAAAAGAGCTCTCCAAGAGTTGTGCATGATGAAAATCAGGCCTGTTGTTTGTCTTTCTTTTTTAAAGGGTGAAGTATCCCAAGTGCTCCTAGAGTCAGACTTATCTTTAAAAATCTTTACTCTATACCTGTGTCTAGATTGCAGATGAATAGTTAATTAAAGACTGCAAATTGTTTCAATGGCTCTAATGAACACTGCTCTCCACAATCAGCACCAGGCCTTATTTAGCCCATCAGCGATGACTTCTAAGCGTGGAAGAGCTGGCTTCTACAACTAATCTGTGAAATAGCAAAAAACAGGGGGGAGGGCAGTCTGAGTTTGCCTTGTATTGATCAGTTTGCAGTCTGGAGCATTTTAGACTCCAACTGTAGGCAGACCTTTGCCTGTAGAGACTCTGGCCCAGTGGGCCCTTTAAGTCCACACAACGAGGCCTCTTCAACCATTGTATTAACATAGAGGGACAGATTTTTGCTATAATAGTTTCTTGTTGAAGAATTCAAATTCTTAAATCTGCGAAGCTTCCAAAATCAGGTTAATTGGCTTGAAAGATGCTGAGTACTTAGTATTGGAATGCATGGTGGGTATAGTGGCTGAAAGAATCAGTTTCAGATCAGAAGTTCTGGCAGAAAACCAGATTGCTACTTACTAGCTGTCTGACCCAGCTTAAGTCACTTAACCCCTCAGAGTCTCACTTTCACATGTAAATGGACATATAGTTGCTTATAGCATGCAGTAATATTTGTGTCAATGTGAGATAATTTATGTAAAATATATGACACAGAGCAAGCCATCAACAGATAACAACCAGGGAAGGTATGAGCATCCCAGAATATGTCATCGTCTGTATTTGAGATTCCACCTAAAACAAGAGTTTACTTCACAGCCCAACTGGTTTGATGTATATTTCCACAGTTGTTATATGTAGGAAGTTTTCACTGCTTTCCCTGTGTTAAAAGAATATTTTCCATCAGATTTAAATTTTTATTATTTAATAAAAAAAGATTTATTTATGCATATAAGAGCTGGGGTACAGGCCAGAGTCACGGGAGGTGAAAGGATTCACCAGAGACAGAGTGGGGAGCAGAACAGGCAGATCAGATTGACTGAAGTACACTGCTGAGAGGAGCAGCTTGCAAGACAGGAGAGGTCTGCTGCGCCATGTGGGTCAGCTCCCTGGCTGCAGCAGGGATGGAACTTGCATTGCTGTGACACGGATGATTCATGGTGTGGTGCTCAACCCGCTGCGCCATCAGGAAGGTCCTCCACAGGTTTCTAATTCTAAAGCCTTTAGTGGAAAGACATGCAATAAAACTCTACCTGACATTCCACGGTCCAGCAGAGTGGTCTCTCCTTTTGTAGTTCAAACCACATTCAGCAAGATGACAGATTTTCCCCTTTCCACATCTTCCACAATATACACACTTACAAAATATACAAACCACAAAATTCTGGGGTGATTACTGTCTTACAAAAGAAGCAAATGCCAAGAGTACAAGATTCAGGCAAACATTTGGGGACAACTTCCTGAACACTCTACCTCAGAAACTTCCTTTCAAATTACATCTCATTTTCAGGTTTTGTTCTGTGCAACTGCCTCCAAAGATATACATCAAAATTGCTTCCATTGTTACTGTCTGAAAAAACACATTTTCAGCAAAAAGCCAACCTCTGTATCTGCGTTTCAACGTGACAAGATACAACATCATGTTGATTTCTTCAGGGAATATATTTGGAAGTGCTATAAATCTTCAGAGTCTACTTGAATGTTTTTTTCTTTGCAACTCAATCACACACATATGTACATACAGACACACACACACACGGATGCAAACACACTTTTCCAACTCATTTAGAAACAGCAGAGATATGGCACCATCTTGAGATTTATTGCAAGTCTTATTGCCTTTCATTTTCTCTCTTTTTATTTTACATAGCCTGCCCTCATGGTCTCTGGGGATCAGAATGCCAGTTGTCCTGTGGATCCTGTGAGAATGGAGGTGAATGTAACAAAAATTCTGGAAACTGTGACTGTCCTCCTGGTTACACAGGACCATCCTGCACCATGGGTAAGTCGTTAATAGATGCAGGAGAATAACAAAGTCAGTATAGTTTTATCTGCTCCTCCCCCACCTCAAGGTTTTATGTGCTATTATGTCAGACAGCCTGTTTCAATTATAGGTATTATAACAAATCACCTCCAATGCTTTGCTGCTTAACATAATGACATGATTTTTTTGATCTTGTGGGATTGATGAGATGCTTCTTCTGCTAATCTCACCTGAACTCACTTGTGTCACTATCTAGCTGGCAAGGTTAGTTGGGAACTACTAGACTGGACATTTCAACTGGAAAAATCTCACTTTTCCTGTTCATAGAATTTCTGCATTAGTTTGAGATTCCTCATAGTATGGCAGTCTCAAAACAACAATCCAGGAAGGAACATGGAAAGTATGAATGCATAAGTTGTAATATGTCAAAAATGGAGCTGCAGGTTAAGGAAGTCAGAAGTCCATCAGATTCAAGGGTGGGAAAAAGATTGTACTTCCTCATGAGAACAGTAGAAAAATTCAGTGCAGACCACCAGCAAACCAGGAGACATGTCTACAGCCATCTTTAGAACTAATCTACCATAAAATACTACTTAAACTCTGAAAGGCACTTCAAAAAATTCACCAGACTTTATTTAGCATTCTCGTCAGAGTGAGAGCAGATAGAGACTGATTAAAAAATAAATACCTGAACTGAAACTGGCTTCAGAAAAAAACAAAAACAAAAAACAACAATAACGGGAGAGCTACTACTCTGCTATCTGCTTTCTGTTCGGTGATCCTTTCACAACCTCTACTAACCTACCTGCTTTACCTTCCATACTCTAACTGCACTGGGACTGAGTAATGTGAGAACCTGAGGGAAACTGGGCTGAATGCTAAAGGAATTCTTTTACATGAATATTTCAAATATGTCTAATAAAGTTTAGTGAAAGATTGTGTTAGTGACTATGAGGTGTCACACGTCAACTGGATTTACTTTCAGCTCTTACTATAAATCAGCAAGGAAAGAAAACTGGTACATTAAACTATAAATATAAATATACAGTCAGGATGGTATTATCACTTAACGAATCATCTGATCATTTTGGGGGAAATTAACTACTGACCCTCAGATTTATAGTCAAGCAAGACTGGTAAGACAAGGTCTCTACCTGGTGATTCTTTTTCTACATTTATCTAGTTTTTACTTTAAGGCTGTCATCCTGGCACTGTTGACAAGCATTTCAAAGAGTATGAAAGTTGGCTGGAACTGCAATTGACTATCCTTAACTACTTGTTTGCTTTTAAAAAAAAGCTTAAAGGTAAGAATTTACATATTCAAAAGGTAGTCACTTGCTATTTCCATAGTGAAATGACATTTTTTCTTGTCTAATTCAACTTTAATGGAATAATCATTAAGAAGATAGTGGTAAAGTTTATACAGTTCCAATTGTCCTGTGATAGACTCCTTAAAAACAATTTTAATTGTTTAAAATAATATCTCAAAAGCTCTGTTACAACTCTCTTTCATCCTATATCTTAAACTTCAGGAAATATATCACCATGTAGTATCGATAGACTTTTTGTGGCAAGTAGTAGTAGAATTTTATTGGCAGCCTGATATATGAGATAATTTGTTGAATTGAACAGGAAAAATTATTCACTGACTCCTAGTTCCATTCAATTTTAACATTATATGCTATTGATATTATCTGATTTTACATGCATAGACACAAACACAAATTATATAATCACCATAATAAAATATTTAGGAAAATGAATGGAACCAAAGGATATGGCTCATTAAAAATGTTTCATGCCTATTCTACAAAAGAATGTATGTGGCATTTGAAAGAAGGCTTGTATTTGACAAAAAAGCATGCATTTCTCTAAATGTCCTGTTACGGCACTTACAGAATTTTAAAATCTACTCTGTATAATGAACTGTAAAAACACAGGCTCTACAAGGTAATATTTTTTGGAGGCAAGAGGAAACAAAATGTTATTTCTATAGATTTTGGCTTTATGTAATTTTCAATTTTTGAAGTTATAAATACAAATACTTAGGGGAAATATTTTTATTGGTTTTACTTTACTGTGTTAGAAAACTTCTGGGATTGTGGAATCTATCCCAGCCCACATCTAAAGAATATGGAGGGAAGTTCTGTGGCTTCATAGACATGCTCATAACTTTAATAAGAATGTACCATCTCTGTGAAAGTTTTAGCATTATGACCAAATAATCTAAGAAATAATCCTATTTTTTGTTATCTCTACATTATTTATAATTATATAAACACAGAGACGAACAACTTAAATATCCAACAAAAGGAAAATGATTAAAAAATTATATATATAATTCTGAGGACATTAAGTCATGATTTGGAAGAATGTAATGTAAGGAGAACTAACACTAAATTGATGCGAAATGATGTTTATAAGGAAACATCCAAAGTTGTAGGATTATGTACTCATGTATGTATATGCAAAATGTAAAACTATAATAGAAATGACACAATTGTTAACAATGATTATTTTTACATGGTAAAACTATGAGTGAACATTTTTTAATATATTTCTTGTGTTCTTATTTATTATTTGTCCCCTCAACTATAAGGGAGAAAAATACATCATCTTGAGAACAATTATTGACAAAATAGCTAAGTATGACTTCTGTCTGCTCTTAAGTATTGTCTGAGTCTTAACTGTTCCCATAATAATCAAGATGAATTTCTTTCGTTGTTATTGAACTTGTTCTTTTGATTTAAGTCTGTTTTCTTCTGTTTCACATGATGTAGATATTTTGCTACACACTAAAATTCTCTCCTATTTTATTTTTAAAGATCATTTTATTGATTTATTTTCACACTACAACTAATTTGTTGGGATCCTGAAGGCACAATTTAGGACTAAATCCTGGAATCATGGATTTAGTCACATAGAGTGTTAGAGATATTGAAGGCTTACTTAAGTTTCAATTCTACAAACCTCTCATAAAAACAAGGGATATCTGGTAGGTATACATGATTAAATATGTTGGTGAGTGTATGGGAGGAGTTGCACATTTTAATTGCTGGGAGAAATATCAATTTTTCAATATCTATACAAATGATGACTGAACATATCCTCTGATCAGTAATTTCATCTAAAGGTTATTTGTAAAGATACACTTGCTTGTATGTGAAATATTCTTTTGAAAAGGCTAAAAGAACATGTTAAAAAGAAATATTCATTCCCCTTTCTTCAGAAATACTACTTTCTATCCCTTAGCCATTTTGTTATTATTCCTCTGAATTTGTCCATGTTTTTCATGAGAATTTCTGAAACTGTACTCTTCACTAATAAAAGAGAGAAATAGAATAGGGAGAAGATGCTAGAAGAGCACTAAACATCATAAAATTAAATATCATGAAAACACTGGCTGGTTGCATTTACTTATTTCCATGGTGAAATAATCTCACTATATTTATTTCAAGCAACCAATGTGGTATCAACTGATTTGGAGAATTCCTGAAAATTTCAGTATCCTGGCTTTGTAGTAGCAACTGCATTATAGCACTGACTGGCAAATACTGTATTCTGAACACACTGAATCATTTCTTAACCTTTACTTTCTCTCTTGATGATATGATTTTTCAGGTCTTGATGTTGATTTGCTACTTCTAAATAGATAACTAGTTTGACCTTTTGGGTTGAATTACATTAAGCAACTATAGTGCCAACCAACTAAAACTTCACTAGTTATTTTATTTTTAAAACAAAAATAAATTATTCAGCTGAATTGATTCAAGACTATGTGCAGACAAATCCTCCTCACTCTTTTTCTCTAGAATTCATATAACTGGAATACTGACTCATATCTTATGAAACAGTTGCTCCTTTAAACAATTTTCTAAGTTGTTTTCTAATTTCCTGTAACAACCCTACCATAAACTAAGGCTAATATTTCCTCTATGACACCACTGTAAAAAAAGAAGACAGTTATTCAAGCAGAAAAAAAGAGAACATGTAAAGCAAAATAAAACAAAACAAATGAACAGATAAAAATCGATTAGAAGAGAAATTAAAGCTCTTAAGCATCACCAAACCCAAGGAGGTAAGCTGCAACAATGCTTCTAACATCTCTGAATCAATCTTAAATCTGAGTTTAAAATTGTTGTAAAATAAATTGTATTTAAATAATACATCTCCTATCCTTTCCAGCAGTGAGATGCATATCTCTTACCAATCTGATCCTCAGCAGGCAGTCCAGCCTGATGAAGTATCAGCAAAATGTCAGCTCCCACAGAGAAGCACGACAGAGAGGCAACACTGAAGCGGTGACAGGCCTTTCAAAAAGCTATTGTGCAAATTCAGTTTTAAAATAGCGATGTGGTTGAGGACTGATGGGTATGTCATTACCAATGCGTTCATCTCCTCATTATCTGCAGGAATGGATGAGAGCTCTGGTGCCTGATATTAAGGACTGGTAGATCTGGTCTTCAGGAGATTTGACTTCCTGTGCTTTCAAAAAGTTAACATTAAAGTTAGCTGACATTTTTTTTAAACCCATGACCATTGAACTCCATGGTCTGAGAGCTATGCTTTCACCTATTCTCATCATCTTCCATAATGTCTGAGTTAGATCTTTTAAAACAAAGTCAATCTTGTCTTGCTGTAACCCTCAATGATGTAGCGCTGTTCCTTAAATGATGAAGTCAATTCTCCAAGATTTAGATTACTAAATACCAATCTTCAATCTGTCCCTGCCATTATTTTGACTCCCCTGTATACTTTAATCATTCCCCCAAGCACCATGTACCTTTAAAATGTGGTGCCATTGTTTAGTGTTCTACCTGCTAATACCTTTTTTTTTTGGCCCTCAATTTTTATTGCGTGTTTAAACTGAGTGAATTTTTCCAGTATATGTAAACATATAAACTAATAAACAAAATACAAAATCCCTACTTTCATAGCATCTCCCATCATTTTGCATTATAATTATCAGCTTACACACAATTAAATTAAACTATCATTCATTTTGTCTTCTCTAACTCTCAATATATAAGGGATACCCAATAATGATTTGCTAGATTCAATAAGAAACATTCCTGACAACTTAGTAAAGATTTTGGAGTTAAATTCTCATAGAAGATCCACAAAGTCAAAAAAAATACATGACTAATGGAATGATATTTAGCAGCCAACACTGGATGAACTGAATTGCGTTGCTAGACCCTTTAAATAGCTGTGGCAAAGGAGAAGGAAAGGTGCAGCTGTGTGTCCCGCATCACAGATGGTCCTCGCTTCATTTCTGAAAGTCCTTTTCAGACATCCTTTCAGAGGATTAGAAGATTAATAACGTCAGGCAATGATGAAGTTATTAGGATTCTTTAAGCTTCCTCTCATGTTGCTACAGGAACTTGTTGCCACTTTGCTGTGGGAACCTGATGAGGAACACAGCAGTTGTGGAGTAGGTTTGCAAGGAAAGACTCTGCTACTCGAGCAGAAGTTCTTGTGTCATTTATTGAAATCATACAGGCTAGTAAAAGCTAATCATGTGACAGTGGTATGAGGAATAAAGTCCAGAGGGTGCGATAAGAATGGGGGCCAATGTTTTGCGAGGGACAAGGAAGGGGATATTGTGACCATATGTCAAGAGACATTTGAGTCAACAAAGTAGTTGATGTTATCACAGGCAGACTTATCCCGGCTCTGGGACTGCCTCATGATACAAGCTACCTATATAGGTAGTCTAAGGATGCTCCACTATGATTTGTAGATAGCAAATAGGTCACAGTTGCCCATCAGTGGTCAGCTAGTAGCCAGTTCATAGGAACCCATATAGATGTAATTTTATATATATAACTCACTGTGTAATAAATAAAAGTATGTGGTATGGTTATGCATATGTTATTTAGTGGAATTATATTATACAAAGTAACATTAACTGCATGCCTACTCTATATTCACTGTGATAATACTCATCTAATCATCAGAACAATTAACAGGGTTTTGAACTCTTACAATCTTTATATTATAAGTGAGAAAGCTGAACATAGGGAAAATTAACTAACATGTTCCAGGGCACATGTAATTGTAATTGAGGGTTAGATAATCAGTGAAGTTCATACCAACACTTGATAATAATAATAATATATGTTGTTATTAAGCAAAAGTATTACCTGCCTATAAACTTTAGAGAAAATTAATATTCCATAGAAAATCCTAGGCAATGAAACAGATTGATTAAGGTTGTTCTCTTTTTGGCTCCAAATTTGTAAGTTGCCAAAGAAGTAACAAACATAACCAAGAATGTTGTTGACATGTTAAGTGCAATGAAAAGAAAGCGTCTAGCAATTTTAATGATGGAGGCAGGATAACTTTTGATTGTCTATATGCAGCTTATCCAGCCTACTTCAGATGCCTGCTGCATCCTATTAGTCATGATAGTTCTCAGCCTTGATACTAGCCTGTGGGTCTGCCTATATGGCTGGGTCAAACTGGAAGATGGACACTGTAAATCCGAAGCTGATTATAAAATCCTGTTCATCATATAACATAAAAAAATCATTCAAGAAGTTTTCTTTGCATTCTGCTGATTCTGAGATATACCCATTTGTTTTTGCTTTGTTTTAAAATGATTGATCAGTGGCTTGCTTACTGTTTATTATTTTACTATGTTTATCAAGGTTGATTTACAACACTGGATATATCTTAGGGTGCTCTCCCTATAACAAATGTCACCACTTCATACTCTAGTATCAAAACACCAGTAATCAGTCAATACCATTGAGGCCCATTTGCTCCCACCTGCTACTCATCCCTTTTGGGAGCCTCAGTTTCATATATGTTTTAGTTATAATACTTGTCTTCTTAACGGTCTACATTATAGTGCAAATATATAAAAAAGTGTATTCCTCTACCTAGTCAATAATTTTATGAATCTAACAATAATCTTCTAACTTTTGTATGTACTGCAAAACCAATAATTGTTTGTGATTCTCTTTATTGTGATATTTACTTTAATGCAGTGATCAGTAACCCAGTTTGAAATATCTCCAAAATGTATTATACTTATTTTGCTTAATTTGTCTCAGTATTCATGTCTGTAAAATGGGACTGAAAAAGAATGTTAGGGGGAAAGGTAGTCCTAAATAAATTACACAAATGGGTTTATAAACTCCAACTCCCACTCCAAACCACCAGTATTCCAAAATCACAAATCCAATAAAATAATTATCAAAGAGTAGATCACTGAGACCTAAGGGTGGAGTTAAACAGCCAGGCTGGCTATAAAACCAAAAGGTGAGCCTTGGGCTCTCTCTTCCTTAGGAGCATCTCTCTCTTTTCCTTAAAAACCAGCTCTTCAGCACACCATTAAATTCCAACTCCAAAAAACTAATAAAACATTTACAAATCTATATCCCTCTCTTCTCTTTATATTATTCACTACACTATTTCCCCTTCTCTTATACATAAAACCCTTTATTAACCTTTATTATATATACCTGCAATTAAAACATTATAAATACCTTTCAAACACACAAATAAAAACCCAATCAAACAAGCCCATTTTATATTAAAATTACCCTATAACAAGAACACAGGTATACATATTATATCTATGGAAAAACATTTGGCACGCAATTATACTCAGTAAATTATGGGCTAACAAAAAGTTCTCTCCTTAAAGAAAATCTCTACTAATTTTTAAAAATTAAACACTAGCATTTGTTTTATAATCTTAAAGCAATTAGAGAGGTGAAAAATCTCAAAATTAGAATAACAACTGTCATTCTGTTGCTCTGTTAGTAACAGCAGAGTAGACTGCTTAGGAGACATTGATTTGAGATCTCCTCTAATAATCTGGGACAACAACAACAACAAAAATCCATTTCGTATTCTTCTACCTAATCAATAATTTTATAAACCTAACAATAACCTTATATGGTAGGGATCATTATGACCTCCATTTCTAAGCAGGGAAAATGAGGCACAGAGATATAATTTGCTCAAGGTCACATGTACAGTAAGCAAGAAAGTTAGAATTGGAACCCAAATGATTTAATTCCAATGACTGATACTAAATACTATGTAATATCAACTATGATGTGCATATATTTTAGTAAATAAATATAGAAAGCTAAAGATGAGTGAAGTTTGAAAATTATTTATGTACAGCTTGAGGCTTGTTGAAAAGGACATTGTAAGGAAAATGAGCTAAAATCAGTCTTTTTTTTTTTTTTGCTTTCCATATGGCAGCCCATACCTTGAAATGCTATGTTTTCCACCAATCAGACTTCTAGCAAGCAACAGTTTGAAGTTGCATTTGCAACAATGTATCAGTTTTATGGTTATGGGTACTTCACAGTTTGAAGGGGACAAGGTAGAGCTGTTGTTTTACCCCTTTCAGAGTTAGACCCTGCCTAGCTCTGTCTGCCTGCTTGTATATATGGTACCTTCTCAGTATGAAAGGACTGAAAAATCCACTGAATGCTCTAAATTCTCTTTTTGACTGTGGTAACTGACAGTGAACCTATCCGGTCTGGGATGACTGCACAACAGACATGAATTAATAATTTGTTGGAAAACCAGATCTTAAGAGATTTAAGAAAAGATCAGAACTAAGGGTATAGATATGAGAGCCATCAATGCTAAGAGATAGGTTGGAGGAGATGACTAAGTTGAAGACGTTAAAAGACGCTAAAGAGGGGATTATGAGTAGAAAAATCAATAAAGCCCTCACATTTAGTAGGATATATTTAGAGAGAAAACAGTGAATAAGATTAAGGTTTACTTAGAGCAGATGTTGCAGGCTGGCAGCACTACAGCTAAATTTGACTTGCAGATGTGATTTGAATAGAAGGCAAATTTCCCTTAAAATATGAGATGCATTATTCTGAAAATCAGAATATGTAGAAACACTGGACCCTTGTTTTTCAGTGGGCAAATATGTCTATATTCAATTAACTCATAATTAACAAATACATACAACTTTAGGTGCCTGATTTCCAGTTGAGCAGAGTCCTTATCATTCCCTGGTGATTCACCTGCCAAGACTCTACCTGCTCACACCTGTGCATCATATGGCACTTGGGGGGACTATGTTTACCACTCCTGCTTTAGAAGGTTGGAAATGTGAAAAGAAATAGGAGAACTCAAAGATATAATTCCAGACAAGAGTGACTGTCAAGAAAACTAATGGAAAGTGAGGAAGTAAACTGATAAATTGAGGCAGTGTAATCAATAGTATGCTGAAGGATAGAATTGGACTTGTAGTGGTGAACTTAATGTAGTATATGCACCTATTGATTTTCAATGATGGAAACCTGAAATTTATACACTGGTATAATATAACAGCACCTACATACTAACCTTTCAGAAGGTTAGCCCATGAAGGAAACAAAATGGCTAACCCATTTTTATTTCTGTGTCAACAGAAAGCTTGCAATCTTCTTTCTCTCTTCTCCCTTTCCATGCTACATTATCATTCCTGGTCACCAACTTACATCACTTGCTAATTAATGAAACAATCACTTAATTGTAGTGGTTAAGTCCAAGATAATCATGACAGAAAAGATTCAGAATCCTTGAAGAGTTTTAATGTTGAATTGAAATGAAATCAAATATCTGGAAGTTTGCATTTTAAAAATTACAAAGATTGTATTTAAATAACTATTATGATATTTTGAGAAGTAGCTTTTTAGTTCATTGAATTCTTCTGCTAATTTTTGTTTTTTGCCTTTACAATGAGTTTATCAGTTACCACAGAACTGTTCATTGAAATCTCTTGTGAACCTTTGTATTTCTTTGTTACCCATAGTAATTTCTCTTTTTCATTTCTAAATCTGTTCTTTAACATTTTCTCTCTTCTATATCAATCTGGGTAGAAGCATGTTGACTTTCTTCTTGATGAAATAACTTTTGTTTTCTATTTTCTTTTGAATTTCAATTTCATTTACTTCTACTCTAATTTTTATTACCTCCATCCTTCTGCTTACTTTTAGTTTTATTTGTCCTATTTTTCATGCTGCTTTAGGCATAAGATTGGATTATTAATTGGGGATTTTTCTTCTGAGTATGAACATGTATTGGAATTGTCTTCCTCTTAAAATTGGTTTTGCTGCATCCCTTAAATTCTGCATTAACATTTTCAATAGTCTCAAGAGGTTTTTTTAAATTCTGTTTTAGTTTCTTCTTTAAGCCAGTAGCTTATGTAACATGTTGTTTAGTCACCGATTTTAAAGAGCTTTCCAGGTTTTTATTTTAGTTGATTTCTAACTTCATGGCATTATGATAATATAGAATGCTTGGTATGATTTCTTTATTCATAAGTTTATTTAGGCTTGACTGTGTCCCAGCATATGGTATATTGTTGAGAAAGTTTCATGTACACTTGAAAAAAATGCACATGCTATTGTTTTTGGGCGGAGTAGTCTGAGGATGGCTATTAAACCTATTTGGTCTAGCTTCTCATTTAAGGCTATCATTCCTTATTTATTTTCTGCCCTCTTGATCTGTCCATAGTTGAAAGTGGGATGGTCAATCATATAATATTATTGAATTTTCATCAGTATCTGTCTTTAGTTCTATTAACAATCATTTAATATATAATACATACACATATATTTTTGTAATATATATACACACATTTTTTCATTCTTGTTGTATTAGTGCTTTAATCATAACATAATATCCATCTCTGTCTTTAATTACCTTCTTTTACTGGGAATCTATTTTATCTAATATAGTCACAACTGTCCCTGAATTTTTGGATTACAGTTTGCATGTAGGATTGTCATCCAGCCCTTAACACTTTAAGCCTTTGCTTATTTTTAGTAGTAAGATGAGTTTCTTGTAAACAACATAAGGTTAGGCTTTGTTATTTGATCCATTCAATCATTTTAAAACTTTCAATTGCTGAATTTAAATCTTTAATATGATTATTGAAATGCAAGTGTTTATTGTGATTTGGTTATTTGTTTCTTAATATATGCAGTTTGTCTTGATCTTTTTGTTTCTTGACATCTTGAATTTATGTCTTTTTTTAGATTTCATTTCTATTGTTTTGTGTGTTATTTCTATTGACTTTTGTTTAAGAGTTACACTGAGGTTTGTGTCTCTGAGGTTTGTTTGTATTTGTGATTTTGACTGATTAGTTTAATCTCAAACTAATTTTAATGAACTTCATTTCTGCCACTGTGCATTCAAGTTGGCTGATTCTATTTATTAATTTTGTTCATGTACAATTGAGATATTCTATCATATTTTTAAATTCATTTAATGCATTTTTAAATCCATTAATTCTATTGCTAGAAATTTCATAATTTCTCTATTTTTTTGTATTTTTGTTGTTGCTCCATTGTTTTTCTTATTTCTTCAAATATAGTTGTAACTGTTGCCTTAAACTACTCATTAAGAAAACTCTGTATTTCTCCTGCATTGAGACTCCGCTTGGGGTTATTTTACCCTGATCTTTATGTTGTATTCTTCTGTCTCTTCATTTTTTGGTTTTATGAGTTGAGATAAGGCGCTTCTTTTTCTGTTTTGATAGGCTAGCTTTATACCATACATAAAGGAAACAGGGTGTAATCTCAGACATCACCCTGGATCCTTAGATATGTGCACCCAAGACTTTGAACCTGTTCAGATGTGCACTAATTCCAGGAAGGGTAGTAGACAGGATCTGTGGCAATGTGGCATCAAAGATTCAATCTTCCTGAAGTACTGTGGATACTTGAGCTGGTGGTAGAGATCCACAGTGCCCACCTCCCCTTGGTCAAAATGTTAAAAATAATCTTGTGTCAGTTTTAACCACTAAGGTATGGTTGAGCAGTGCATTTATTGCCCAGAGGGATTATGATTGAGATAGGGTCACAAGTCAGGATTTATTCCCTTTGTCTTCTAAATACATAATCTTGCTGTCAGTACTTGCTCATGTTGTTGAACCCAGGTGTTCTTGAACTCTAGTTAATGGGAATATAACATTTAGTTATTATCTTGTTGTTGACCTGGTGGGGATAAGGCAGATGTTTCACATAATAAAGCCATAGACTACAAATCTAGCCTCTTTTGTAAGCACATACAGTTGGTCAGATCTAGCCCAATACACACATGTTTCTGGCCAACAGTCACCAAAACTGGCCACTTCCTCAGGTACCCCACTTCATGGAGCAGAGTGTTTTTCTCTCAACACAGGGCACGTTGTTGTTATCCTGTAGTAAAGCAAATGCTTTACGTTTTCAGCATCTCTACTATTCTGGAATTCTGCCTTGGCTCTGTGCATACCACATGATTCCATGGGGCATCTCTATCCTATGGAAGTCGTGCATCAATTCTGTGTACTCTCTTATCCAGAATAGTCCCTGGGTCTAAAGTCTCTATGTGAGTGTTGAACATTGAGTCAACAACAGCCTAGAGGAGTCATACGACTGCCTATATCTCTTTTAGGGTTTTCTGCAGTTAAATTGAAATGTTTCCTATCCCTATCACCTTGTCTTCCTTTGTGATCCATACAATAGTCATTCAAGTGATGCTGTCTTTGTCTAGGAGTAATGTTACTGTAAATATCTATAGGAAGCAAGCCCAATTTCTTCATTCTTCCACTATCTGGCTGAACTCTGTTTGTAAATTTCTAACAGTCTTTTTCAGAACACATTAAAGGAAAGGGTCTGTGACATATTACACATAATTTATGTCTCCTGGGCCCAAAATAGATGTGAAGGGAAAATTCAATGAGATATGTGTATTAATCAGTTTTCAAACAATTTGAATTGTCTCAATTTTAAATGTCTAATTGATAGCTATAGTTATTGCCAAGTTGGAATAAATAGCTGCCTGTTGGTTTCAGAGACAATAGTGATCCTCCGTCTTAGATATCTCTATTTGCTTATTTCAATAATAAAAATGACAAGTCCAAGAAACTGGAAAAAACATCCTCCTGCTATTTTAAGATACTGTCGATCTTACTGTGTTTTTGTGCCACCATTAATCAATTGTCTGAATTGTAGAGGAAAGGAAGGATGTCTGCAGACCACTTAATGTGCCTCACTTTAGCACAGAAGCATAGAGCTCAGACTTCCGGATGTCTACCCTTGTGAGAGTCTCCACATAATTAATGTGTTCTGGAAGCTCATCTTGAATCTTTTTAAGTCTTGAAGACGAAGCTCTTTAATATCATTGAAATTGCCAGTGCATCCCACAGAATAATATGTGTTAGCTATTAACAGGGAATTATTTTTCATTATATTATAGAAACTAAACTTTCTCCATTTTATATTTTCACAGCATGTTGCTAAATTTTAAATTAACTTTAAGAGAATGCAAAATTATAGTGTTAACTTACCCATATGTAGTTTACTTCAAAGTTGGCATTTCTATGCAGAATGTCTGTAACTTAAACTATATGATAAAGCAGGCTGATTTACATCTCTAATCATACATTATAAAAATTATTTAATGTTTAGCTTTACAAAGTAATTTTATAAAGTATTTTAATACTTCACAAAATATTATTCATTGCTAGCTTGATCAAACTTAGAATTTAGACTCAAATTATTGATATCAACTTTGAATTACATGTTCTTTGTCGTTTCTAATATTGCATTATCTTGAATTTCATAAGCTTTGTTTCTATTTTATATTTTAAAAATGCAACTTAAGATTATTATGGTTGGAAACACATTAAAGACTATGTATTAGATGAATAATAGTTTTAGAAGTTCCATGCAAATATTTGCAAAAGCCACCTTTTTCACAGTGGCACATTCTCACATACTTATTATTCAGGTACATTATCCACCTGACAAGAGAGTAAAATATTCTACTCATCTGTTCATGACTAAATTTTCAAATATTAATAATTTTATTAGTTTCTAGCAAGGTCTTTCAAATTTTTGCAAAGAATATGAATAACTCATTAAAGTTTAGTTACACATCAAATTTGAGGTCAAAAAGTTTGAGTGGTTTTTTTGGTTATCAGAAATAAAATGTATGTGCTCGGAGAAAGAACAGTGTTAGACTCTGTCCTCACAACCTTAACTTTTCATTTACTAAAACGGAAAAACATAATTTAAGTGTGTCTGACAATAATTAAATGAAGTGAGAAAATGATGGCAATGTAAGGAAAGAAGTTTCATACCAAGAAATGTGCTCAAGGGAAGATGGTTAGCTTCCTGAAACATCTGTGACTTAGTTCCTAACTGGAGGAGCAGTAAAAGTTGTGCCGGTTGTGACTATCTTCACTGTTTAAAAAAAAAAAAAAAAAATATATATATATATATATATATATTCATGGAGTGTAAAAATGNAGCAGTAAAAGTTGTGCCGGTTGTGACTATCTTCACTGTTTAAAAAAAAAAAAAAAAAATATATATATATATATATATATATTCATGGAGTGTAAACATGAAATTTAGTTCAACACCTGTTTGTTAATAAGAAGACAAAAATAAGTATCTAAATGAAAAATAGAGGCATTTGTGAATGGAGAAATAAAGAATTGTGAGTTAATAGGAAAAAAAGATAGGGATTTAAATAGTCTAACCTGTTTTAATTCTTTTTTTAAAGATTTATTTATTTATGCATACAAGAACTGGGGTGCAGGCCAGTGGTGTGTGTCGGGGGGTGGTGAGAGGATTCACCAGAGACAGAGTAGGGATCAGAACTGGCAGATTGATTGAAATATACTGTTGAGGGGAGCAGCAGGCAAGGCAGGAGAGGTCTGCTGGGCCATGTGGGTCACCTCCCTGGTTGGGCATTGAACTCATGCTGCAGTGGCTGTGGATGCTTCGTAGTCATAGCGAGGTGCTTAACCCCTTGTGCCACCAGGGAGGAACCTGTTTTAATTCTTTTTGTATTATTGTATTATTTTGAATTGAGGTAATGATGGTTACAATGTTGTATATGATCAGGAGGTATATGTTTATACCTCTTCAGATATATAAAGCACATCCACCATCCAAGCACCCATAAAACTCCATCGGAGTCCACTGAATGTGCTAATAACTTTGTTCTCTATCACACCCTTCCCCTGACAACCTTCCCCTCCAGTAGCTTGAAGTCCACAGTCAGGTTTGTAGGATTTATTTTGTTTTAATTTTGTCTGTTCATTTTTTCTTTCTTTTATATTCCACATGAGTGAGATCATCTGGTATTTGTTCTTTACCTTCAGATTTGTTTTACTTAGCATAATTCCCTCCAGTTCCATTCATGTTGTTGAAATTGGTGAGATTTCATCTATTTCTCTTTTTTTTATGTAGCTGAATAGTGTTCTACAGTATATGTATATAATATCCTTATTCACTGAAGTGTCATCGGGCCCTTAGGTTGTTTTCATACTTTCACTATTGCATGTAGTGCCACAGTGAGCTTAGGAGTGCATATATCTCTTCATACTAGTCTTTTTGCATCTTTTAGATAGATGGCTAGGAGTGGGACTGTGTAGAACCAGCAAAAAAAAAAAGAAAAAAAAGAATAATGGTAAATGTGGAAGGAAGCAAAGGACCTTCATTTTAAAAACTTAAAATTAAGCTATTTATTTAAATCATGAATGTATTTTGAAAATGACCTCTGGGAAATTATGTATCATTGTCCTCATCTTTCAAAATGGAAATACAATAACGAATTGTATTTCCTATGTTGACGATTTGCTTTGAGGAACAGAGTTACCATATAAACAACTAAACACATCTTCCAAGGTAGATTCTCAGTAAGTAGTTGTTCTTATTATGACAATAATTTCTTACATATTCAGATTTAACTTTCTGGGAACTTTAATCCTGTGACTGGCACTTTGTTACTTAGCATGCTCGTGTGCATTTTTGTAATGATTTTCACTACCAATTTAAGAGAAATTATAATCTCTCTGAGTTTCACAGGGCATCTTTCTCTCATGTAGGTGCTTGTAAATCCATCCTAAAGGTTTATTGGTTTCCTTTCTTCATAATAAATGTTTTTGGGGAAATTATATTCCTTCTTAAAATTCTTTAATTTAAATGAAAGACTGCCAGTCAACATCGCCAGTTCTCCCTTGGTCCTGGCACACAGAACATGAATTGGTTTCCAAGGCAAAGCATTCAATAATCTGTATGCAAAGTAGTGTTTTTACATAGCTCTGAATGTCATATCCAAATGTAAAGCTGCCTGTTGCCTCATGTGTGAAATTCACTCACTTAAATTTTGTTTCTTTGCAACTAGTGATGTTGGTACTTGTGAAATGGGCCAGAGAAACACATGTGACTATGGATAAAAGTAGTAATACCTTTGACTGCTTCCATTATCGCTTGTGTGTGTGAAGAGGATTTCATGTGGAAGCTGGCCCTGGGCTAACACAGTAAATCTGCAGGTTCAAGGGGATAGAAATGTTTATTTACCTTTTGTCTTCCTAGCAAATTGTAGATTTTTCAATAGATTGTGACCATCAGTGCTTTTAGTGAGTCTATGTTATAAGTTATGAGGTTTCTTTTATTATTTGAATTAAAATATGTAATAGATTGGATGCCAGGTTATTTTCAGATCTCTCTGCCTGGCAACAGTCTTCTCAGCAATTAGAACTTGGTTTTTAGAAAAAAAAAATATATATAAGGATGTTTGTCTGTGCTTACTGACGAAGTAGTATCCTAAGACCCATAGCCCAGTTGGTAGCTATCTAGAGAGATATGAAGACGCTTTAAATCATTTTTTAAAAGTATCTCATCTTGAGATTTTGACTTTAATTTTAGTTCAAAGTATCAAATTAAGAAAACATTACTGGAGATTGTGTCTATTCATGATCAGTTTATTCTTCTTGGTGTCCTCAGTCATCCTGATGGAGGATAAGAATAGAGAAATTGGAAAGGAGGCGCCATAAGACCAAAAACCTGGCTCACACAAGGAGGTGAGGGTAGAAGGGATTAGCATAGCCATCCAACCCAGCCATAGAAACCAAGATCCTTTGGTGCCAATGCCTACATCACAAAGCAAAACATCCAGCAGGTATCAGACTGATATAGCAGGTGTCTGGTACACTGACCTGAATGTAAAGATATGAACATTGAACCCATTGTAGAATCTCCAGAGCCCATTGCAGAAACTCCTGTTCCTCTCAAATTCTATATAGTTTATTCAAAGTCAACCAGGGGGCCTTCCTGGTGGCAGGGTGTCAAGCACCACACTAGGAAGCATCTTTAGCCACTGCAGCAGGAGTTCAATCCCCCAGTCAGGGAGGTGACCCACACAGGGCACAGCAGAACTCTCCTGCCTCACCCACTGCTCCCCTCAGCAGTGTGTTTCAGTCCATCTGACTGTTCTGTACCCCCTCTGTCTCTGGTGAATCCTCTCACCTCCACACCTCTGCCCTGTATCCCAGTTCTTTTATGCATAAATAAATAAATCTTTAAAAAACAAACAAACAAACCAAAGTCAACAAGCAGGCCACTCCATGAAGAAGTGAGTGCCCCCCCAAAGAGAAGAAGACTATATTCAGTGCAGTCTCTGCCTGTAACAGGATGGTCGTAACATGCCCACCTGTGACTTTGCAGGTGCTTCTTTTCATCAACGCTCTCCTCTGTAGGACAGCAGCCTCCTGCCTGCCTGTGACCTGTCTCTTCACTGGCCTCCCCCAGTAGAGGCAGCTCTCTTCAAGGCACCCACCTGCAACCATGCGGGCCTTTTTCAGCAAACCTGTCCCTTTTGGGGCAGCCCATCCTGTCTGATTATTTCTATGCAAGTGCCTTTTACTTTCCTGTCCCTTTTGCCCAAAACCTGGTCTTTTAAATATAAATAATGTCTCTGCCTTGTGGAAAAACTCACTTGGGTCACTCACTGCATGTCGCTAAACGGGGAGCTCTGGCGACCCAGAGTGAACCCAAAATCCCTGCTCTCCAAACCCACTGAATCCAAAAATGACCTCAATCTGATACGTGGATCACTTTTAATATTCCCACTTCCCACTGTAATGGCCCATGCTCTGTTGAACTACGTTTAAAAAAAAAAAAAAGATTTATTTATTTATGCACACAAGAGCTGGGCTACAGGCCAGAGGTGGGTCGGTGAGAGGATCCACCAGTGACAGAGCGGGGAACAGAACAGGCAGACTGACTGAAATACACTACTGAGGGCAGCAGCAGGCAAGGCAGGAGAGGTCTGCTGCGCCATGTGGGTCCCCTCCCTGGCCGGTGGCAGGGATCGAACTCATGCTGCAGTGGTTGCAGTTTGCTTCACAGTGTGTTGCTTAACCCACTGTGCCACCAGGGAGGCCCTGAACTACATTTTTTAAATGAAGAGGGTCAATGACAAGAAACCGCATCTAGTAGGTAGGATGAGATTTCCCATCTAGGGTAAGCATAATCCCAGAATTTTGGACTATTAAACCATTAATTATAGAAATTGTATAAGGTACTGAGAACTGCACTTTACATGAAATAACAGCAATGGCAATAATATCTATAATATAGGACCTAAAAAGAATGCTAATTAAAGTCATTGTTTAGAGAGGAAACTTCTTCCCCATGATGCTGAACAAGACCATGTAACTATTGCTGTGTAATAAATTGCCTTAAAAGGTAATGATATCAAGCAATATTTTTTGCTGTTTGTCAAGAATTGATGGATAACCTGTGCATATTTGCAGGTCTGGGTCTCACTCAGCTGGACTCTTGTGTATCTGTGGTCAGTTGTCAGGTCAGCTAGGCCCAGCATGTCCAACATGGTCTCTTATGTCTAAATTTAGAACTGGCACCCATTACTTATGCTGTAGTGTGGCCAAAGCAAGTTATAAAGGCAGGCAAAACTCAAGGGGTATAGAAATAAACCACACCAGTTGGAAGGAGGAGTCATAAATCATATTATAAAGGGTAGGGATCCAGTACCAGAGGGAAAATTGGGGGCACTTTTATACCAAATCAATCTTAATAGATTTGATTATTTTGATGATTAGGGGCAATATTGACAGCCCCTCATATACTAAATCACAACAACTCTTTTACACTTGATAAGCTTCTTAAGTCAAAATGAGATGTACAATCTTGAATTATCTTTTGTGTTCAGTAAAGTTAGTATTTGATAGGAACAACTAAATAGTTCCATATTGCTGTGTTTGCACTGGCTAAGATGTGTCCACTGTGTTGAGTTTAACACTGATATAACCTCTCTATTTAATCAAGTCTTAAATTTTAAAATACCCCATCCTGAAAATATTTTTTAAAATTTTTTTCATGTATGTGTGCTTATATGTACATACATATGTGAACATGTATGAATAGGTAAAGGAGTGTACATACGTTTGGTTAGATGTCTGTGCATTTGTATGTATCTGCTACACTTCCAGCAGTATAACAGAGCACTTGTTATCCTTTGACATGCCACCTCTGATATGCTACCTAATTACCAATTATTCTAAAAGTTATGCCAACAGAGAAAGAGATGCCACCTGTCTCTCTAGGGTTAAATAGTGTACTTTGTAGAGGGCAAGTATGTTAATAATCATGTTTACATATTCCTCCATGTGGCAGTTGTAATAGAAAATCCATAGGTTAAGCAAGAGGGGCTCAAAATCTGACCCATAATTTTGCACCCTCATGAAGTGGCTGCATTTACAATCCTTCATCAGTTGCATTGTTGTCATCTCCATTAAGAATTTAATGAGTACCAACAGGCCTAGCTAATGCAGACACAGAGATAACCACATACCCTGCCCAGCAAGCTATTGCATGATTACAGAGTTTCTGGTGTGCATGAGGATCTGAGACCTCCTCATTTTCACTAACTTCATAAATCTGGACATAGGCCTCACTTTGGGGCTCATATTATTAAGAGGAGACTACAGAGGAAAAATAAGCCCTATTTGGTAAAGTAAATGGTGTGCCTGCTTCTGTAGCTACCCATGGTTTATTACTGCTGTATGTTATTTCCAGCAGTACTTATAACAGTGATCTTCAGGGACCTTTAAAAACTTGCTGATGCCTCTTGGGCAGTTTCAGAATAATACAGTTTATAAATAATTCTGCCTACATATCTTATTTCTTCAGGATTCCTTTTGACTTCCTTTGTTTATGAGTATATTTGCATGGAAACAGTTTATTTGGGTATTTGTCCTTTGAGGGCTATCCCTTATTCTTCCCTCCTAGTCAGAGTCACACACTTCCATGCCAGCATCTGCCACATCCAGGTGTAGATTTATGAACTGTAGTGAGAGATACAACGTCAGAACAGATAAAATATGAGAGCTACTAAAATTTACTTCTTTTGTTGTTTTCATTAATTTAAAATTTGAGTTAGGGCCTCCCTGGTGGCACAGGGGTATGAGCGCTTCACTGTGAAGCAAAATGCAGCACAGCAGTGCAAGTTCAATCCCAGGCCAAGGAGGGGACCCACATGGCCCAGAAGACCTCTCCTGTCTTGCCATCTGCTCCCCTCAGCAGTGTGTTTCAGTCAGTCTGCCTGTTCTGCTCCCCACTCTGTCTCTGGTAAATCCTCTCACCTCCCACGACTGGCCTGTACCGTAGATTTGTATGCATAAATAAATCTTTAAAAAAATTTAGTTGATTTATTCTTTTTTTTTAAGATTTATTTATTTATGCATAAAAGAGCTGGGGTACAGGTCAGAGTCGCAGGAGGTGAGAAGATTCACCAGACAGAGTGGGGAGCTGAACAGGCAGGCTGACTGAAACACACTGCTGAGGGGAGCAGCGGGCAAGGCAGGAGACCCACAAGGTCTGGTGTGCCATGTGGACCCCCTCCCTGGCTGGCAGCAGGGATAGAACTCGTGCTTGCAGTGACTGCAGTTTGCTTCATAGTGCTTTGCTTAACCCACTGAGCCACCAGAGAGGCCCTCATTTTTATTCTTCAGAGACTTTTAGACTATGGGCTTCTATATTCGTTTTTTATTTTTGGTTAACCTCGTTTTTAAAAAATATCAAATACCATGTGTTTATGTAGGTTAACTATGGTTTCTATTTCAAATTAAAAGTGCAAGCAGGTACCGAGTTTTGAAAAAACAAAAAACAAAACACACCTATATACTTTTATTTCAGTGTTCTACAAATGTTTTCCTGGAATACCTGCTAAAAATATAAATTCATGGTCCATGGTTGTTTGTCACTTCTGCTGAATCAGACTTTCTGGGAGCGAAGGCAGTGTGTGTCCATTTAGAGCCAACCCCTTAGGTATTACTTATGCAAAGCAACATTTGAAAAACACTGCTAAGCTTATCTCCAAATTAAATTTGATCATTAGAAAACTATGTACTGGGACCTCATTAATTTCACTCCCTAAAGAATTATCTCCATGTCACAATGAGTCACTGTTTTGTGCTTGATTTTTATCAAGAATCAGCATTAGAAAATAAAAAAATATAGTTATTCTGTACTTTCAAAAACCCATCATCAAACAATAGGTCATTATATTGTTCAGAAACACTCATTTAGAAATCCACATGATGTGTGCCTTCTTTACCTAATCAAACTGTTTAATTATAACATAATGCAGAAAAGTGGATGAATCATAAGTGTTTGGAATAATAAACTTCAAAATGAACATGTCCGTGTCAAAAGCTATAAAATCTAGGAATAAAACATTACTGATATACTCAGAAGCCCCCTGTGCCTCTGGATGAAACTTTTATACTACTGATTAGTTTTGTTGGCTTTGTATTTTTATCTTTATGCAAATAAAAATCATTATATATATAAATATCATCTTTATAACTAAATGTTGGTAAGATTCATCTATAATGTACTTGTGGTTTGTACATTTGCATTACTGTTTAATATTTCATGTTATGACTATTCCACAATTTTCCCCATTCTACTGTTGATGGACATATTAGTTATCTATACCATACAACAAATTACTCCAAATTTATACCTTTAGAAAACAAATATTTCTTGGACTCCCTGGTGGACCAGGGGTTAAAGACATAAGCACCATCAAGCTATCACCAGCCACTGCAGCACAAATTCAATCCCCGGTTGGCCAGGGAGGGGACCCACATGGCTCAGCAGACCTCTTCTGTCTGGCCTGCAGCTTCCCTCAGCAGTGTATTTCAGTAGGTCTTCCCATCCTGCTCCTCACTCTCTGGTGAATCGTCTCAACCCCCACACCTCTGGACTATATCCCAGCTCTTATATGAAAAATAAATAATTTCTTTTTTTTTAAAGAAAACAAATATGTCTCACAGTTTCTGAATATCAAGAACCTGGGAACAAGTTTCCTGGGAGAGTCTGGATCTGTATCTTTTTTAAGATTGTATAAGTTTCCAGTCAAGTTCAATTTCTGAAAATTTCTAGATTCACTTTTGTGTCTGTTGGCAACAGGATTCAATTCCTCAATACATAAATTTCTTCATATTATTTCTCAAGATATGGGAAATGCCTTCCTCAAAAGAGAGATCAATTAGTGAGAGAAAGAGACAAACATACAGAAAGAATCAGAGACAGAAAGGAGAGAGGAGGGAGGAAGAAAAGAAGAGAGATTGGGAGCTGGGGGAGTGGAGAGGAGAATCCAGGAGAAAATCTGCTGTCTTTGACCACAAAATCTCAAAAGTCACATCCATCACTTTTGTCATACTCTTGATCTCACAGACTAAGTGTAACAATGTGAGTGTGGACAATTAAAGTGTGTGACTGCTAGGAAGTGGAATTGCTAGAAGTCATCTCAGAGACTGTCTACCACAGTGGTTATTGGAATTGTTTTCAATTTTGGGGTCAACATGAATAGTGCTGTTTTGATTATTCATTCACTTATATTTTGTAAGGATATTATATGTTTCTGTTATGTATATAACTCATAGTGAAATTCTTGCATCACGTGTTAAACAGAAACTTATCTTTCATGTTAACAAAGACTTTTCCAAGGTGCTCATAAAAGAGTATGCTCTTAGGGGCTTTCCTGGTGGTGCAAGGGGTTAAGTTGCAGACTATGAAGCTATCTGTAGCCATTGCAGCAGGAGTTTGATCGCTGGCTAGGGAGGTGACCCACGTGGCACAGCAGACCTCGCCTGTCTCACCCTCTGCTCTCCTCAGCAGTGTATTTCAGTAGATCTGCCTGCCCTGCTTCCCATTCTTTCTCTGGTGAATCTACTCACCCCCTTGCACTTCTGGCCTGTACCATAGCTCTTGCATGCATATAAAAATCAATCTTTATATATAAAAAAGAGTATGCTTTTATAAGCAATACTGTGGTTCTTCCATCCTGTATTTATCATTATTTTTTAGTTATTCTGGGTGTATGCATAATGTTATTCTATTTTAAATTAAATTTGCACTTTGCTGGTAATCAATGATATTCCTTTTTCATGTGCTTATTGTATCTTTTGTGAATTCCTACACTACTACCATTTGAAGAGGAATGCTTGCTTATTATTAATGGGCTATGGATGTCCTCTCTCTATTTTGTGTTTGGCCCTTTACAGGCAATATATATATTGGAAATATCTTCTCACATATTGTAATGTGATAATAATGCCTTTCAATGATCAGAGAGTCTTAATTTTAATAAGTCAGACATGCCATTTTTCTTTTTTTGTGTGTGTTTAAACTTTTAAATCATCTTTAAGAAACTCATGAATCCATTAGTGTTTGTTTTCTCCCAGAAGACTTGTCTTACCTTTCACATTAAAAATCACAATCCATTTAGCAGTTTTATAGAGGATAATATGCCTTGCCCAAAGGAATTTACAACAAAAATTCAAATGTGGCTTTACAATTGAAAATCAGGATAATACTATAAAGAGGGAAGAGTTTGACAAAATTTTGCAGTTATATTAATAGATGAAGAAAAGTATTTAAGAAACTCAGTATTCATAATAAACATGCATATGTACATGCATACACATACTCGCTTAGCAAATGAAGAAGAGAAGAAAATTCCCTAAATTTTATTTTTGAAATCTACAAAATAAGTACACCTAATAACATACTTTGTGGTAAACTGCTAAAACTATCCCCCTTGAGTTAAGAAAAACAAAACAATGATACTGCTCTTACTTCTTAACAACATTGCACTGGAAGTCCTATACAGTCAAGGAAAAAACTTGGAAAGAAGAAGGTAAAGTTGCTATTACTTAGATTTCTTATGTGCCTAAGAAACCTAAAAATAATTACGTACTAATACATAATAGTTAACTATTGCATAGTAGTTTATTTTAATGGGCACGTGATACTCTGTCAATAAAGAAATTAATTATACTTCTTTATACTAGCAACAAATAGGAAATAATTTTCAATATATATTTATAATATAATTACATTGCATTAAAGGATATTAAATATCAAAAATAAATTAGATGCAAGATATGTAATGCACAGTTCTTACTGAGAGAAATTAAAGGATCCTTAAATAATAAAAAGTTCAGAGAGATAATGCTTTTGATGTCTTTTTTTGGAGTCTGTAGGTTTGGAGAGCAGAGTTCTTGGGTTCACTCTGGGTAAGGTTTCACCAGAGCTCCCTATTCAGCAGCACAGTGAGTTTACCAGGTGAGTTTCTCCAGGAGGCAGAGACGTTGTGTATTTTAAAGAACAGGTTTATTAGGGAAAGGGACAGAAGACTAAGGGCACTTGCATAGACACAATTCGGCACTAAGAGCTGTCCCAACAGGGACAGGTTTGTTGAGAGAGGCCTGCATGGTTGCAGGCGGGCAACCTTGAGGAGAGCTGCCTTCACTGAAGGTCAGTGAAGAGAAGCCCCAGCATGTTGCAGGTCACTGACAAACAGGAAGACAACTGCCCTGCAGAGGCGAGAGCTGGTGAAGAGCAGGTGGGCAGAAGGACACCTGCCTCGAGCCAGTGCAGAGACTGCACTGATATAGTCTTCTCTGGGAGGGGTGCACTCCTTCATGGAGTGACCTGCTTGTTGACTTTGAATAAGTTAAGTAGAATCTGAAAATGACAGGAGATTCTACAGTGGGCCCAATCTCCATATCTTTACCTTCAGGTCTGTGCTATTCTGAGGATCTTGGTTTCTATAGCTGGATAGATGGCTATGTTAATCCCTTCTACTCCCACCTCATTGTGAAAGTCAGGCTTCTGGTCTTATGGCGCCTCCTTTCCAGATTCTCTGTTCTTATCCTCTATCACTTTCATACAAAATCAAATGATTTATGACAAAAGAGCTCCATGATGGTCTTTTCAGTAAAAAGCACTGATTTCTTGAGTGTTCACATATACAGCAAAAAAAATATTTGCTTACCTCACACCACACATGCTAGTCAAAGTATTTTAAGTTGAATGGTACAAAGATGTCTATCTTTTCTTTACAAAACACTAGTATTTTTATCACTGAAATAACTGTACTTATCCATTTTTTTTTAATTATCTGAAAACTCATAGGTAAAATATGTCTGATTACAGTAATTTTCTTTTATTTTTACAGTAATTTTCTTTAAGGTTTTGGGCACAGCTCTGTTGTCCCTTTTGTAGTGTGGCTTTTTTCTTTCATCCTTTTTTTAATGATTCTATTTTATAGATCTTTTCTTTTTGTGAAAATTATTGTAAATCCTTTTTTAAAATTAGGGTATAAATAATGAATAAATCAATCAACAGGGCAAGTTAATCTTCTTTGAAATTTTGAAGCCTGATTGAATTGTCAAGAAGAATTATAGCTCATATAGTAATCCCAGTAATTGCTCTTTGATAAAATTATAATTATCTAAATCATATTGCTAATATATATTATGCATATAAATCTTATATGGAATGTTTTTTAAATGTTAACATGTGGATCATTATTAAAAATAAGTAGCATTTGAATGGGAAAGAATCGATTTTTTATAAACTGCTTATATACTTGGTAAAAAAAAAACAACACATCAATTGTTACTCCTTAGTCCTCATAAGGAAAGAATATGTAAATGAAAAGGAGTAGCTGTGTTAAAGGTAGGAAGTGTAATGACTGACAAGTATTTGTAACCCAGTCAGTGACTGAAAGTGCAGTCTCTAGAATCATCAGACACTTGCACGGGAATCCCAGTGTTGCCTCTTAGTGACTGTGTAATCCATGGACAAGTGTCTTGAATTTTCTTAAACCTCAATTTCCACATAATCCAAATTAAGGATTATAATACCTAGCTCCAGCATGCTTGATACTCTGTATATGTTTAAATATATGCCTGAGACAGCTAGAAAGATGAATGGATGGATAGATTAGATAGATAGATAGATAGATAGATAGATAGATAGATAGATAGATAGATAGATAGATAGATAGATAGATAGATAGATAGATAGATAGATAGGTAGGTAGGTAGGTAGATAGATAGATAGATAGATAGATAGATAGATAGATAGATAGATAGATAGATAGATAGATAGATAGAACTATTCTAAATCTTACTACCCATCCTTAATAAGATTCAGGAACAAAATAAAAAATGAACACCTATATGCAACAAGCTAATTGAATATGGGATAATAACTAGGAGATTAGATTAAAAACCTGGGTGAAGTCGGACAAATAAAAAATTCTGAACACTGTTTGTAGCCCATCAGTGGCAATGAGGACCTGGGGAGTTGTAACATCTGAAACAGGAGATGCTGTTGCTGTACCACGAGGCTCTATATTGCTGGTGGGCTCTCTGAGCTCCCATTCCACCTAACACACGTAGCAATAAAGTGCAGAGCATGTTACGCATATCAGGGCAATAGCTATATTCTCAAAATAACATTTTAATGATGCCTCTAGTCTGCATTTCAGGAGATCCTTTTAGAGCTTGAGTCTTGTCTTTTTCGAGGTTGATACACATCACCGCCCACAAACACACACACACACACACACACACACACCAAGATTCCCGCCTTTGGGGACATCTCTGTCACAGTGTACTTCCCACAGAATTTTTTTTTGATTCAGAATGCCCAGAGGGAACTTTTCAAGCAAAATGTAAGGTCACAGTCAAAACCAGAATCTGAATGTCTGTGCTTTTGTGAGAAGTCCATACATGTTCAGGAAATAGATAGGACCCACTTATGGAAAACATAGCATTTCCTTCCTTATATAAACTTAATCTCTGATGTTTTTAGATCCATCGTCTTTGGCAAAGGCAGACTTTGTCATCAAACTGCCAACTTGAATAGGACATTTCTAGGCTCTC
The DNA here is from genome assembly GCA_019455555.1 of Galemys pyrenaicus. NCBI lineage: Eukaryota > Metazoa > Chordata > Mammalia > Eulipotyphla > Talpidae > Galemys > Galemys pyrenaicus. Next base: position 7,491,851 of record JAGFMF010011830.1, on the reverse strand, counting down.
AGTTCGAAACCTATGTCTATTGGGTATTTGTGATGTTCTTATTTGATTGTTCCCATTAGTTGAGTTACCAAAAGCATCACAGCAAGAAGTAAATAAGGCGGAATTTTTGATATTTAATGTAAAGTCACACTCCTCCCAGGAACCCGCCACATCCGCTGACAGTATTTCCTTGTAGAAAGGCAGTTGATTAGCTGACTGTGTTGTTCACTTTGAGAGAAACCTGTTTTCCAAGAAACAGGTTCTATACTCCTGTTAATTACATTGGGAGTATTTAGATTATGAAGCCCGTATTCACAGACAACTACCAAGAAATTACAACAAATTCTTAATGCCGGTTTAGAATCTCACTAGAAAAAGAGATCCTAATGGATACTTCTGTAAACATATCTAGGAAAGTTCAGTTTTACTTGGTTGTAAGAAATCTACAGGCATGCAAATACCTAAAATTAAACAATGCTACAGAAAAAATAAATTCGCTGTTCAAAAATGATTAAAGTTTCTAGAAATGAATTTGCTATCACACAGTAACTTGTTAAACTGAAGCGGGAGTTATTTTGGATTGAATTTGTTACAGATCTCATGCATGAAATGATCTGTTGCTTGTTCTCGTGAAGTTCTTTTCACACTGTGAAACGGCAGAGGAGAAAAATGTATTCTGTCTTAGGCATTGTAAAAATATTGAAAGCTCTGGCTGAGGTTTTTTTTTGTAGTTATCTGACTACAACTTGTCATTTACACTTTATGGACCAATGCCTGTTAAGCCAAATTTGCAGATGCTTAGCTTTCAAAATTATCTCTTAATGTATAATGGGTTCAGAAACCCAATTATGGCACCATGAAATTGGCACTCATGTGACTACGCTGCCACCGTGTGGTTTTAAAGATCCCTTTCACCATTTAAAAAGAGCTAAGGAAATGGTTTCTTATGGAAAAAAAATAATAATAATAATCTCAGATTGTTTTTCTTGCTGCTTCATCCTCTGTTATTGCACAACAGCATCTGATGATGGTGGGTGATAGGACTGGGGGTCAGCAGATCAGGGTGAGCAGTACCCACACAATTCTTCATTTGTCAGGGATTCAGATTCCATATAACAATCGCATACACATTGTAGGTGAAGCCACCTGTACTGACCTTTTTCTGCAAAAATGTGGCATTTACAGTGTCCAGAAGAATCTGGAAAATTATCTCATTTATCTAGAGGCATATGGGCCTCAAATTGAGGTTCCTAGCTCAGTGTCAGCATGCTGAAGAAACTTGTTAGAAGTGTGAATTTGTCAGCTCCATCCAGTGCACTGCATCAGAAACTGAAGAGGTGAGACTCAGATTTTTTTTTAATGTAACTTTTATAAATATTTGATTGACTTAGAATTTTTTATAAGTTTTAGGAGAGTACAAGTCTCTACGCCTCAATAAATGTATATACCACACCACATCCATCACCTAAAATCTAGGGACCACTCACTATTGCCCAATAGAGCCTTCTACTAGTCCCTAGCCTCTTCCCGTTCACCCCTGGTAACCACCATTTTGGTGTCAGACTCTAAGGGTTTGTCTGTTTTGTTTAGTTTGTTTGCTTGGTTTGTTTCTTTATATTTCACATATGAGACAAAGCCCTTGCAATTTGTCATCCATGAGATTCTGATTCTAGCTAAAGTTTGAAAACCACTGCTATAAACAAACAGACCTTTCCTGAGACTGATTAACATACATTTCCCTATAAGTTCAATGTAGCAACTCCTGTCCCATTCCAAAGAAAGAAAGAAAGAAAGGAAGGAAGGAAGGAAGGAAGGAAGGAAGGAAGGAAGGAAGGAAGGAAGGAAGGAAGGAAGGAAGGAAGGAAGGAAGGAA
>JAGFMF010011830.1:7447623-7486606 GCA_019455555.1 Galemys pyrenaicus | reverse complement strand
CCGCTCTCTGTGGTGAATCCTCTCACCCCCCTACATCTCTGGCCTGTACCCCAGTGCTTGTATGCATAAATAAATAAATCTTTAAAAAAAAAAAAAAGAATCATCATTACCAGGAATTATAGTGAGGAAAGGATTTAAAGGCAGGTGAAGAAAATAAACCAATTGTTTCATCTTAACAATTTTGTCTGGGGCCAATCTAATCTTACTCTGTTAATGTTTATTATAAAAAAGACATGTTCACATTTTAAAAGAGAAGAATTTATGCTGGGGGCCAGGAAGCTTCTTGGTCATTTCCATTCTAACTAAAGCATTTAATGAAAAATTGGAATGTTTCAAAAGGGGAAAAAGGCATTTATTGACCATTTAGAAACTGATATGTTGTTTTGCCCTGTTTCAAATAACAAATGAAATTATTGGCATTCTAGAAAAATATATGAGTTAACTGTTTATATATTTAAAGCTTCACATATTTAGATAGTATCTAAAAATCTTGGTCTCCTCCTGATAATCTAACATTTGGGAACCACAGTATGGTTCTGTTTCCTCCAAAATTGTGAGCTGTATCTGCAAATAACAACTAAAACGGCCTATTACTGGAGATATGTCACATGGAACAAGATAAAGTCTATGAAAACAGCCCTTTAGAAATGTCATGGCTGAACTCTAATGACCTAGATTATTTAATGCAAACATTGTGTGCAACTTTTGAGATTTAGGGCAGCCCTCCCTCCCTATAGTCAACTAAAACAAGCCTGTTTATGTGAAACCAACGTGGAAACAGTTCAGAATCACAACTTGCTATTCTTTATATCTGGGGCAGAATTGCTGAACTTCATCCAAATTTGGAGCAGATTCAGAAACTGGGTGAGAGAGAGTCCTTGAAACTAAGGGAGGGTGTAGAGTAGAAATGTGGACGTGCTTTATAAAGTACAGAACATTATACAGAGTCACAGAATTGATAATGTACACTTAAAAACAACATTATTTGTAAGCTTTCCATCTTGGATTATTAAGTGTCAACATATTGTGTTTTTCAACCTGTAGCTTGTTTTCTCATTACTTTGGAAGTTAGTTTATATGATATATGCTGTCCAAATCCCTGTCTTACTTGTTTGTAAGTCTACTATGTATTACTATATCTCAATTTTGTTCTCTATACTCCTAAATAGAGAGAATTTGTTTTAGGTTGCTTCACACTACCAACAGCATTTCAGGAAACTTCTCTGTACATTTCCTTGTGACGTGGTAATATTACTCTAGGATTTATGCTAAGTGTTGATTTGGTGGGTCTTAAGATATGCCATCTCCAACTTTATTCAATGATGACAAATAGCTTTCTTCAATGTGGATGTACCAGTTGTAAAAGAGTTAAAGTTGCATTGTTCTGTTGTCCCACTTGTATCCAAATTTCAAGAAAATATTTTTTTTTTAATTTCTTTGATTACTTTCAAAGGATTACTTCTTTCTATTCATTATCCCCTCAAGTGTACTCATCAATAAATTGTACTCATATTCATTTTCCTGTGGATCAAATACTAATCTACACTCTTGGGATAGACCCACAGGGGTGGGATATTGTTCTGCTAGTGCTTAATTCTAGCAAGAGAATACAGATGATATGTTTTGTAGCATAATAGGAAATGATAAGTGAAATCTGCAAAAGACAAAGTAGAACAGGTAAAGTAGAAAGAGTCATGAATTCAGGGTAGACAAAATAGCTTGTAATAGTAAAGAGAAAGATCAAGATGCCCTCATGGAGAAGTCAAGATGTCAGTTAAGGGATAGTAAAGGATGAGTGGATAAGAGTGGAGAGACAAGCAGGGAGCTCTCTGGAGATAAGATTAAAAAAAAAAAGAACAAAGGAGAGGGTTTGTTACATAGGTCATTCTAAGACTTTGCTTTAGCTGAGTGAAATGGTAATCCACTGAAAGGCATTGCAAGTTGACTAAGTCTTTCTGTGGGAAGAACCTGATTGAGACAATTTTTTTCTAGTAGCTCTGGAATGTTGCCTCTGACCGCTGTGCCTTAGCTTACCCACTTGTCACTTAGGAGTAAACTACACGCTGCTGTTGTTAACCAATTCTGTGATAGGCCCTGGGCCAGCTATTTTTTAAACATCGTATCTAATCTCTAGTAAGACAGTGTGTGGTAAGTATTGTCATCTTCATTTTGCAGAGCTTATAGGAGCTGAATCTGTCCTAGTCCCTTATTTTTTTAATGACACTGCAATGACCACTCCTGGGAGCAGAGCAATTATAGAATTTCTCTTAACTGGATGACGATGAGGATTTAAACAAGATGGTACTGAATAAAAATTATGTCACTTCAAGATTTTAAAAGAACTAAACATGAATTTAACTTTTAAGAAGATGTGCATACACACAATGAAATACTACTCAGGTATAAAAATAAATGAAATCTTGCCATATGTAATAATACAGATAGTGCTGAGGGGATGATGCTAAGTGAAATAAGTCAGAAGGAGAAAAACAAATAACTAGTGATTTCACTCATATGCAGAATATAGAGAAACAAAACAAAAGAACAGTGGAAATAAAGCATAGAAATATGTAGAATTGAGGCACCTGGAGTTTGAGTAAGGGTAGAGAGACCCCAGTGACCTACGGTGGAAGATTACACCAAATGTGGTGTTTTAACATATATGTGAAGGGGTGTAAACCTATATCCCTAAATCATACATGTTTTAAGCCAAAAATATATCAATAAGAATAATAGAATAAAAATGTAAATAAAAATGAGTCTGGCACAAAAATAAAGAAAAATCCAATTATATAATTTCTGAAGTACTTAACTCCAATCTTCTTTGAAACTAGCATATAAGAAGAACTTTTCTCTTGTCCTGTTTGTTTTGATACTTTAAATGAAATAAAATTTATGGAATGAATTTTGGGTTTCAAAAAAATCCTAGTTTTTTTAAAAAAGTGTAACTTTTAACCAAAATGCTAAACAGATATGCTAATATATCATTAAAACCAAGTCTAAGTAACTGATTTAGAGTGTTCTAAAAAATTTAAAATTTTCAAAGAGAAATAATCTCTACCTCACTAAGTTATGAAGAACAAAAAAGTTCTTATTTTCTTCTTAGGGAAGATAATCTGTGTAGCAATATGTCTTTTCTCCCTTCAAATACAATTATGAAATCTTGTGTTACATCTGATGGTAAAACACATTGTCCCAGCCCCCGATGGGTTCTCTTGGGGCAAAGTTAGGTAGCAATATTTGTCTGAAATAGAACAGTTCAAAGGCAACCTTAGCCAAAGTATGCCTATGTTAGTTTTTCCATAATCATGTAAGGCACAAATAATACATTTTTTTTTCCTTCTGAGCCTAGAGATCTATGAAAATTACATTGACGTTAGGCTTATTTTAAGTTAGAAAAAAATTAAAATAAAAATAAATGATTTGAATGCTAGATTCAATGAATTGCTAAGTATATCATAATTTTTCTGCAAATAAATGTTTAATTCTGATATAGGAAATTTTGGATGGATGTGAACTCAGTTACCAAGTCATTAAATAGTAATAGTGACATGAAACAGCCCTGTTCAGATTCACCTTTCGGCTCTGTCTGGAGAACACTTTCATGTTCACCTCACTTGGGTTATTGAAACCTGGAGATTAAGGTATATACAATTGTGTGACCCTCAATTGGAATAATATTTTCCTTTACAGATCATCTTTTAATAACAACAATAATGCAAAATTTGTTAGGAATTATGTCAGAATATTTACTTTGGGAAAATTTTCCTACATATACCTGCATAAAAAAAAAAAAGAAAGAAAAAGAAATGAGAAGATTAAAATGATTTCCCAATACATTTTCCCTCAAAATAGTCACAGCTTGAGAAAGAAAATTAGCAACCCTTGCTACAAGTCTTGGAAAAAAATGCCTTTAAATTGCATCTCCCTTGTAGGGTATTCTAGCCAAATTTCCCTTCCTCACACAGGAAATTTAACTGGAAATATTAGTGGCCTGTTGTTATTCAATAATATTTCTACATAAAAGTTAAAAGGCAAGGTTATTATGTGAATTCTTTCTTAGAAAGGGCAAAACACTAGTTTACTTGTTCTAGATTACAAAGAGTTAAGACCAAAGTTCATAATGTGAACTTCTCCCATGACACTCCCTCCCCCTTTCACTTGATGAAAACATGCTCCTGTGAAGTGAATTCTGAAACTGAATCTGCTGAACACACCGGCATTTGGTACCAGATTTGTACTGTGACATTCAAGCTTCTGCCATGGCCGTTGCAATGTAAATAGGAAATTCTAAATGTGATTTGAATTGCCCTTTGGGGAGTTTTACACTAAGAGACGGTACATTTCCAAAGTAGCCAATCCTTAATATGGAGCAAACCCAATGGTGGGGTTGGAGACTGTTCTGCTTCAGAGCCCAAGTTGACAGGAAACTCTGCACGCCTTCAACCGGACCCAGGGAATTTGGCAGTTGACATAGTCATATATCGTTTTGAAATAGTTTCTTTTGTTAGAAATGTTTTAGATTAGCCCATGAAAATAAGCAGTTTCATTATTCATATACAGAGATTCAGTATTGAGGTGACAGCTGCCTACATTGATCCTAGTTTCAAGATTGGCATAAGCATTGACTGGTTTTTAATTAGCAACAAGCATTGAAATTATTAGAAGTCAGCCATTCTTTTAAATGAAACAGCTAGGCTAGCAAATGTGCTCCCCAAGCAAACAGATGTGCTCAAATCTTTCTCATGAAATGCAACTATATACATGGATACTGTCCCGTTGTACAAAATGCATGTAATTTTTGCAGAAAATACATCAGACAGCCATATTTTATCAAGATTTCCCCAAGATTTTTAACTAAGAACTTAGTTATGGGTATTGAATTTTATATATTTTATGATGTTAGAAAATTCTAGTTGATCGTCCATCAATAAATTTAGATGTTGAAATTTCTTTAGAATGCGGGCTTCAGTGATGTTCATGGATGTGCAATGCTACAATTTTCCACTAGAGGGCTATGGCTTCTCTTTCCTTGTGTGTCTGGGACAGGGATCAAAACACAAAAGGGTGAGATTTAAGTTATGATGTTAATTATTGTTCCCTCACACTTGTTTTAGATCTCTAACATATAATAAATAGATAAGTAAACATTTTTTTTAAAGAATGATGGTGCATAAGTAGAGTGAACAGCTATCTTGCCAGTTTTCCCTTCATGTGTATAGTTACAGGGTTTACTTATTTAAACCTTTAATAGACATTGTCAATTGTATCTATCTCTTAAAAAAAAATCTTGCTTGCTCCTATTCTCCTCACACAAAAGTGCCTTTTAGCTCTGAGCCAGCAAAACACTGGGCATGTCAAACTTAATCCTTCTCTGTCTGTTAAAGAAAAAGTAAATCTTGCCAATAGTTTTAAAAAAATGTCTGTCTATAATAACTTACTTCAACTAGTTAATCAAATTTAAAATTAATAAAAACTTGTGAAACTTTGTTTTGTAGATTTTAACAGAAGATGGCAGCAGGACAGCCAGTTAATAATCATGGAAAAAGCATCATTGTGCAATCTGACACAGCTTCCATAAACAATGATAATAAAACCAGTGTTATAGCTAATTAAATATTTTCCATGATACTTTTATAGCATTTGAAAATTTTATATTATCAGAATTCTGTAAAAGAAGGTGGTCAGACATCACTTCTCTCCAAATCTATGATCAGTATTCCATTTGCTTTATCATTACTATGACCTCCATTTAACAAATTTCGGTGAGGAATTTTGCTTCATCTTATTTGAATTTTGCTTCATCTTTCAACCTGATTGTCCTTTTTCCTTAGAGACCCCTCTAACACATTTTGCCTATTTTTTTTCTCTCCATTCTAAACCATAGCACCCTCTCTTTCTACTAAATTTTCAGCAAAGAACAGAATGCCCAGAATTAAAATAGCAAGTATTTTTCCTTCTAACAAAATTATTTTGTTATTATGTAACATGTACATATTTAACAGATCAAAAGCAATTAAAGCTAGGTTAATTTGCATCAGTATTGTTCATTTTCCTCTGACAGAAAACTGATCCATTTGGTCAAAGTGGTAAATACTTCATGCCCCAAAAAGGCCCCCAAGGGAGGAGGCACCCACTGCTTTCTCTGGGGAAAAAACAAAGCAGGGGAGAGGCTTGCCTTCTTCCTCTCCTGCCCTTGCCCTAATCTTTTTGCACTCATCTGAGTATCTCCTCCCGCTTCACACTCTACCTAAATGTGTGTAGCTTTTTCACAGCCATCTACAGAGGAAGGAAGAGATTCTGACTTTCAAAGTTATTTGATTATGTCTTTCAGGAAGTGGGAGTGCAAGTAAAAAGAGAACACTCAGGAAGTCAAAGAACTTCTCCTGAGGGAATAATCTCCCTTTCTCACAATGAGGAGTAGTGGGCAGGAGATCTATTTTCAAGCACAGAATATCTCCTAGGTAGTCTGCATGCTTGCTTCTAGGGAGAGTCTCTGGCTCTGTTTAAATATGAAACAACAGATAGATGGTAAGGGTTGTTAAATATGGAGTTATCAGTATTTCCTTAAATTAGCAGTCTGTTGTTTTCCTGTGTGTGTGTGTGTTTGTGTGTGTGTGTGGTTTGCTTTGGTGTGGTTTACTTTTATTCATCCATACTTTAAGCTTTAGAATAGCATGTGTTTTTTTTTTAAATTTTTTTCTTTATTTATATATATATTTGACATCAATTGTGGTCCCCTAGAATAGCAGGTTTTTAAATCCACACTGCACTTCCTGGAGTCTGGGAATTTTGTTGGACTTTTCTTAATGTTAATTGAGGAACGATTACTATTGAGATAAGAATCAGTGTGACAGTTTCTTATTTTGAGCTCTCCAGGTTTTTATGTTCTATGTAAGCCCCATCTATGTTTAGTATTAACTAGTATTTTGAAGTGAAGGAGATGAAATGAGCAATCTTATTAGCAGCTGTTAATTTATGAACTTGAAATATAGGACATTGCTAGAAATAGAAAATATATATGAATCAGGAAAAATAACTTCATTACAGGCATGGATATACTTCTTTGTTTTTGAGAAATGAGTTATGGATGAATTCCTGAACATGAATGTTATTTTAATAACTTGATAAAATGTGTGTACATATATATGTATATATACACTATATAGAAAAGAGATTTTTATAAATACACTTGAGTGTATTGATTGTTCCTTTCTGTATTGAAAATGTTATTTCCGGGCCTTCCTAGTGGTGCAAGGGTTAAGTGCTATCAAGCTATTGCCAGCCACTGCAGCAAGAGTTCTATCTCTGGCCAGGGAGCTAATCCACATGGCACTGTAGACCTCTCCTGTTTTTCCTGATGCTCCCCTCAGCAGTATATTTCATCAGATATTTGTTTTGTTCTCCACTCTGTCTCTGGTGAATTCTCTCACACATACATCTCCTCCCCTCACCACCCCCCCACACACACCTCTGGCCTACACCCCACGGATTATAAAAGAATTTTGGAGTTCTGGTACTAATACCAAAATTACTCTGTAGTAATTTCCTATAAATGCTGTAAAATAATATTTGGAATTGAATAGTTTTAAAATGTTGTGATCTCCATAACAGATATTTTGCATACAATTTCCCATGATCTATTTAGTTGCAATAATGTCCAGACAGTGGACAGAATAAGAACTATATTTAAAAGGAAGAGAAAAAGAAAATATTGAATTGTTATTTTTCCACATTCAGCTTGTCCAAATGGGCTTCCTGGTTTGAACCATCATCTAGTAAGTGACATTGTCAGTCATCTCAGGGATATCCAAGGCGTTGCCAGCTGGATTGCAGCAAAAGATAACAAAGAGGGCCAGAGTTCCCTGCCCACCACTTGGCATCACACTGGAGCTGCTGAATCTCCTTCCTTTTTTCCTCAGTACATTCAAATGAATAAAAGCTTAAATGAAGAGCTTAAAATGGATGAAATTCTGATTGGGGAACTGAAACCCAAACATGGGTGCTTTTTATACACTATTCTAGTGTTGACTCACAAAAGGATTTACTTTAGAAATATATCTTTAAATTATGCTTTAGGAAAGAGGCTATGCATTTCTAATACTTGAAGAATATAAATTAACTTCAATAACATGAGAGTAGTTAATCAGCTCAATTAATTTACAAGGGGAAAAAAATCAGACCATTCAGTATAGGCACGATAACCACGATAATTTAATTTTTCATGTTTTACCCAGAACTTTTGACAGCAGGTTGATAAGGTCACAGTTAAGAAGTGCATGAATGCATTAGTGCCTCGGTGTGTGTATGTCATGCCAGTGTCCTGAGGTGTAAGCACATACTGTCAGAATCCTCAGGATGTGTGTATGCCTCTTTCTATTGAGTTGAATTCTCCAGACATGTTCTCCATGTTCACTCCAAGAAATGTTCACATGTTTCTAAATATCTAAGTTTTGCCAATGTTTAAGGTCTTCCGATTTCATAAATGTTTGCACTTTGGTATACGATTAAAAGGGAAAGTGGCTGTAGTGTTTCTGGAATGTATCTTCCTTTGTCGAAAACACTGAATTGTGGAGCATTCTGGGAAGAACCCCCTGAAAAACTTAATTTGCTATTTGTAGAGAAGTGTTTTCTAGACTAATTCTCAGAATGGTCTATTTTTTGCAAAATCAGTACTTTTATGGAGCTATCAGAAGTAATATTAATGAATAGTCTCACATTTCTATAATGATGCAAAGAGTCCTTTCTCTCCCCAGGTCTGGAGGAAAAAGTAGGTAATATGTAAAATCTTCTAAAATGAATGGACTAAGAAGTTAGGTTTATATTAACAATGGAGAGCTACTCAGCTATAAAAAAATGTATAAATCTTGCCTTCTACAATAGCATGGATTGAACTGAAGGAAATTATACTAAGTTAGAAGGAGAAAGACAAATACCAGATGATTTCACTCATATGTGGAATGTACAGACACAAAGCAAAGGAACAGATAAAACTAAACCAAACAAACCCTAGAAATCTGACTATAGAATTGATACTACCAGATTGGGAATAAGGGGGTGGGGCAAAATTTGGACTGTAATGGAGGATTATGGGTATTTTGGTTATGGGTGTGATGTAGTAACATGTATCTAAAAGGTGTATCTGAACTTCTGAATAATGTACAGTATTGAAAAACCAATGTTACCTCAATAAAAAACTAAATACAATAAAAAATAAGTAAATATCTTAAGTCAATGTTATCAGTATTAGACATTTTCAACATTTCATTTAAATTAATTTCATTTTTTAAAGATGGATTTTATAATTTTTTAAATCATATACACATTTTTTTTACCTGTATTCTCTAATTAAAACATTGGAAAAAGGTGAGACAGTGTCACTGTCTCACTGGAACGAAAAACAGTCATGACTTGTTATTATTCAAACTTCCAAGTCTTTTTTGCTCAATTGTGGATCCACTGGTCTCAGTTCAATTCAAAAATATTTAATAAAATTGAAGTCTAACTTATGACATGATGAGGTTTAACATGCTCATAACATTCTTACTTGGTGATCGTGTTTGGCCTGGCCTTAGCTTACTCTAACCTCACTACATTTCTTTTATGGGCCAAAGTTATTTGTCTTTTCTGGAACAAATTCTTTCTCCTTGTCTCCTTGTTAGCAGACTTTTATTCTCCCTCTCAGCAGCCTTTTTACTTCCTTCCCTCTCCCCTTACCTTGTTCTAAAACCTGCAAGTAAACGCGCTGGAACAATATAATACATTCATCTGATTTGGTTACAACATGAAAATGAAGACATTATCCTGAATAGTTCACCTTTTGTTGCCACATTCATAATCTTAGAAAAATGTCATCCCCCCAGATTATGACTTAGCAGGCTCTAGAATAACCTTATTTATTCACCCAACTATGAAAACCATGGCAAAGTTTGTCCCTCCCTATTATATTAAACTCAATTAAGTAATGGGGTCTTTTGTCATCAGTCTCAACTTCATCTTCCAAGGAAAACCTACTACACTTTACAGTTCATAAGATGCCAACCATTCATTTCTTTGTGGTGTTGAAGGTAATTTGATTTATGTCTTGCTCTAGTTAAGATGCCCAGGTCTTTAAGCATTTTTGACTCAGAGTTAGAGGCCGAGGTCAAGTTAACAATGGTAATCTGTCTCTCTGTTTGCAAACAATGAATCACCATTTATATTTTAAAACTATGGTAAGCTTTCACTTGGCAGCTTGGTTCAAAGGTTGTCAGCAAAATGTATGAAAGTAGTCTGTGTCTGGAACCTCGGATCATAGATGTCAAGGATTTTCTAACAAGACCACCAATATAATCACGAATAATTGGTAAGAAAGAGGAGTGGTTAAAGAAGCATTAGTCCCATGCCCTATTTAGATTGGATTGATTTGATCTAGAGTTAATAATATTAAAAGCTCTTCTAGTCATTCCCAGGGCACAAATGAAAATGCTTTCAAATTATTAAGAAAGAATGTGACTTATTCCGGACAATATGTAAGGAGAGTGATAAAATGAAGTAGTTACTTTGGATCAAGTAAACTACAGTTAAGAAGGGAAAGAGCTTCATTGCAATATTTTATTAATAATTGAATTGGAGTTTGTTTTGGAGAGTTGGCAGTTTAAAGTAGCTGAAGTTGAGATGAACAATTCATAAAAATTTGGGGCCAATTCCCTTCAACCCTCTTGTTGCTCTTAGTAAGAAAATCTGGTAAAGTGATGACTTTAAAATAAAGAGAAGTCTTAGTTCTAGTCAACTTTGAGATTTTTCTAGTAAATTCAGTGCCTGCTACATAGTAACTACTGAGGTAATATTTGTAAATTAAGTGAATGAAAACTTAATGAATTTTTATGAGTGAATATTAGTTTCTCATTAAAATATCAGTCTTATGAAAGATTTTTTTCACAAGCTATAACCTGAAAGCAATAATTTTATGATTTTAACACACTATCTTACTCTACCAGTTATTTGATTTTATTGCATTATGCAAAAGAACATTTACTGTTTCTTTTTGTTTTCATTTTTGATGCTTTATTTTCTATAGTGATAAAGGGGGAATAATACTAAGGATGACAAAGAGACATCTGTCAGATTAGGGTTTGCTGATTGCTGATGTAGAACTTTCCTAAGTATATTTGAATAGAACAGCATTGGTTGACTTCCATTGTTAATGCTGAGATGAAAAAATATTTTCTTCTCTTTTAAAGATTTATTTATGCATACAAAAACGGGGACAGGCAAGAAGTGCAGGGGGTGGGTGTTAAAAGGATTCACCAGAGACAGAGTGAGGAGCAGAACAGGAAGATCTACTGAAATACACTGCCGAGGGGAGAGGCAGGCAAGACAGGAGAAGTCTACTGCATCATGTGGATCACCTCCCTGTCAGGAGATCAAACTTGTACTGCAGTAGCTATGGATCGTTTCATAGTGCTGTGACTTACCCCTTGAGTCACTAGGGAGGCCTGAAAACAATTTTCATTGAGGATTAACTTTACATGGATGGGCTCTCCTTGGTGCAGCAGACCTCTCCTTTCTCACTCACTGCTCCCCTCAGGAGTGTGCTGTCTCTGGTGACTGTCTCTGGTGACTCCTCTCAAGGCCCACACTTCTGGCCTATAGCCCAGTGCTTGTATGCATAAATAAGTAAATCTTTCAAACAAAAAACTTTACATGGAGATTTAAACTACCACTCTATGATAATAGTCAAAAGGTAATTGTCTCACATCTAGACAATTACCTAAATCTAAAAATAATGACTATTAATTATGCTGCTGTTCCTGTATTATTTAAACTTTAACTTGATACTCACTTTAAGTAGGTATTTATTTATGTATGTATGTATGTATGTATGTATACAAGAACTGGGATACAGGCCAGAGGCGTGGTAGGTAAGAGGATTCACCAGAGACAGAGCTGGGAACAGAGCAGGCAGATCTACTGAAGTACACTACTGAGGGGAGCAACAGGTGAGGCAAGAGAGGTCTGCTGTGCCATGATTACCCTCCCTGGGCAGGGCTTGAACTTTCGCTGCTGTTCCTCAGATGCTTCACTGTGCTGTGGATGATTCACAGTGCGATGCTCAGCCCGCTGTGCCACCAGGGAGGCCCACTTAAGGGAGTGTTAACTTACTTGCACAGAAGCACAAATACAAAATGTTTTGGATCCCAGGGTCTCCTGCATTCTGTGTGAGCACCCCTTTACCTGTTCTGTCCTCTTTGATTATCATGTAGTTCATCCTCCCAAATGTGAGTTCTAAGTCACTAACAGTTTTCATTAGCATTCTAAAGGAGAATTCTCACATCAAACAGGAGTGTGAGATTCACTAATGCAACAGATCAGACTCAGGCACCCTTTCTGTGTGCATCACTCCTTGCCTTTAAGTTTCATGGATCTCCAGGAAAGTGTTTCAAACTTAATGTCTAAATGTTTCTTAGAGGAACAGAAAAGTATAGGATCTCATTTTCAGTTAGTGTGATTTGGCTTAGTGTTTACTCGAATTGAATTAGAATGTACCAGATTTTCATCATTTTGCTTATTCATTCATAATGAAGGTAGTTTTTTTTTTTTTTAAAGATTTATTATTCATGCACACAAGCACTGGGGTACAGGCCAGAGGTGTGGGGGGTGAAAGTATTCACCACAGAGAGCAGGGAGCAGAACAGGCAGATCAACAGAAGCACACTGCTGAGGGGAGCAGCGGGCACAGCAGGAGAGGTCTGATGCGCCATGTGGGTCCCCCCCTGGCCGGCAGCAAGGAACCGAAATTGTGCTGCAGTGGCTGAGGTTTGCTTCATAGTGCTTTGCCTAACCCAATGCGCCACCAGGGAGGCCCATAATGAAGGTAGTTTTACTGATTCATTCATATTGAAAATTAAACTACATGGAGTTATGGAAATAACAAAATCCAATATGGCATTCAAAAAAGAGGTGATTTCCCAGAGTAATGAAAGTAAGAATTGATAACTCCCAAGGCTCAGTCTAGATCTCTTCTCCTCTATTTTGCTGATTCTATGAAATGAAGTGAGGACATGGATCATGGGTCCTTCTGTAAAAGTCCATAAACCAATAGGCCCCATTCATATTCCTCTATTTGTGTAGTACCCCTGGAAAGAAGTATAGTATCATGTTTTAAAAATTGATATCGAGTTGTCAATGTTGACTTTAGCTGTACAAACTTTGTACAGTTTCACATTAGTTCCTTTAGTTTCCTCTGTTAAATAGCAATAATAATAGCTTTTCCCCCATGGGGTTGTTTTCCTGAGATAATACAAGTAGGAGATTTAAGACATGCCTGACACATAGCAGGTACTCTGAAAATGTCAGCTCTTTAGTCATGATCCTTTCTTCGTTGCTCTAGGATATTTATCTCTTATATATGATATCTGTTCATTCTTTCTTTTTTGCAAATCTTTCACCACTCCCCCCTACTTGGGGTCCTGCATTCTAAGTATCTATTAGAGATTAGAGTTTCCTAAGCACACAGTTTTAATTTTATTTGTTTAGTGTACTTTTTGTGCTAATTATTTTCACTTTTTAGTAGCTGAACAAATCACCAAGAGAAGATTGAAAAATAGATATGACCAAATTAAACCTGGTTTTCACAATGTATATATTTCTCCTGTGGACAGTAATGTAATCCAACGGCATAAATTGAAGTACTAACATTGTATAACTTTTATTTATTTTTTGGCTTCTATCTGGAGCACAGATGAACAGGAAATTGTGTCATTAGATACTTATTAGTAAAATCCACACTTCTAGAGGATATTAACCACCGATTTCCATGAAGGGGCAACAGTCACAAAATCATTTCCCTGCTGAGATTCAGTGCTGGCAACAGATGTAAACTGTGCATGGCACAAAGGTGCACCATCACTTTGAATTTAGCACTGAAACACCAAGCATTTTCCTAGAGGATTGTGCTCAGCATGAGTGTATACTCAGATATGAAGCCTAAAGGCATTTACTAAGTGGAGCTTGATTTCAGGACCTCTCCCAGCTTCATTGTCTCTGGAACATTCCTTTGTTTTGACCCACATGTTCACGCTGTTTCCCAATTGTGAGTATTCAAGTATTCAAGTTCTGTAGCTCTTTCAGTGCCACAACTCTCTTGTCTGTCCTGTTCAGCCAGTTCTCTGATTGCCAAGAGAGGCTGAAAAATCCTGTTATCAAAAACAGAAGAGTAGATTCGCTTGGCTACAGTGGCTTCTGAAGTCAGTGTCTTAATATTGTTTAACCCAATTATAACTTGTCAGATTATTCTATATTAAGTTTTCATATATTTTCCTAAATCAGATTGTAGGGTTCTTAAAACTGTTGTATCATCAGTACCAAGCACTGAACTCTGTGAGTAACTATAAATTTTGAATACTTGTTTTATAAACAAATAAATGTATAGACATACCTTACAGTAAAACAATATCCTGTTTTAGTATAGGACCAGCTTTTTACATAGTTATGTATATTGGTCTGGAGAACATTCCTTCCTTCTTTCTTTTTTTCATCAAATATTTCTTAAGTAATTTTCATGTTCTACATTCTAAAAATAATGAAATGTAGCCTCTACCCTAGAGAGTGTCTCAATTTTAGTGTGAAAGAAAAATAATAAAACAATATTGCAATTTGGGTATCAATGACAACACAAAGTTCCTTTTTGTTTATGATTGGAAGCTGGAGATACCCTCTGCTCTCTAAAGCCCAACAATTGTGATGTGTCTTAAGTACAAGTGATCACTTTAATATTGTGTGCTGACACATTAACGTGCAAAAATCACTGGTCAAACTCCTCAAAGAGTCCTGGTGGCTCCTGGAGAATAGTATCCAATTTAGAGATGAAAATGGCATTGACCTGAGGGTTAGGATACTTAGGTTATAGTTTTAGCTCTGCTAGTAATTAGCTATGGCTTTGGACAAATGATTTCAGCTGGCTGTTAATCTTTATCTGAAAATTGAAGGTTTTGGTCTAGACTCTATATAGATCAATAGTTCTCAACCAGAAATTCAACATAGGAATAGTATCTATATATGTATATATATATATATATATATATATGTATATATTTCACATCAAAGGTTCATTTCACTGCTTTGAAAGAGACCTCCAAGGATAAGACCAGGCCATGTGTATTTAGCAAAAGCAAAGCAAACAAACAACAAAATGCTGGTTACTCTGTGAGGCTTTGACCTGAATTATATCTGTTCCTGATTTTATCTTGATATCTGAGGTCTCTGGGCCTCTGTCTGGCAGGACCTCACCCTGATTGAGACATGGAGACTCTAGACCAACTCCAGTCTATCTCCTTTAATAGGCTGTGAGAACCAGGAACATTGTTTCAAGAAACAATCAGATCAGTAGCTGACATCATAGGTCTTCCTGAAAGAGAGGAAAGAGATGCAGAACAGAGATAAGACCAAAAAAAAAATCCCTAGATGCTTGTGGGACACTGGTAATCACAGCTGGCACCAAGACTCTCTGCACTTCTTGAACCTTAAGGTGGATCCAGTCATTCATTCTGATGCCCTGACTTCCATATATTTACTCTCTGACTGAGGCACAAAGATCTGGGTGAGCTAATGCATCAACCCATGAAAAATGAACAATTAAAACAATGAAGTTGTCAGTTCTTTTACCAGATTGCAAATAAATAACCTGCCTGTCAGGCTAGCTGCTCTGCTGGACCATTACTTTAATACAAAGACATTTTGAGGAATGGGTGGATGACAGCTGATCTATCACCAGGCCTTTGATAAAGACCTAAGCAAAATATGCTGTCATAAAACACTGAAGGTCAATCCCAATTTGTAAGAAACAAAGTAGTAGATGAAATTTGAATACACCTCTCTGCCCATCACGAACGCCACAAGCTTATGTTTATTTAGCATGTCAGGGACACTGTGCTGGCATAGATGGCCTGTCACAGTGAGGAGACTGTGATCTTCGGACTGCACAATGTATTTCCTTGCCAGACTGGAAAGACAGAAAGAAATAACTCCCTGTCATGTAAAATGCTCAGACAGTCATGGATTTCTGAACAAAAAGTCTATTAGTACCATTTTCTCATATGCATAGTTTGAATTCCATATGCTATCTCATGAAATGTTTACCAAGCAGACATATTGTTTCAGGGAAAATAATAAGACAAAGCAGTAGATTAGATAATGAAATAAAAGTAAATTTATTAAATTCTCTAGCTAGCATCTTGTATTTAAGTAGTGGTAGGAAAAATAAAGATATGAATCTCTTTTCAGAAGTCAACTTGAAGAAGAACATTCTTATTTATTAGAAGAATGAATTACTGTTGAGTAATTTACTCTGTAGTATGACTGGGTGTATGTAGTATGGAGCAGTGGTTATGAGATTGTCAGAAATAACCAATTCTTCTAACTTTGTCTCAACTTTAACCTTAGCAAATCTGACATTACAACTGAAAATCTCAGTCAGATACCTGGAGAAAAAAAAAACAAAACCCAAATATGACCCCTTTCAAAATCTTTTGGGTATTTATGTGTATTCAGATTATATCTACATAGTCAAAGTTACATAGGTCCTACCTTAATCAAAATAATCACTGTCTCTTGTATTTGAGTATATTCACTGGTTAATTGCAAAAGTAAAATGTGTTTTTAAAATGTTTAAATCTACAAAAAAGCCACCCAAAGAGCCTTTGTGAGTCATTTGATTGTCCAGAATGATTTCAACTAGGATTCACATTAGCTTCATTACTTTAAACTGGTTCCACCAGTTGTTCTAGTGGTCTGGATAGCTAATCAGTAGACAAGATGAACAAGAAATTATCAATATAAAGCTTTCCATGCTGATTTTTCCTTCCTAGTAATTTAAGTCAAAGCTTCGTCTGTAGATTTCTGCAGCTCTGAAATCTCTTATATGTTACATGATATCACTGTCCCTCTGACTTCCTAAGAAACCCTGAGAGATTAAGGAAAAGCTCAGCCTCATCTTGAGCCCATGGTTTTGCCACTTATCCATGCTATTCGAGCAAGAGGCTTTGTTTCCTATGTGCTTATCTTATGTGCTAATGACACTTGCTTAAATGAGACATGAAAGTGCACACTGTTCTACAGGCAACAGAGGGAATGCCAAAAGTTTTTTTTTGTACTTCTCAAACATGGAAATAATATTATACAGGCCACTAAGAAAAGCAAATTATTCATTGAATCTGCAGAAGTAACAGAGATCTAGAAACCACTATTGTGATTTCTCTGAGAAATGATGGACTTCTTTACATTTTAGTGAACAGCTCTTCTTACTAAAATTCACTGTCAGTGTCTTCAAGTATCCCCAAGCTGACTCCCAGTGTAACATTATGTTAAAATCTATTCTTTGAATCCATTAGCTAAATAAACCTGTACATTTTTAAAATGGGTGACAGTTTTTCCATATTTTTTATATCATATAGTTTTAAAAATATGATCTTTATATTGATTTCAATAAATAGTTTTCTACCAAGGTATCATTAAGAACATAACACTATTTATAATGTGGTCTCTAAGGGTTAAATCAGAAGCTACTCGGAACATTTGGGAATGCAGAGATTATAGAGGCTGGATAATGGCTCCTCAAAGATGTCCATGTCCTAACTCCTAGAATTTGTGAATATGTTACTTTACATGGCAAAAGGAACTTTGCAAAAGTAGTTAAAGATTTTGATATGGGGAGATTTTCTTGGATTACTTGTTTGTGTTTAATATAACCACAAGTCTTCATATACAAAGGCGCTAGATCAGAAAAGAGAGAAAATAAGCTGTTAGCTTTGAAAATACAGGAAAGGACACAAGTCCAGGAATGCAAGTGACTCATAGATGCTGGGAGAAGAGATGAAAGAGAGCCTTCTTTCAAACCCTCACAAGGGACAAAGTCTTGCCAACACCTTGATTTTAGACTTTATTTCGAGACGTGTGAGATAATAGTATTGTTTAAAAGTATTACAGTATTAATAGATAATGTATTGATTAAAGTAAGTAAAATTGATGAAGCTACCATAATACAGAAACATTTATAATATAAGTTTATTTGGGCCAGTGTCTTACATACTGACATTCATACCCATGCCACCATTCCATTAGGAATCATATCAGTACTTCATATGTACCTGGGTCTTTTCCCCTGAAAGTTTTTCTCCTCCCTGCTCTTATTTCCTCTCCTTTCCCTCTTGACTCTACTCTCTAGTGTTTCCAATATCAGTAAAATAGTGATGACTTCAAAGGTATTATCAGCAATAAACCTAACCTGTCCCAAGTATGTCAGGCCAAATCAGAACTGCTGCTATTAACTTTCACTTACAGCACCCAGAATGATTATTGCATTTTAAAATTAGATATTTATTTGAATGATTATTTTATTTTGTTTTCCTCCCTACTACTGCTTGAAGAGTACAAGAATCATGTTCATATTTGTTCACTGTTATGAATCTAACACATATTAGGTATCAAAGAAATATTTTTGTCTAAATGAGAACAGAATAGAATTATGAAAGTTTTATAACGTGGGTTGACATCACACCCAGTAATGTAGTCATCTGGAGTCTTGAAACATTCTACTAATGCTGTAATATTTATATTACTATACTATTTTTCAAAATTTATTTTTTCAATAGCATTTACAATGTTTTTCATAAATTTTCATTTTCTCACTTTGCAATATAAATTGCATATTCACTTGATGTTTAAAAGTCCATGTGAAAGCCACTTTAAGAGCGTCAAGGAGTCAATATTTGTTAGAGTCTATTATTTGCATCTTTGCAATTTTGTCACTGAAATTCAAGCATCAAATAAAAAGATGTACCTTCTTGGGTGCAGATGATTAACATTTGTGATTGGCTTTATAAAAGCACAAAACACTGACTAATTAATACGAAAATGGATAAATTTTATTTATATGTGTATCAGAAATTTTATGTCATGTGATTTCAATGTTGTTGCTTAATATGTTTTTTTTCCTGATATCAGGCATATGTAAAGATGATCTTTAAATATTAATTTTTCCTAGAATCTTTCTGAACATTCTGTGGCATTTGCCCGGATACAGTTCCTTTGTTGAATAGTTAATTCTGCCTTTAAATATAAAAGTTTCACTTTTTAAAAAAATGTTTTTATTTATTTTGTGTAGAAAAATGGGGGTGTGGGCCAGAAGTGCAGGAGGTGAGCTGATTCACCAGAGACAAAGTGGGGAGCAGGACAGGTCTATCTACTGACAGACATACACTGCTGAGGGGAGCAGTGGGTGAGACACGAGAGGCCTGATGCACCCACCGTATGTGGGTCATCTCCCTGGCTGATATCAAACTCAGGCCAGCTAGAGCAGTGATAGCACTGAGTCTTATTAACCCCTAGGTCACCAGAGAGACCCAATATAAAGGTTTCAGTGAAAACAAACAAGGACATTTTCTTCAACACGCTGAGATTCCTGTATGTTTTTCTTTGTCTGCTATATTACCCCTCATAACAATGTGAAATATATTTTAGTCCCACTATATGGAAAGAGAAATTGAGGATCTTAGAGTTTAAATAAATTTTTGAGATCAGAGATAAGGCCAATGGCCTACCTGACACAAAGTTCACTTAATATATTCTGTAACAGAGAGCCCTCCCTGGATGCTTGCACAATACTCTTGAAGGGGACCTCTTAAAGCAAACCAGTCTGAATGTAGCTTTCCTCCAAGTTCCACGCAGTTGGCACACCATACCTCAAGATGGAAAATAGTTAAAATGGATTAGGAAACTAGAACTTATTACACAAACTTTACTGTATTTAGCAAAGGCACGTTTACCTCTAAGTGGTCTTAATCTCTACAGCTCCCAGTGATTTGTAGCCATATTTGCTGGAAAAGATCAGGCTTAAGCAGACATTCCCAGGGCTTTCCTAGTAGCCCAAAGGGTTAAGTCACAGCACTGTGAAGCTATCCGCAACCAATGTAGCATCCCTGGCTAGGGAGCTGACCCACATGGCGCAGCAGACCTCTCCTGCCTTGCCCGCTGCCCCCCTCAGCAGTGTATTTCAGTCGATCTGCCTGTTCTGCTCCTCACTCTGTCTCTGGTGAATCCTCTTACTCCCAAACATCTGGCCTGTACCCCAGCTCTTGTATACTTAAATAAATAAATCTTACAAAACAAACAAACAAAACAGGTCTTCCCAGTGATGAGACAATTTTCAGATAACTTCATTTCTTGGTTTCTAAAATTATCAATAGTCTACAATGAACATATTTTGATTTTTTCTGATATTTTTATGACTTTCATGTTAAAACCTGCCATTAGGTGGCTCTTTTCTTCACATTACAATACAACGTAGAAGATACCCTCTGGTGTTTACCATCAGTGAGATTAAAACAAGGGAGACTATACTGCACATCCACTCCCAGCCACCATTGAAATACTGTGATCAATTCCTCTTCCTTAACCACTTGTTAGCAAAGTTAATAAGATTTTCAAGTAGTAAAGTTAGATGTGCTTTTTTGGCAGACCTGGCCAGTTCAGTATAAATGCTTCATTAATACATATTTGAAGAATCAGTGATGCATAGATAAAAGAAGTAAGACCAACATAGACTACCTATAATCATATAAATAGATACAAGGAAGGCATTTGATAAGACTCAGTACCCCATTTATCATTTGAAAAAAAAATCTTAGTAAAATAAGGTTACAAAGAACAAACCTCTACATAAAAAAATCTAATTAATGCTTAGTTTGACAGCACATATACTAAAATCAGAACAATACAGAGAAGATTAGCATGCCCCTGCACAAGGATGGCCCACAGTTAATATTACTCAATGGAGAGAAAGAGAAAGCTTTTTCTCCAAGATCATGTACATGCCAAATATGTTCACTCTCACCACTACTACTCAATATAGTACTAGAAGTCCTAACAGGAACAACTTGGCAAGAGAAAAATAAGAAAGTAATCTGAATTGGAAAAAAAAGTAAAGCTATTACTGTTTGTATATGATGTGATTTATATATATATATATATACACACACATACACATGTGTGCATATATGTATGTATATATTATGTATATACATATATATAAAGCCATAAAGTCTCCACTAAAATACTATTAGAAACAATAAAATCAATAGAGTTAAGCGGCAGCTTAAAAATCAGTATACTAAAGTTGTTCCATTTCTATATGCAAATAATGAACTAGAGGAGACAGTCAAGAATGCATTCATAGGCCTCCCTGGTGGTCTAGGAGTTAAGTCCTAATGCTATCACCACTATGGCATGAATTTGATCCCAAGCTAGGGACCAACCCCATATATGGCGCAGCAGACCTCTCCTGTTTCTCCTAATGCTCTTCTCAGCAGTGTAGTTCAGTAGATCCACCTTTTCTGCTCCCCAATCTGTCTCTGGTGAATCTTCTCACTCCTCACACCTCTGGCCTATACCTCAGTTCTTCTGTGCATAAATTAAAAAAAAAAAAAAAGAAAGCAATCACATTTACAATAGCTTCTAAAGTATTAAATATCTAGCAATAAAAAGCAAAGGAGGTGAAAGACCTATTCAACAAAAACTATAAGCCATTGCTAAAAGAAAGAGAAGACACAAAGAAATGGAAAGATATCCCCTGCTCATGTATTGAATGAATTAACATAGTTGAAATGCCCATCTTATTCAAAGCAATTTACAGCAATCCCTATCTAAATTCCAATGGACTGCTTCAAAGAAATTGAACAAATATTGATTAATTTTATATGGAACCATAAAAGGCTCTAAATAACTAAAGTGATTTTGAAAAAATAAGTATGGAAATGAAGGTATCACACTTCCAGTCTTCAAATTGTATGAAAAGGCCATAGTAGTAATTTTAAAAGTATGATATTGGAATACAAGGAGAATATAGACCAATGGAATAGAACTGAGAGTCAAGAAATAAACCCATATTTATATGAACATTAACCTATTCCAAAAATACACAATGGAGAAAGGAAAATTTCTTCAACAAAAGGTGTGGGAAAACTGGACAGTCATATGCAAAAAAAATGAGATTAATCCACACTTCCACATAACACACAAAATCAACTCAAAATGGATTGATAACTTGGATATAAGAACATAATCCACTAAATACATAAAAGAAACATAGGTCAAACACTACAACTTTGGTTTCAGGATATCTTTGGAGACTCAACTCCAATGGCAAGAGGGAAAAAGCAAAAATAAACAAAGGGACCTATATCAAACTATAAAGCTTCTTTACAGCAAAAGAAACTATCATTAAAACAAAAAGATATTTGGGGCTCCCTGGTGGCGTAGCAGGTTGAACGCTGCACTGTGACTCATCAGCAGCCACTGAAATGTGAGTTCGACCCCCGGCCAGGGAGGGGACCCACATGGAACAGCAGACCTCTCCTGCTTCGCCTGTGTTCCCCTCAGTATTTCAGTGGATCTGCCTGTTCTGCTCCCCAAGCTGTCTCTAGGGAATCCTCTTACCCCCCCCCCCTCTGCTCTGCACTCCAGTTGTTGTATGCATACATTAAAAAAAATAATAAATCTTTAAAAAAAAAAGATATTCTACTGAATGGAAAAGAAAAACATTAGTTATATAGCCAACAAAGTACTGAAAATCCAAGATCCTCAAAGAATTCCTACAATGCAATAAACAGAAAACCAATAATCCTATCAAAAAAAGGCAGAGCAATAATACTCCCACAAAAAAGCAATACAAATGACCTACATGTGAATGAAAAGAAAAAAAAAAATTGCTCAACATTACTTATCAGGGAAATGCAAATCAAAACCACAATGAGATACCACCTCACTTCAGTGAGAATGGTGTTTGTGTGTATATAACAGAAATACCAAAAGCTAGTTAGGATGTAGAGATCCTAAATAAGAACCCTCATATGCTGTTGGCAATGAAACCTGGTCCAGGATACTGATAAGAGTATATAGGTTTCTCAAAACATTAACTTTGTATATATATATATATATATATATATATATATATCTTATGATCCAGTAATTCTTCTCATTTGCATTTATCCAAAAGATGCAAAAACACTAATTCAAAAGGATATATGCACTCCTGTGTTCATTGCAGCACTATTTACTTTAGCCAAATTTTGAAATCAACCTAAGTGCCCAATGAAAAATGAGTGGATTAAGAAGATATGGCATATATACATGTGGGAACACTATTCAGCTTTTAAAGTAGGATGACCATTTGTGACAATTCGGTTGAAATTAGAGAAAAAGAGGGAAAAGACAAATATCCAATGACTTCATTCATATGTGGAATATGAAGAAACAAAAGAAGTGACAGAACTAAATCAAAACAAAGTCTAAACATGACTGCATAATTGAGGCTAATATCAGGGAGAGTAAGGTGGGAACAAACTGAGGAAGGGACCCCATGACATATGGTAAAAGGATATGGGTGCTCTGGGGTGGGTGGGTATGGGGATGCACATTTGTAGCAGTATAAACCTGTTCCTCTGAATCAAATACAGTGATATAAGCCAATGCTACCTTAAATTAATTAATTACGAAAACAGTAGACTACATAAATAGCTGTTCAGCTGTTAAGTCAAATTGTAACTTATGCTTGCTTTGTAAATATACCAGTAAATTAAGGGAAAAATATATTTCTTTTGTGTTTCATTAGTCTTAGCTTTTAATACTAAGCAAGCAACCAGTGGCCCAGAAGGTTAGCGTTCCTACCAACGCCATCAATTCTACCTAATGAAAACAGGGAGAGGAAACCGTCTTAAGAATAGCGAATGCAAAAGAATAAGTGACACCTGCCACACGATGACAGCAAACAGAAAACATGGACAGGGTGAACGAGACAGTCAATAACAGTCCCAACGTGTGTTCTTTTTTTAAATCAGGTACATTCATTCATGATGCCAATCCCTGAGGTGATAAAGAAATGCTTGATTCAGAAATTGTTATTCAGTTTTAGAGTTCTAGGAGATAGAATAACCAACTAGACTTTAAAAAAAAAAAAAAACAGAACTTGAGTTATTAGAAAAAACCATGAAACTCATGTCTACTTGAATCTGTTTTATAAGCTGAAAAATGCTCCAAACGACTTTATTTTCTTAACAAAATGACACAGTATTACTTAGAAGTTGGAGGAAAAGCTTTCACTGCTTGGTCTGTAAAAAGAAAACAGCACAACCCAGCAGAGAAGCTGACAAGTGACACAAATACAGTCCATGCTAATGTGCAGGGAGGAACAACCTTGAGAATTTAAACCGGCTGCACCAGAAAAAAAATATCTTTATCCAGATATGTGGTCCCTCATGAATTATACTATTATTTTAGTTGATTTTACCTGACATCACCCTATGATTTTCTTCAGTGACAAGAAAATTGCAGCCGGCCCTTGACAGTCGGTCACAAATTGACTGAACAAAACAAAATCAAACAGTGAAGTAATCCCCAAGTAAATTTAATGAAACCTAAATCCCAAAGGGCAGCACACTTCTGTAGGCAATGGTCTTATTTAATAAATTCTTCTCTGCTTTCACTTTTAGACCTATATTTACACAGACAAATTTAATTCATTGGGTTTACATTTCCTCTTCCCCTTAGTTTGTCCACCAGGCACATATGGGAAGGACTGTAAACAGGTATGTCAGTGTTCAGAGGAGAATGAGGACTGTCACCCAGTCACTGGGAGATGTACCTGCCTGCCCGGCTACCATGGAAACCGCTGTCATCTCCGTAAGTGTGTTCTGTGCTTTAGCTGTAATTTATTGAGGAGACACCACTAGGTTGGGTCATCTGTTAGAACGCTAAAAGGCAAGTGTTAATTCAAGCTTCTAATGCATAGAAAATCCTCTGGGAATTTTTATTGAAATGGTTGAAAATATACTTTCTTGTGCAATTTGTTCTTCTATTTTTGCTTTTCCTATTCAAAATATGCCCGATGAACATACAATAAATAAAGAGGAAAATATAAATTATATTCAATCCATATGCAGCAAATGGCCACATATTAAAGTGATTCATAAAGTTCCAGGATGAGTTCAGGAACAGTCCAATTAAACAAATGATCATGAAACAATGACTTTGGAAAGAACAGAGTGCCAGAGGCTCATTGTTGGGTAATAAAACAGAGTTCCTATACCAAACACCTTACACTGGTTTCTTTTAACTTTGTTTAACATTGAAGCTGGTTTTAGGAGAACACACGATTAACAAGTCCCACAGAGCATGTTAAAATGTTCCGTCAGCTACTTAATTTTTAATCTTGTAATTATTTATACATACTTTTTTTTATAGATTTAAGAATAAAATGATTTGGCTTCAGTTTCATCTTTCCCCTCAACTTGGCTATTGATGCTTTCTTCTCCCTAGTTGCTCCTATAGCAAATTCCTTCTACTTTCCTAATTCTGCCTCTTCATGTATGATTTTTTGATTTTCCCCTGAAACACCACCTATAAATAAACTCATTGGTAACCTATTGGTTTTTATTCTCTATATGCTGTTGAATGTGCATTTTGAATGTTGCTTTTCAGATTTGTCTAATTACAAAAACCTGCCAGCTAAAAATGCAATTAAACATGTATAAAAATGGTTTCAATTAGCATTGTGGAACCCATACCTTTGCAGTTATTTAATCTTCATAAAATGAAGTACTAAAATACAGAATTAGTAAAATTTGAGTTATAATTTGATTATGACATGTTTCAAGTATCCTTGTACCAGAAGAAGGAAATTATTTCCTCATATCTGATTTTTTTTCACACCTTTCAGGATGGATTCTTCCCAATATCAAGGATATTTTTATCTTAATGTAATAGTATCAAGTTCCATGGAGCTGGGAGCGCTCCTTTTCCAGAAGGCAAGCTATCTTGAGTTGAAAGAGAACAACTTCCCCTTGTAAAGAGCTAGTCTGAGTCAGGGAGCAGCTCCCTGATGATCCAGATTGACCTAATTCCAGGCAACACGTGGTTGGACGTTACTGCAAAGGTCCTTTGGCAAAGTACACCGTAATTACAGGGCTACGTAAAAGGATTCAAGAAAATATTCATAAAAGGTGTAGCTGGCTCAAAAGCAATAGCTTCAGCAGCCAAAAACAACTGGGCTTTCATGTTCTCAAGTTCAGGGTTGAGATTCAAAATTTTCCCTTCAGAGGTGAGAGGAAGGAAACTTGCAGTAGGATCCCACAACTTGTTTATAATTTATACTGGGAAGGTCAGTCTCAGTATGTGGACAGCATGTGGGAAAAAATAAACTGTGCAATAGATGTAAACTCATTATGTTCTGTATTTTATGACCAATGAGATATTGTAAGGTAACTGGGAATCTTTCATTTCCCCAACTGCTATTTATAACTCTGAGAAAATTTAAGGCATTGGAGTGATAAAATCATGGGCAGTTTTGCCGACAGAATTTATAAGAACATATCCACTCTTGGTATGGAATTCTTTGTGAAACATGACCCAAGAAATTGCTCACCTCTGATGGATGTACTACATTAAGACACTAGTTAGAACCTCAGTGTCAATGCTCATGATCATAGCAATAAAAGTTTCAGATGAACTAAATTTTAGTATCTTTTTAAGGAATAAAAAGTATGCAACAATGCCTATGCATATATGAGTAATTTGATCAAGTACTAGGAAAACAAACCCTGTGACAAATTCATTCATAATTGTCATTTGCTTCAAAGCTTAAGTGTTGGAGGATGCACCACCTTGCTTGTTCTACATTTCTAATGAAGCTACCAAATGCCATTCACTTCTTCACTATATACAGTAGGCTTTAATATACATGCATTTATTTAAATTTTTAAACATCCTTGTTATTTTTCACAACAGAGGATTTCTCCCCTCAGGTGCAGTCACCATAGTTTTCCCACCAAGTAATTGCCCAAAGGGATTTACTACTGAAACAAACCAAAACTCAAACCTCATATCCAAGCTTCTTCCCAGTCAAGCTCCTTCAAGGACCGGGGATGAGTGAAGAGAGAATGGAAAAAGTCACCTTCAAATGGAAAATAACTAAAATCCTTTGTTAAAGCAACAAAATATCTCAGTGAAAATCATTGTAAAGAATCTAGCAAAACCCAAGAAATAATTTAAAAGGAACGTTACGAAATGAGGGAGGGGAGAACAAATATCATGCTAACAAGTGAAATTAAGACATTATGTTCTGAGTATGTGTTTCTTTCTTGAATTTAGTGAACATTTGTGCAAAGCATGTGTGCATTCTTCCAGAAGTCAAACTTTTATGGACCTATAGAATTATATGAGGAAGCAGAATTGTCAGCAAAATAACTGATTCTTGAAGGAAAAAGTAATGGATCCTTCTGTAAACACATGCAAACTCTTGATATAAATTTATTGAGTTGTGGGACTAAGCGCTTAGCTTATAAACTGTCTTTCAACAGATGGCATACTCATAATAGATTAATTTTATTAAGTTCATTGTCCAAGTTACAAAAAGATAATTAAATTGTAGACTAAAATTCAAGTGGATTTTTTTTTCTGTGTACAAAGAGAAACAGAAAAGGGGACTTTGTCAAGTTTAAAACTGTTTTTAAAATAATCTGAAAATGGATATATATCTCTCCACATATCTATCTATCTAAATCTATAGGTAGATATAGATAGATAGATAGATAGATAGATAGATAGATAGATAGATAGATAGAAAGATAGAAAGATAGATAGATAGATGATAGATAGATAGATAGATAGATAGATAGATAGATAGATAGATAGATAGGGAAATTATGTTTCCCAGGAACTTCAACTCCTATGAAAATGATTTCAAAATACAGACCTTTACATGCATGTTATTTAAATTCATCAAATAATTGCGCATAAGCTCTTTTTGCCTTTCAACCTAGAGTTGATTATGAGACCTATGATAATACAGTTTATCATTTTTCTCATTAATAAAAACATAAATTATACTAAGAGGCATTGCTCCCCTCCCTACTTCCACAGAGAAATCATTGCCCCATTCACTTTACAGTACAGTAAAATGATTCTAGTTTTCTATACTAATAAAATTAACCTCCTTTATTGAAGCAATGTCCAGCAGAATACAGCAGACCTCAGTGTTTCAAACTCCATACTCAACGTGTTTCATGTATATTTTAGCTAATGTGAAGTAGCCAAACATTCTTCATAAGCATCACACCAATGAACCTGCTAACATTAATGAAAATAAGGGTTACCATTGTCCTGGGAGCTGTATTAATTTGACCATATGCTCGAGTTTTACTTGCTCATTTCATTCTCTACAATGGGCTTATGATTTTTGCTTTTATCACTTCTGGGAATGAAGAACCAGAAGCTCAAAGAAAGGGATTCTCAAAGTCACAACAGTAGGCAGTGAATGAGATGAGATCCAAACTACAGTCTAATCAATGTTTGCTACAGCATTCTATATTATATATAAGACAGAAATAAAGATGGTTGTGTTTTATAGATGATGGGAATTTTCACAATAAATACTTTGAGCCATTTCACTCTGTGGACTTCTTAAAATAGGAGTTGAACCAAATGGTCTTGAGTTTTCTTCAAAATCAAACTTCTACAATTAAGGCTCTAAAGTATCAAACATTTCACAGAGCAGCAGAATGTTACAGAAGGAAATGCTTCAAAATTAATTAGATGCTTGAATTCCCTCTCCATTTTCTCTGCTATATACTTTTCCTATCTCTGCTATAACTCTTACAGATGAGTAACTTACTGTCTCCTATAAAAAGCTTATTCCAGTGTTAGCTGTTTCAGAGTGTTTTATTTGATAAAATCTGTCTTCCTCTCTTTCCAGAAGACTGCCATTTCATGTTGGAAAACAGTCTGTCTTCTTAGCTCCACTTTTTCCTAGCTAAATGTCCCCAATCTTTCAATCATTGCACAAATAATACAGTCTTTGGCTTACTTTTTGACCTGATCAGTCTTCCTTTATCTTTTACACAGTTATCATTATGGTGAGTAATATATCTATGATATAAAACTAGGAAACTAAAAAACTGAAATGAAAGCCCTTTTTCTATCTTGGTTCCATTTTGAATTCAGAACAGATTATTCTTGAAAAATAAAGTTATAACATTTAAACATTATTCAAAATAAATAATTTTGTGTTAAGATGGTTGTAAAACAATATTAAGAAATCGGTTAGACTGAAGTGAAAGTATTATTTGGCGAAGTGCTCAAATTCAGAGTATTCTCTAAAAGTGGGTAGATTTCCAAGGAAGTCCAAAGTTCACTTGCTTGTATCTTATTAAAGAAAAGTAGCAGGAGCTTTCTATACCCATACCCATCTCTGTTCCTGAGGCATTTATCTATATCATCTATAGCCTCAGTTAAGTTCATCCCTGGAGTCCATAGCCTGAAGGTGATTGAAAACACCAAAGAAGAATAACTGGAATGTTTAGATGGCAACATGTTCCTAGGTATGAATTTAAACACTGATTAAAGTTACAGTACAATATATAGCTGTTTTCTCCTTTGGCAGGATGCCCAAAAGGCACTTATGGGCTACAGTGCCAAAAGACCTGTAAGTGTTTGAATGGTGGCAGCTGTAACACAGTAGTGGGCACCTGTGTCTGCCCTCCTGGCTTCATTGGGGCTGACTGCAGTCAAAGTAAGTCACTCTACTTATTTTCATTGATATGCTAAATTGGAGATTTTAAGAACTACACTTGAGTAAATATTACAATTGTTTTGCCTAAAAAATTGACTGCAGTAACAACAAACACAAACCGACCTACACTGTAGGTTGAGGAGTACTTACATCAGGAATTTGATGGAGAAATGAAGGCAGTGAAGCAAGTCAAAGAAAGTCCTTTTATCACAATCTCTCTTTTGTTCCAGCAATGTTAGACCCAATTTGGTATTAGAAAGTCTGCTTGGCAAGATCTGAGCGAACTAGGAATTCCTGTGTAGACAATATCAAACTCATTGTCTACAGTTCAACAGTTTTATTTATCCTCTGCACTTTCATAGTTCAAAATTAAACTATCCCCCTACTCACTGAGTAATAACCAGTTTCCTGAAATACAAAGATCTTAATCACATGTTACCAGTAAAAACTATTGACATAAAGTTAATGGGACTTGATGTAGATTAAAGGTCTGTTAAAAATGTATTGGCTTGGGGCCTCCCTGTTGGTGCAAGGAGTTAAGTCGCAGCCCTATAAAACTGTCCACAACAACTGCAGCAGAGGTTCAATCCCTGGCCAGGAAGGTGGCACACATGGTGCAGCAGATCTCTCTTGTCTCAACTGCTATTCCCTTCAGCAGTGTATTTTAGTCAACCTGCCTGCTCTGCTATCCACTCTGTCTCTGGTGAATCGTCTCATCCCCTGCACTTCTGGCCTATATCCCAGTTCTTGTATGCATAATATTCAAAAAGTAAAAATAAATAGAAATGTATTGGTTTATGTACTATAAGAATATGCTTAGCAAATACATTTTGCTTTTATCAGATCTTCCATTTTCTAAATATTTGGACCATTTACAATATTGTAATAATTTTTAAGGAAGAAAGAGGAGGCAATGACTGAATAAACATATGGTGAGGAGGTGCTGCTGGCAATATTGTGTTCATTGCCCTCTGAGCTGTTGAGGAAGATGTTCGCTTTGTGATCCTTCATTAGGATCGCCACTTTCAGTGCACATTTAGGTTTCTGTGCACTATACTTTATCCTGCACTTCACAATTAAAGTAATAAAATTACCAGTAAATATCTTAAACAGAAATACAGTCATTGTGAAATTGAAGTTCCCTTATTTGGAAAAAATATATAGAGAAGTTTATGATTAGGCAGGATATTAATTTATTAATTACTAAAGATACCCACAATTCTTATCTTTCCCTGATAGATTGTCTGTCTTCCTTGTGTGTGGGTAATTTTTTTGTTAAATTGTCTTGCTTCTGTGCCCTGTTGTACTGAAGATAAAAGAAAAATCAGACAAAGTCCTGGCTCCAGGTAGTGGAAAATTGAAATCTAGTGGATACTGCCTCTGAGTGCTCAGCAGCCAAGTTATCTTTGAGTTAAAGCCAACCTATAAATGTCTCATAAGGAAGGTTCTGACTGGCTCCTTTGTGTTTATTCTTTAGAGAGAATTGGGAGAAATTTCCTAATTTCCTCAGGCCAAAGCATCTTCAAAACCTATGCTTTCCCTGAACATCAGGAGTAATTTTGTCTTCAGACAGCTGTTATCTTGTACCTGAGCACTTTTCCTTCTTTGCTTTGATGGCTATGAAAGTCTGAGCCAATTCTGGAGTCCACATCACACAAGTCAAAGATTAGAATATTCATCTTTGTATATATATCACTGTACTTTTCTTTTGCATAATACTCACAGTATTTTATCTTTGTGTTTCTGTATTTTAGTAAACATTTCAATGAATTTGTGGACGGAGCTTTCATCAAACAGATTAATGAATGCATTGATTTATTAACAATTAATTTTTAATTTATAATAAATTATATGACTGATCTAATAAATATAATTCTTTGGAGAGAAGGAACATAGAACATGAGATAATTTACAGATTTAATATAAATAAAACAATACATTTATCCATCAATTAAAAAATACATAGTATTTGAAGATGTGAGCAAAATGGGTCCTCTTTCAATGTATAGAAATATAAAGCTAAAATTCCAGATGCAGTTTAGAAGGAAGTAGGCGCAATATTATTACAAGCACACACATGTCCTTGCTAACACAGTCAGGTGGGAAAGCAGTATTAAGTTTTTAAGAATCTTTATGTCAACTATGTAAGTGTTTGACCCTAAGTATTTGTTTGGAAATTCTAGAATGGCAACTAAGATTGAATTAAGTAACCATTTCAATAGCTTCTTTTTGCTTCATTCTTAGAAAATAACCTTTAATATTGAAAATCAATTGGAAGGCAAGTCAGGGACCTATTTGAAAAGAAATGATTGCATATTTACAAGTTTATAGAGGTTTGAGACTATAACTCTTGAAACAATAATGTAAACCAAGTTTACCTCCATAAACACAATTGGAGGGGAAAAGATCTTGACTGGAAAATGTTTAAATAAGAAAATGTGCTTCGGTTTTGCTTTGCTTTGCTTTGTTTTGTTCCTCCTGTAGTTTGTCCTGAAGATCACTATGGACAGGACTGTGCCCAACTATGTTCCTGTGGCTCAGGACAATGTGACCCAGTGACTGGAGAGTGCCGGTGCCCACCTGGCCACACAGGAGCCAGGTGTCAGCTAGGTAACAGTGACTGCAGGTCATCTTGCCCTCTCAGGCACTAACTGAGCTACACCAAGAAGGTACACTTGGTGCCAAGAAGTATAATTAAATAGACATTGTTTACAACATTTTCTTCTTAAACGTGTCTCTAATAACATGAAAGTGCTTATTCCTTTAGAGCTATATGGAAATACCCTACTGGAGGGTAAACAAAAATTGGAAACCAAAAATTGGAATTTATGCATACTTTGATTAGGAGCATATTTTAAAATAACTGGCTAACTTCTGTTAACTTAAAAAAAAAAGTTAGAACTGTCCACTTCTAGGAATTGAAGAGTTTTATACCCTCTTCAACTTCAGAAGTCCATGGAATATTATTAGACAAATGAGAAGCAGAATGGAAAATATGATCTTTGCTTAATGCTGTAACACTTTTTCTCATAAATCATAGTATTATTTATTCTCATAACAATCATACCTGGCAGTGAAACCTATGCAGTGGTTGCTGGGCCCCTTTAGCTTTTGAGTAGGGCCAGCAATGCAGTCACTTGTACGGAACACCCGGAAGGGCAAAAGTCATGACCCTTATTGAAAAGCAACAGTTCTCTACATGGACAGCCTGCCGGAAATCCACTGGACTCAAGTGGAGGAAAATGGAATAAAACCAAGATACACACAGGGGCATTATACTTCTAATCTGCGTTACCCTCCATTCTGCATCTCAAGATTGAGGGCAATCTGTGGGTTTTAAGCCATAGCCTAGTTAGAGGGAAGCTACTAGACACATTCCACATGCTCCCTGACTTTGTCCATATGAAGTTTTACTTTCACCAAGGAAGGTTTCTACCAGCTGAAATCATTTTTCTATCCCTGAATCCATACTAACCACACATAGCTGGTATGCAAAAACAAACGAACACCTAAAGTAATGCAAAGAATTAAAAAAAATTAATGCACACACAAAAATTCTTCCTCATTTTGGGAACAAAATGTGAAGCCATTCAAAACCTCAACTACTTTTTTTAGGGGAACTTCTGTAAGAATGACAATGAAAGAAAGGAACATAGGAACAAAAAAATCAGATGAACATAGAGCAGAAAAGTTTTGTTATGGAACACTTGAAAAAAATTGAAATTTCTTCCAAGGACTCAAAGGACATAATAACAAATCATTTTCTATAAATTGTGAATGTAGTGCTGAGATACGAGGGTACATGGAACAAAGACAACAATGAAAAATGAAAAACTAAGCTGGAAAGCAGAACTCAGGAAAAAAAGTGAATATGGACATTAAGCCTCATATTCTATAAAGGAAGACTATTGGAAACAGAAAATAGGAAGACAAATCAGTTGATATGTTAATCAGGTACATAGAGAATACACTTTAGGAAAGTGAAACAACACAATGGAAACTAAGAAAGACAGGAATATATATAAATGGAAAACAAAGACATTCAAATATAACATTCAAGATATTTTGTCACAGAAAAAAGAGAAACCTGATACTACCCATGAAATGAATTCTATCACTGGAAATACTAATCAGGATTAGTCATGGGCAAATGGTAACTGCTAAAGATAAAAGGAAAATGATGAGGATTTGATCAAGATGGCAACAGAGGTGGTTCCCTGTTTAATTCTGGAGAGGAACACCTAACATCAGCCAAAAGGAAATTATACTCAGAGAGTGTTGGTGTGGTCAGAACTAGAACACCCCTTGGATATCAGAGACCACACAGACTGCACGGGGTTGGGGGAAGGAAAGCACAGAGGAGATTCACACTTTATTGAACAAGAGAAGGGCACAAAGAAATCCCTGCAAGTTGTGTTCTGGTGCAAGGGACACAGAAACGGTGCTAGGGGCTTTGGAAGGGAAAATCAAAACAGTGTGTAGGCACATAGCCTTGATTGGGAGGGTTGTAATAAAGGAAATTAAAGAGAAGAAAACTCAGGTAAATCAAAGAGATAAGAGAACTCAGTAAATCTAATCAGAAAGATAGAGGGAATTTCAGAAAAACAAATTGAGTTCAAAGTTGAAAATAATGAAAGGAAATAGAAGTTGGGGTCCCCCTGGTAGTACAGGGGGTTAAGTCACTGCACTGTGAAGCTATCCATCGCTACTGCAGCGTAAGTTTGATCTCCAGCCAGAGTGGTGACCCATATGGTGCGGCAGACCTTTCCTACCTCGCCTGATGCTCCCCTCAGCAGTGTATTTCAGTTGATCTGACTGTTCTGCTCCCCTCTCTGTCTGGTGAATCCTCTCACCCCCTACACCTCTGGCCTGTACCATGGCTCTTGTATGCATAAATAAATAAATCTTTGAAAAAAAAAAGAAATTGAAGATTTAAGTAAGAAAACAACTGACATTCAAGATGCAAAAAGCTCAATAAATGAGATAAAAAAAAAAAAAAAACTCCTGTAAGAAAGCTATGGAAGAAGATGAAATGAAGGGAAGATCATCAGTCATTGTGGGATAAAAATATGCAAAGGACCAGATATCTAGGTGGAAGAAAAGAGAGAAATAAGTTGTTACCAAAAAAAAAAAAAAAAAAATCACCAGCACTTCAAGAAATATCTGACTCCGTTAATAAAGACATCATTAGGATAATGGTTATACCAGAAGGGGAAAAGAGAGGGAAACAGAGTGATTATCCAAATAAATAATGGAGGAAAACTTCAGTCTGAGAAAGGAACCCAATACATGAGTCCAGGAAGAGATCTAGTGGGGAGCCTGCCTGTCCCTGGCCTGGGCAGGGATGAAGCATGTTCATGTCTTTCACACTCAAGTTTATGCACAGAACTGGGACATCAGCCCTGGCTGATGAATCTTTTTTTTTTTTTTTCCCCAGTGCAGTGTTATCGGAATCTTGTTAAAGCAGAAGATTTACATGCGATCCAGAGTTTCATGCTATAATATTCTAAATGTCTAGATTTAATTAGAAAATTAAACCACAGTAATTTCAACTTGACTAGGTAAAGATAACCAGCAGGTATCAATACTAGGATGGCAGTGATGGTACAATTATCTCAGAAAAACTTTAAAGGAGATACACAGTGTTTCAGTGAGTCATTATAGGCATATTTTAAACAAAACAAAACAAGAAAAATAGAAAAACCATGCAAGATATAATGAAGAACCAATTGGAAATTTTAGAACTAGAAAATACAGAAAGCAAAAAAAAACCTCAATGGATGGACTTAACATCAAAATGGAAAGTACAGAGAAACATGTCAGTGAATTTGAAAATAAAACAATAGAAATTAATAAATATAAATGGCAGAGAAAATAAATAACGCTCCCCAAAATAACAGGATCTCTCAGAGATCTGTAGGAGTACAAAAATATTGATATCATGAGTGTTACAGTGGGAAAATTTAGAGCAGAAGTGAGAAAGTATTTAGTAGAACAATGGCTGAAAATGTACTAAATCTAGCAAAAACATAAAGCTACAGAATCAAAAAGTTGTGTGAGTGCCAAACAGTATTAACTGAAAGAAATTTACAAAAGACAACCAACATCAAACATCTGAAAACAAAAGGCAGGAGAGAAAAAAAAAAAAAAACACCCATAACTGTAGCTGAAATACAAATTAATAGCAGTTTATTTCTAATTTTAAAAAATAACATAGAAAAGAGAGCTGTAGGAAAACACTTTTGTTTTTCTCCTTTACTCTCATAAAACTTTGGTTCACTTCTGATGTCAGATGTGTGGGTTTCCTACACTTCAAACAATTCTCTCACACCAGCTTGGTGTCATATAATTCAGTTCAGTTCTGATACTATCTACTTGCAGTTAGAATTAAATTTAATAGCTTAGTCCTAGTCCCCTAAGACTATACCAACTTCAGATGTCAAATGTAAATTCAGTTTGTTCCTCATATTTGTGATCTTCTGATCGACCAGCTATAAATTGAGGGGAGGGGGGTTTCCCAATAAATGATTATTTATTCCAAATGCCCATTGAACATATCTCACAATACTATACCATGGTCTATGAAACAAATTTCAATACACTTAAAAGAGTTAAAATTTGATATAATGTGTTCTCTGGTAACAGTGGTATCAGACTAGAAAGTAATAGCTGAAAGATAGCTAGAAACTCTTCAAACACTTTGAAACTAAGCAACCAGCCATCTAAATAGTCCATGGTTTAAAGAGAAAGTCTCAATGAAAATGTCTTTTAAAAATTCATTGAAAAAAAATGCATTGAAAACCTCAGCATGATGGTAGCAAAATGAAGACACTAGACTTGCCAACTCTGTAGATTCACAAAAAGTTACACCAAAACCACTGAAAAATAACCAATGATTGTCATGTATAACAGGAACAATGGCACACTATGAAAGTGTTGCAGGGCAGGGAAAGGGACACCCCAGAACCCCCAAACTTGCTGGCTCTCAATAGGTTCTGCCATCAGTCACATCAAGACAAATATATAAGACCTTCAGTGGAAACAAATTTTAATACAATTAGTGAACCATACAGAAAAGACAAAAGAATATAGTTACTAAGTTAAGCACCCAAAGTTACCTATCCCCTCATGGCTAAAAGTCCAGCCAAACAGGATTGGCCCAAAGCAAGGCCTTAAATCCTGTAACAAGTCTAAAGCTCATTTTGGTGGAGACCCACAGAAAAGGGTCAGAAAGGGTCAGACAAGTCTGGGAGGAAAAGAGCAAAATCAAAATCAAGATAAAAGCTAACATTGTTAACCTCCCCACTGGTGTCTCATGAGCATCTGTTCCAACTAGTCCAGAACCAAAAAAAAGGCAGTTTCTTAACATGTTTCTCTGTTCCATGTGCCTCCTCTAGGTCTCCTTGCTCACCATCCTGTTTCCTTCTTTCCCCAGTCTCCTTTCTAGCTCCTCCCTGATAAGCTCCACCCTCCTTTGGGTGGGACAGGGAACCTGGAACTTCCCCTTTTCCTGGTAACCTTGTTAACAAAAGTGGCAGGAAAATATATCTACAGCTACACCAAGGTAGGGAAACTACAGGGGGAAGTGTGGATGCTGCATGTCAACTCAAGGACACATGCTTACTTCAAGGGCTTTAAAAGTGGGGCACCTCACTGCAGAAGGGGGTACACAGATTCCATGTACAAAAGGTAGGGTTCATCACTGGAGAATTCTAGGAATGAGGACACTGAATGTTCATTGCTGTCTTGAATCTGAAGTTCCAGTTTGAAATAGTTGGAACCTGACCCATAGGGTGTCAGATCAGATCATCTGAGTCTCCTCAGAGGAGAGGCTATCACTTATAGCCTTAGGTTATGATATGCTAAACACCACTTCACCCCCAACAGGCAACAAGTGATTGAGCTCCTTGACCAGAGTTTGAAGCAGCTGATATTGACAATAGAATTGAGTGCCCTTGGGTGAGGCTCCCTACTCAAAACACAAAAAAGAACTTTGCTTCCTCCTGGCCCCCAGGATTGTGGCCTTATCTCAGTTACAGTCCTCCCTCCCTGACACCCTCCCCCCCCACTCGACCCAGTGCAGCATCTATTGTTCAGACACAGCACAGAGCTTGAAGCTAGCAGAGACTGTAGGAGGTATTTCAGGAGAGGAATTGACTTAGTGGAGATGATCACCGTGGATTCCAAGCACAGAATTCAGTACCCACAACACTATAGAAAAATTTAAACCTTGATGTTCAGGTAATCAACCTTTCAATATTCTATTGTCCAGCGTCTTCCTATTTATTACCATGTTCCAGCAACAGTGTCCCATACATCTGAATAGGGGAAAAGGTATTGATCAGTGTATAAAATGGTAAACACCTAAATATCCTGGATATAAAAATCCCAGGACTATTCCACCC
The DNA here is from genome assembly GCA_019455555.1 of Galemys pyrenaicus. Taxonomy (NCBI): domain Eukaryota; kingdom Metazoa; phylum Chordata; class Mammalia; order Eulipotyphla; family Talpidae; genus Galemys; species Galemys pyrenaicus. Next base: position 7,448,605 of record JAGFMF010011830.1, on the reverse strand, counting down.
ACATCATAGATAGAAGAGTTTGAAATCATCTTCTTCCCTGACAACTATAAAAATTACTTTCTCTGAAGAAGATCCAGACCTTCCCTGACCAAGTCCAAGAATGTTTGCATGAAGAAATTGCAATAAGATTCCTGGCTTGCAGCAGAGAGGAGGTGGAAGGAGTAAAGGGCACATGGACACAAAAGTAGATGCCCCACCAAGTGGGACAGGTGAGAGGCTTGCCACCCTTGGCCCCACAAGACAAACTGGGGCATGGTGACTTTTACCAGAAGGGTTGCTTGGAAAGGGAGAGCAGTCAACACAGGCATAGTGTAACAGGGTGGTACCCAGAAAAAGGGGAAGTTCGAGGATCCTGGTTGTGCCCTAAGTAGGGTAATGCTGAGCAGGGATAAGAAGATGCTGGAGAAAAGAAATTGGAGAAGACAGAAGGAAGGGAGGAAGAAAGAAGCAGGATGGAGAGCAGCAAAGAGACATGGAGCAGGCAGTAGAGCAGAAAAACATGTAAAAATCTGTGTTTGCTTTTTGGTCTTGCACTGGTTGGAACAGATGTGGGTGAGAGACCCATAAAAAACTTAATAATAATAGCTTTTATCTTAATTTTAATTTTGTTCTTTTCCTCCCAGATTTGTCTGACTCTATCTGACCCTTTCCTATGGGTCTTCACTAAAAGGTCCTTTAGACTTGTGGCAGGCTTCTAGGCCTTGCTTTAGGCCAATCCTATTTAACTAAACTTTTACCCTTAAGGAGATGCGTAACTTTGGATGTTTGACTTAGTAACTATATTCCTTATCTTTTCTGTATTGTTCCCTAATGTATTAAAATTCTTTTCCATTAAAAGCCTTATATGTTTATCTTTTGTTTGTTTGTTTGTTTGTTTGTTTTGTTTTTTTTATTAGTTATATTTGACATCATTTGTAGTCCCCAGGGAGTTCCCACCACCATTTCACCCGTGCACCATCACCTCAGTCCCTTGTGCACCCTC
>JAGFMF010011830.1:7388489-7447573 GCA_019455555.1 Galemys pyrenaicus | reverse complement strand
CTCAGTCCCTTGTGCACCCTCTGGCCTTCTCCCCGTCTTTGCCCTCCCCCCCTTCCTCTCCCCCCCCCCATGGTCCCTTTGGTTTATCCTGGCTTTTTGGTATTATTAAGTAAAAGCCTTATATGTTTATCTTAATACAGCAAATAACAAAACCCTTAGTAAGAGCAAGTTTTGGAGGTTCTGGGATGCCCCTCTCCCTGCCCTGTAACAATAGGTCTGGCCTAGGCCTCTGGGAATTCTGTGACCAGTATGGAAAAGGAAAGTATTTCCCATGGCACTCCCAGAAATAATAGAATAAAGAGTCTTCAGGTGGAGTCATTCTAGTGATACCATAATTTCAGGTTTTCAGGCCCAGTCTCCCAGCCAGGAATGGACCCCAGGCTGCAGTGGCATCTCTGAGTCCCAGCCACTAGACCACCGTGGGTTGGTGTCTCATGAAGCCACAGAAGGAAATTTGCTTATTCTGAGGCATAATAAGCAAAGGTCTTTATTTATCATAAGAATCCCATGACAATATATTTTATGAATTGTTGATAAGCATCATTCATAATATTAGAAATTAAATTAAAATACTGCCTTCAACTAACAATTTTTTTACATTACAATGGTTTGATTTGAAGATTGAAAAATAGGCACAAAGACAATTCTTGGTATTTTAGGAGAAAAAAAATTCACAAATCACCATTAATAAAGCAAGCAACAGAGTTTATTGAAAAGTAAAACGTACAGGACACTGCAAGATAGTGGCACTCCCAGAAGGTGTTAGGTATGCTCCAAGGCTCTGGCTACCTGAATCTTTCTGGCCCTTTCTCTGTGTGGGAGCTGTCCCTCTTAATTCTGTGCACTTCTCTTCCATCACTGTACCTGATTATAGGAACTTGAGCTCCCCTTTCCTTCCTCTTCAGATAATGTGAAACTGCTTGCAAAAACAAAGGTTAACCATGTCAGCCATAATACTGGGTTAGACCTGGACTATTAAGTATGCAGATTCTCTCCAGACCTATCAAAATGGCAGGATTTTATCTGGCTCATAAAGCAAGGTAATAATAATAATAAAAAATACTCATCATCACTTATTAACAGGAAAATGCAAAACAAAACTACAAGGAGATACCACTTTACATCTGTGAGAATGCTCCATATCAAAAAGCAAGAAACAACAAGTGTTGATGAGGGTGTGGGGGAAAAGGAATCCTTTTTCTCTCTTGGTGGTAGTATAGACTAGTCCAGCTTCTATGAAAAACAGCATGGAGATTTCTCAAAATATTAAAATTAATTTGCTATATGATTCACAAATTCCACTCTTAGGTATTTAACCTGAACAATACAACACTAATTCAAAGGGATATTTGCACTCATGTGTCATCTGCAGTACTTTTTGATAGCCAACTTGTAGGAACATCCTAAATGTTCAATTGACAGATGAGTGACTAACGATGTAGTGTTTGTACACAATTCAGCTATAAAAAAAAGGTTGAGATCTTGCTATTTGCAACAAGCATGGAATGGGAGGGGATTAGCTAAAGCAAAACAAATCAGAAGGAAAAGGACAAGTGTGAATTATTTCACTCATAGATAGACTATAAAGACACAAAGAAAAAGAACAGACAAAAATAAACCCCTCAAATATGGCAGCACTATGACTACCAGATGGGGAGGGGTTTTGGAGGGGAACAAACAAGGGGGAAGCCCAGTGACCTATAGTGAATTATTAGGGCTTTACAGGTGGTTGTGATATGATTATGTATACTCTGGAGACGTGATTCCATATCCTTAAAACATGTACAGTATATAAATCAACATGACCTCAATAAATGTAATTAAAAAATAAAGTAAAATAAAATAAATAATAAGAAAAAAGAAATTTTAGGTTTGAAACTTAGTTCTTATCTTTACTGAGCACTTAGGTTTGTGCAAGACAAGTCTCAGAACTTCAGTTTTCTCAAGTGCAAAATTAGAATTTGGTTACCCACATCACAGAGATACTATGTACATTAAATGAGATAATTCATGTGGAAAATATAATTATGTAAAACTACTATAAACTGGAGGGTATAAATGACAGGAACTTGGCCAAACCTAGCCACAAATGTGTTTGAATTGGCTGACATAGTTTTGGCTTCCACATTGCTGTAAAACATTTTAATTACTTACCAACTTTCAAAGATTGGATGATTTCATTTAAAATATGGATTTTAAGTTTTCCTGAAAAAATCATTTTAGTTGGCAACAGGGGACTCATAGTCTTCATAGTAAAACCAACTAAATGTGAATAGTGATTCGTCTAGACTTAGACATCCTTTGCTTTTTCACTGGTGGCACTTGCCATCATTAAATTGTTCTCCCTTTGATAATGAACAGGCAGCTCAATTTTCCTATATCTGACCAACTTCACTCACTCAAATCTTAATTCCTTTTGGCAGTGCATTTATGGTAGTGTTATACTGTATACTGAGATACTTTTCAGATATAAGCACAAACACATTAAATAGCAAATTGTTCATCTATCTTTATGTATATATATGTAAATATATAAAATATTTCCATTACTAATCTGGAATTGACCTCTTTTTAGGTATTAGGGCATCTCCAGTTCTCAGAGTATACCAGTTACATAATAACAATAGAAATTTCTAGAGAGAATGAAAATGTGAATGAGTGACAGTGATGTGCTTACTAAATTGACAGATATACCTGAGCAATTGTTTTAATTTGAGCATTTTTGTATGCTTTTATTATGTAGCTAGGATTATTCTATCTGAAGCACAGAAAATTTTATTCCAATTGATATATATTTTTTATTTCAATTGATATGTATATATGTATAGATGTATATATTGATTATATATTTTCATTATAGGATGTCCCCAGAGAAGATATGGCTCAAATTGTGAGCTAAAATGTATATGTAAAAATGGTGGCCTTTGCAATCCTATGGATGGAAGTTGTACCTGTGGTCTTGGATGGACAGGAAATGACTGTGGAAAGCGTAAGTTGATTACTATTTTCTTTCACTCATTAAAAACTGAAGCCATTGTCATTGATTGATAAAATGCAGTAGAGACCTGTGAAGAAGCTATTTTCTAAAAATTTCATGTAAGTTTTTTTATAATTATAAAAAATGTTCAGTAAAAATAGTGTTATGCTGATATTGTTTCAGTTTTCCCCCTTGTTACTGGAAGCCACATGAAAACGCTTAAGAAAATGAAATACTACTAATGTCTAAGAGGTCCTCTGATACCTTAATTCCACTCCCTTTCCATGCACGTTTTACCTGAAAACCTCTGTGAGCACTAGATTTGCTGAGCACTGACTTTCTAGGAAGGAGGATGAAGGTCACAGCAACCACTGAGGACTTGAAAAAGCCAGAGAGGAGGATCCAAAGCCCTGGGCAGAGCTGGTTTACATTTAGAGCGCTCCCTTCCATAAGGAGCTTCTTAACCTATTATTTTTTTTATTTATATATATTTGACATCAAGGAAGACTCTGGAGCAGAGAGCTCCAATATTCACTTCATCAGGAAAAGTTTAATCATGTACCACCATAAATATATTTTATTTATACTTAATTTTCATGTGCTTCTTAACATATTATTTCTTTATATATATTTGACATCATCCCCATTTCCCACCACCAGCTTCTTAACATATTATACATTAAAAAACATGAGGTTTCAAATAGATAAATATAAATATTGACAGTTGTTTTAGTGTTTCTTACTGAACTACAAGTGAATATTTTGTTAAATGGTGGGGTACATATACCCAATTCTGAGTCCGCTATTGTAGGAAACAAAATTGTAGTTTGCCAGAATAGAGTTAAAGTGCTCTGAAATGAGGAAACATGTGGGTGAGAACATTGGCCTGGGTTGGGGAGGGAGGCGCTGGTCTTAATTTGGGACACTCTGTAAAAACATAACATCATGGTAAACCTTCATCTAGATAGTTTTAATTATAGAGACTGTATAGTTCTTCAGACCTGTGGGTGTGACTGCTCACTATTCATCAACACTGTTATGCAACTTGGCAACATGACAGGATGAAAACACCTTTCCGCAGGAGTGAATAGACATAGAATCTAACCCCTGCTGTCTAGATGCTATAGTCTGTGCTTTTGGGAAGTTCACAGCCTCTTTATGATTTGGGTTACCCATAGGAATGTGAGGATATTGAACCAATAGCCATTACAAATTTAACATTCAAAATAGCTTCTCATGGGCCTCCCTGGTGGCACAGTGGGTTAAGCAATGCACTATGAAGCAGACCGCAGCTACTGCAGCACGAGTTCTATCCCTGCCGCCAGCCAGGGAAGGGACCCACATGGCGTAGCAGACCTCTCCTGCTGTGCCCGCTGCTGCCCTCAGCAGTGTGTTTCAGTCAGTCTTCCTGTTCTGCTCCCCACTCTGTCTCTGGTGAATCCTCTCACCTCACTGGACTCTGGCCTGTACCCCAGTGCTTGTATGCATAAATAAATAAAATCTTAAAAAAAATAACTTCTCATGGAAAAGCAATAGTTGATTTCATAATACTTGGGAAGATTAAATCAAAATAATAGGAGACTTTTAAATAGAACCAATATAATCAAACTTATCAAATTGTTTTTGAATCAAAATGAAAATTCTGAATTGGCTAAATCTCTAGTATTTTGGGAGGCTGTGTATACTTACTTTTGATTCTACCTTTTAAATGTCTTGAAGCTCTTCAAAAATAGAATAATTGTTGTCATTGTGTAAATAAAAATGTAATTTACCAACATGTTAAAAAGTTCTTCAGCAATGCATGGAATGTCTATTTCCTTACAACCTTATAAAAAAAATATGTTGTCAAACTTATGGTGAAAAGTAGTATATCAGTGGAGTTTTAAGTAATATTTTATTATGATTATAATATGTAATATTATCTCTAATGAGCAAAGATTTTGTTTTCCATTTCTTTTTCTATAAATTATAACTTTGGCCCATTTCTATAAGGTGGTTGCTTTACTCTTTAAATATTGGAAGAGGAAGAGTTATATATATTTAAACATTAATTCTTTGTTGTAAATTATTCACTCCAGAACATTTGTGTTTGCCTAGAATATGTTTGCTTCCTGATTGGTTATCTATTGATGTATTATAAATCACTCCCAAAAATTAGAAAACTTGAGACAACAATTTATTTAGTATTATAGTTAATGATTATGAGAGTTAACAGATTTCAGCTGAGCAATTCTTTCTAATTTATTCAGTATTTTTTTTACTTAATTTTTTGTGAATTTATTTCAGATTTTTTTCTGTTTCTATCAAATTACTATATGATTTCTAATTTTAAACTAATAAATAGGGTAGACTTATTAATGAATTTCCTAATATTGAGTGACCTTATATTTCTGGAATAAATACTGCTTCGTGAGGGTATTACTTTATAATATGTTATTCATTTCTATTTCTATTTTTCTATAAATTTGACATCAATATTCATTAGTGAAATTGAACTGTAGTTTTTATTCATTTTATCACATTTTGTAATAGAATGTATACTGAAATAAATTACATCAAATATAATTTGTATCTGATGTTATACATCAAATCAAATTGATGTTTTACATTCACATAAATTATATTTGAGTTTTTCTTTCCTTTTCAAAGCTATGGAATAATGTAAGTAGAAAGGTGATGACCTAATCTGTAGATTTTGTAGAATTTCCCAGTAAAGTTTAAGACTGTTTTTCAGTTTTGTTTTGTTTTGTTTTTAATACAGGAGCTATTTTACTATTTTCTCTATTATTCTTCTTTTATAATTAGTCTCTTTTGGTTTTCTGCCTCAATTTATTGCAGTTTTGGTAAGTCATCTATTAATTTTCCTTCTCATTTAGATTTTTAAATTTGTTTACAATATATATCATAAATATACATATATATACCTTTTGATCATGATTCCACGTGTATATTTTTAAGAAGTATGTATTTATGCCTTATCTTTTATCATGATTAGGTTAACTAATGACTGACTCATTCCAATGTTCATTTTTCATTAATTCTCCTGTTTTTCCCAAATCATCACAAACTTGCCTTAGCTAGAACTAATGCACAGGTGTTTGTTTTTCAGAATGTTCTCCTGGTCATTATGGCCCAGCCTGCTATTTTAATTGCACATGTCAGAACAATGGAGTTTGTGACAGATTTTCTGGAAGCTGCAAGTGCCTCCAAGGCTACTATGGAAGAGACTGTGAACATGGTAAACAGAAAATATGAGTGGGCATGTATGGTGCTGATAAACTTTTAACTTAAAAGTTATTTTAATTATAAAAATAGCAGTCATCTTATATCAAATTAGAACAATTATATCAAATTAGAAATATAACAACTGTTAATATTTTAATCATTCTTGCAATCTGTTAGAGTTCTAATTTAAGTTCTAGATATTGACAACAGCATTGATATTATCATTAGATTGTTTATTCTGTTTGGCATTGTTGTCTAAGAAATGACTATGGTTCTACGATCATCTCAGTAGACATAGGCGACAGACCCAAGACAGTCAGCCTCTGATCTTCTTGAACAAAATCATTCTTCTTTCGCTGACTGTCTTTAAGCAAAATATGGACAGGAGAGCTATTTTTTTGTTTCATGTTAATCTACCCTTGATTCTTAAAGCGCTTCATCCAAATTCCCTTTGATTATATTTATTTACATCACTTCTTCAATTTTTCTGGAAAACTGGAAAATTAGACACTAATTACCTATGACATCAGAGAAACTTGATGGACAAAAACAGTCAGAAAAAAAGGTGATCATGAGGATAAAATAAGAAGAATCATGTAAACATTAGCATTGGAGCAATTAGCAAAAGTTAGATGAATAATGATTATTTTGAGGTGAAAAATGTGTTCAAGTCTTTGAAGTGATACTAACAATGTTTAAAATTACCCCTATTTGTTTCAACCTGTTTTAAGGTTCTGGCAAAAACATGTCATAGGAACAAACCTTACTAAACCTTTCCAGGTTTAGAATTCTCTGAGTATGGAAGTGAACATTTGTGACTTTTGTTTCTTTGACTTATTTCCAATTTGGAATAAGCGTTACAAGACAGAGAAAGAAAATCTATAAAAAACCTTTAAATTTGATCATATATGGTGTATCAGGAAGATTTTGAGTACATGAGACATCACTCTGAGAAAACAAACCTGTAAAGTGGGTACATTAATGATTATTCAGAAAAAAGGCCGTGTAGTGTCAGAGAATGATCAGGTATTTCCACCCTCCTACCACTGTGATGATGGACACCTGCGGTGCTGCGAGCATTCCAGGGTGGGCATGCGCAAGTGGGCACACCTGAGTTGGGACACGGGCTTAAATGGGCGGCATCATGAGGACGCCAGAACTGTGAGGACCGACCAACAGGACCAAGAGGACCGACAGTGGCAGCAGCAGTAGCAGAGAGCGAGAAGAAGAAGCTGAGAGGGTGAGATGCACCGGGGTCTGGGAGGCCTGCTAGCCTCCCGGGCCCCCGGCACCCATGCCTGCCAGGTACCTGGCCACCTCTACTAAAAAAAGCATGAAAAACCACGAGGGCTCCGAGACTCTCCTTCCCTGACCCATTTGCCCAGAACCATCCTGAACCTTGCTCCTGTGCCACCCCTTTCCTGCCGCTACTATTGGCATAGTTGGCAGGATGGTTCGATGCAGACGGGTACAGAGCCCTAAGAAGACTGCAGGAGGGACTGAGAGGTGGCAGGCCATGAACATGTGTAACTTGGCAGAGCAATGGCAGCACAGGAGGTGGCTGAAGACCAGGACGCTGCGGGAAGATGCCGCAGGAGGGCAGGAGGTGAACTGGTCCAGGAGCTGCAGGACAAGACCTCAAGTGGAGGAGGAGACGCCCGTGAGGACCAGCGCATGACCCGAGGCAGCAAACCAAAAGAGGACTATGACTCAGAGCTCGCCCACTGCTGACACAAGGAAAGGAATAATGGACTGACAATCCCGCCAGAAGGCTGGGGAAATTTGGAAGGTTAAGGTTATGTTTATGGGACCTTGGGGGTGGATGATATTGTTTGTACATCCCAGGAGGTGAGAATAGAGGCATGGCCAGTAGGCCTTGATAGCCTAGAGAAGGCAAAAGCTGGCACTAGGTTGGGGAAACCCAAAGTGGCTGGTAAGCAGCCTGTTTGTTAAAGAAGGCCAATGAGTTTCTTAAAATCACCTGTGGGTGATGTCCCGCTTGTTAAGTGAGGGTGAGGAGCTGAGGAACTGTCATGGTGGGGACGGGAAAGGAACGTGGCTTGTGGTGGAGCCCACAGCTGAAAAGGGAACCCAAGTGAGGCCGCATGTGGAGCTTGTATCCATGGATCGCCAACCCATGTGCGCGTGCACTGGGTTGGCCTGAGTGCAGGGGCTGCGTGTCACATGCAGCTATGAAAGCCGAGTGTTGGAGTGACAGCAGAGAGTACCCTGGGGATTGACTGATTGCCCCCGAAGACTATAGAATCGCCAATCCCGAGAGTGAGTGCATCCTGGGGGTGGGTGCAGTGTGTGGCTTGTGACTGAGACCACAGCCTGACCTCAGCCAGGAAGCCTGACGGCTGCTGGAGTGAGACGGCAGATGCAGTGAGTGGTTCCCACCTCACATGTAATCGGTGCCTTCGGCAGCAGATATGGTGGATCATCTGCTGGTGCCAATAATCTTGTCTTTTGCTCCTAGGTTGGTGCCCTGCCTAGGCGTATTTGTGTCTATTTGTATCGTGTGGTGTTTGCTGCACTGCTTTATTGATGTATAATTTGTAAGGTGGAAAAACCTGAGGGGGTGGACTGTAGGGTCAGAATGATCAGGTATTTCCACCCTCCTACCACTGTGATGATGGACACCTGCGGTGCTGTGAGCATTCCAGGGTGGGCATGCGCAAGTGGGCACACCTGAGTTGGGACACGGGCTTAAATGGGCGGCATCATGAGGACGCCAGAACTGTGAGGACCGACCAACAGTACTGATGAGCAGCAGCAGCAGCAGAGAGAGAGAAGAAGCAGGGGTCTGGGAGGCCTGCTAGCCTCCGGGCCCCCGGCACCCATGCCTGCCATGTACCTGGCCACCTCTACTACATAAAGCATGAAAAGCCACGAGGGCTCCGAGACTCTCCTTCCCTGACCCGTCTGCCCAGAACCATCCCAAACCTTGCTCCTGTGCCACCCCTTTCCTGCCGTTACAGGCTGTCACTACTGTCCATGTGAGAAACTGTAGTGTTAGCCTAAGTCTTTAAAGATCTGGACTAAGTGAGAATGGAAATGAATGAATAGAGGAATATTTTGGAAAAGCTATTGTTTTTTGATTAATTTGTACATGGAAATAAGGAAAAGGAAGATAGATGAATCAAAGATGACTCTAAAACTTCAGGGAATCTGGAAAAATGATTGTATTGTTTAGAGAAGTAGAAAAGTCAAGGCAACTTTTATGAGCTCAATTTGCAGATAATTAAAATAAGGGAGATAAAGGAGATTTGATTTTTACATGTATTCTCAATGATAATTATACAAGAACAAAGAGAAAAAACCTCCACTGAATCTTCTTTTGTTATCACTGAATCATATAGAGTATTGTAAACCAGTGATACCCCATAAAAAATAAGGGCAAAAGTTATAGTGAAATCAAAAGTGAAACAGTATATTATATAAGTCATTCCTTATCTCCTTTGGTTTTAGCTCCCTTTCCTGCTCCTTAAGTGTTAATTTTTCCACTGAGTAATCCCATGCATAAATACCATATACAGAGAGCCTTGACACAACCAGGTGTAGGTGTCGGAGATGGAGAATAGGGAGATAGAGAGAGAAGAAGAGGCAATGGATAGTGGAGTGGAGGGGGAAATTATCTTGAGAAAATTCAAGAAAAGAAAGGGGAATCCATACCTAAGAGTTAAATTTCAGCGCTGTCACTGGTATGGCCTGAGTTTGATCCCAGCCAGGGAGCTAACCCATGGTGCAGCAGACCTTTCCTGTCTCGTCCGCTGCAACACTCAGAAATGTATTTCAGTAGATCTGCCGGTTCTGCTCTGCACTCTGTCTTTAGTATATCCTCTCCTTTTCTCTATGTGCAAAAAGAAAAGAAAGGGGAATCCTTTCTCAACAGTCAATCAGCGCTCAAACACCTCTCTTGGAAGGTGACAATTTTAGCATCAAATAGATGCATTTACACATGTCCTCTATTTCTTCTAATGTTTAGCAATAAAAGTTCTAATCTTCTCCAACACAGAGAACAAATTAGACTTATCAAGATTCAATTCTATGTTGTATTTGGTTAGCTAAGTAAGATTTTTTTCAAAGATTAAATATCACTGACTTCAAAGCTTAATTTCCTCATAAGATGTGGAATTAGTGTATACCATAATCTCCATCATTTATTCCCTTTCTTATACCTTCTCATTCTCCCCAATTCCCTCATACCCCTCTCTGTCATTCATTCCCATGACTTCAAATATCTATGTATCACTTTCCACAGATAGTTTTATTAATAATTATTCAACTACAAAAACACTCTCACAAAGTTTGCACTAGAACTGAAGTTTGAAAACATTGTTTTTAGGTGCATAGGGTATTGGGTGCTTTTGATGAAATTTCTGACTGACAATAATACACCATAGCAAATAAATTTTACTTAAAAGTATTTCAAAGTTTCTTATTTTTTTCTAGACCTGTTGTAGAAAATGGCACTTTAATATTCACTTATCTGTATCAATTATACTATTGTCATTATGCTTTTTCATGTAATTTTTTCTTTATTTTTTATTGAAGTAGAACTGAATTGTAACATTTCTTGCTTTCCAGTTATTGGTTCTTGTTCTTCTCTGGTCTCAGAAAACAAATGACCTAGAGCAAATACTTTAATTTTCCCTTTATTTATTCTTAGAGCCAAAATAACATTTTGACATTTCCATTTCTAGTGTGTCTTCCTGGATTTTATGGTTTGAATTGTGCTCACATCTGTGACTGTAAAAATGGGGCCAGTTGTGATGCAGCAAGTGGACAGTGCCTTTGCCCAGCAGGTTTCCATGGCAGCCAGTGTGAAAAAGGTATAACCAGAGTGTTTGCAAGAATGTGGAAGTCAGTTTCTGTTATGTGAGAGGTTTCCATCTGAGAACATAAATATAAACCCAATTGAAAACATGTAATAATCACCTAACCTAAACTTCTGAATTTGCACATTAAAATGATAGGAATTCACTCTACAGCCAATAAAAAGGATGCTTCTGATTTGTTTGTTCAAAAATTGTTTTTCTCCCCTAAGTAAAACTGGTTAGTATTTTATAATACCATGTAAGCTGTGAGTTCTATGGACAAAGATTCTACATCTGAATGAAAGTAAAAACTGTATTAATTGTTTTTGAAAGAATGACATATATTGGGTTTAAGGACATTAAAAAGATACAAGAGCTTTATGAAAAATATTTAAAGATGTGAATGGACATTTATTTCTAAAAATAGTGACAGTCATGCATATGGATGAAGACAGAGAGACGAGAATTTATACTCGTCTTTTTAAAATAAAATATAGAGACCTAAAAGATTGATCATGTCCATTCTAAACAATGCCTAAGTACTTAGTGCAGGGTAACATAATCTGTCTTTTTTTAAAATTATTTTGTACATTATTTTATATATCATCACAGCCACAATAATGATGATGATGATACTGAATCTGATATTATATAAATCAGAGTTACTGTATTTTACCTTTAAAAAGTAACTATATGTTAGTCCTATACCATAACTTCAAGTCACTGGAATTTTACATTTAGCATCTTGTTCATCCTATATTCACATAGGTATTTAATATTTAGTGATTCAGTTTAATACACACCCTTTATGTGCCCATTACTGTGTGAGACTGGGAATATAGTGGTATTCTGGAATGAAACATGGTTAATATATAATTTTTTTAAGAAAATACGTTAAAAAAATAGAGTTGGTTCATAGACTCAGTCTCCTTTGTTAAGTTTCTATCTTCAAAAAACTTACAACCATTTTAACAGATTCAAAACTGTTAAGTAAATTCAGTTGCTTTGTGCTTAAGTAAATCAATTTTAAAACCTTAATGTGAAACCATATGTAAAGGGAGCTTCTCTGTGAAAATTCCAAACTTTCCTGTCCTCACCAACAAATCCCATTTTATCACCTTTGGCTAGTTGGGCTTCAAAATTAAAGAAGTTATATCTTTAATCTCAATTTCATTTCACATCAGTGAAAGCTCCAGAGGTTACTTTTTCAGCATTTCTCTTTTCTTGGCAGAGTGCTCACCTGGAATGTTTGGAGAAAATTGCCACCAACTTTGCAACTGTGAAACAGAAAGTTCCTGCCACCCTGTAACTGGAAAATGCCTGTGCCCACCAGGGAGAACGGGAGCCAGATGTGATGTTGGTATGAGCTAGAGCACTCATGATGTCTCTGGGCCCGGGAACTATACAAAGATGGACACTTTCATACTAAAAACTTATGTACTTAAAGAACTTTGTTCATCATTATAACATTATAGGCACCCAAAGCCAGAGGATACCTTGTAAATATCCTCAAAGTAACCCATTTAAACACCATGACAACAAAAATGATTCAGAGAAACAAGTAAGACAATTAACATCTATTAATTAATATTCATGGGCCTCCCTGGTGGCGCAGTGGGTTAAGCAACGCACTATGAAGCAAACCGCAGCCACTGCAGCACGAGTTCGATTCCTGCTGCTGGCCAGGAAGGGGACCCACATGGCGTGGCAGACCTCTCCTGCTGTGCCAGCTGCTCCCCTCAGTAGTGTATTTCTGTTGATCTGCCTGTTCTGCTCCCGCTCTCTGGTGAATCCTCTCACCCCCAGTGCTTGTATGCATAAATAAATCTTTAAAAAAATAAATAATTAGTATTCATAAGAAAGTTCCCAGTTATATTTTTGGGAATCAAAATTTATACTCTATTTCTTGCCCCGCTCACGGAAAGATTGGTTTAGAATATAAAATTCTAAATCTTAAGGAACTATCATAAGAAGAGCAACAAAGTGAGTGAATTGCTAACTCATCTCTGGCTATTAAACTTAATGGATCTTACAGGATGAAAATGTGTTATGTAATTAATGATAGACCTGAGAACTGACCCTGGCACAGATTGTTACCCAAAGTAGGTCATTTAATCTCAGAATTTATACCCCTGGTCTGCAAAAAAGAGGTTGAGACTATGAATGTCTAATGTCATTTCTAGCAATAATCTAAGAGTCTGCAACCTGGGATTTCTTTTTTTTTTATAAGATTTATTCATTTATACATACAAGAGCTGGGGTACAGGCCAGAGTCCAGGGTGGTGAGAGGATTCACGAGAGACAGAGTGGGGAGCAGAACAGGCAGACTGAAACAGGCAGCAGTGGGCAAGGAAGGAGAGGTCTCCTGCACCACGTGGGTCTCCTCCCTGGCCTGAGGTAGGGGTAGAATTCATCCTGCAGTGGCTGCGGATTGCTTCATAGTACATTGCTTAACCCACTGAGTCACTAGGGAGGGGCCCAACCTGGAATTTCAATACAACTAAGAAAGTCACGGTAAACTAGGCTACAAGAGAATATGATTCACAATGCATCATCACCTCCACCTCATCTTGTTTCAGAAAAACAGCAACAAGAACCGCTTTCTTTGAATGCCAGACTTTACTCATAGTAATTTAATGAATACCTATACAATTGTTGTTATTTTTATCCTCATTTGACAGATAAGAAAGCAGAGATAACAAAAATTTGTAGGTGTCAGAACCAAGATTTGAACCCAGGTATTCTGGTTTGAGAGCTTGGATGGTACTATTACTGAACAATACTGTGTGTGTGAATGTCTTCTTGTAGTCCTGAAATAAGGACTCACCAGTAGCTCATTAAGAGTTTGTGTCTTTTCCTACCCCATTTTCTTCTCTTCTTTAGAAACCTTTAGAATAGGGCCTGAGTGGTTATGATATGATTTGGAACCCTTTTCTATTTTTCAATTATTTCTCACAAAGCTGCTTCATTTAAATCTCTAATCCTTGTGTTTCGCTGCACTACAAACTTCTTCAAAGTTGGATCCATGTTTATTAAAAAATAAAGCTTAGAACAAGGTCTAGAACTGTATAGTTTTTAACAAATGTTAGTTGAAATGCTTCCTTCCCTTCCTACCATTCTTCATAGAGTCATGGTAGACTGAAATACTTGAACCTTGTTGTATGTATATAAATCTGTCAGAATAAGCATCCACATATCAACTTGGTACATATGTCACCAGTGAAAGTCTCAACAAAGACACAGATGCTTACAGCATTTATGGTTTCATCTAAATACTAAATAAAACCCCTCATGTTTATTGAAAGCATATTATGTGCCAAGCATTTTAGTTCTTATTTGTTAACTTGACTGTCATCGGTACTCCTGTGTTATAGATGAGGGAACAGAAGCACAAAAAGGTTAAATAAAGTTCCCAAGGTTACACAGTAAGTAAGTGGCTAATTGGGGTTTTGAAACAATCTGGGTACAGAGATAGATTTTTAACATCCTCAGTAAACCATATCTCAAGGGAAAGAAAGGAACAAGAATTGCTTTTGATTATCCTATCTGTGTTGTCTAGTATATTTGTCTGTTAATCATGTGGTAATCTAATTTAAATTTAGTCTAATTTAAAATTTACCTCCTCAGTCACATGTGACTTATTTCAAGTGTTCTGTGGTGGAGGCTACAGTATAGAATATTTCCATCACTCCAGAAAGTTCTATTAGACAACACAGCAATGACTTTATAATTAGACACTAAACCAAGAAGGCTTATGAACAGGAATGAAATCAAAGGCTCACTCTACATCTGTAGAATAAATTCCAATATCGTATAGTCTCTTTTATCCACAAGTAAATTGCCATGTGACAGTGGATTATATGTATTAACATGTCCATTATTGGTGAGTACCTCAAAGCCCACCTTGTCATGAGCTTTTCTGGGTAACAACAGCCTACACAGATGTACTGCAGGGTCTTTTATTTGCATTTTTATTTTCAATTAGGCACAGTTCATCTGTGATATTAACTGTGAGCAGCTGTGTCTATGTAGGCTCTATAAAGATAAAAGACCTCATTTTAATTTGAACTCTGGTAAAGAATCTATTAAACAGCCATAATGTTAATTCATAAAAGAATGCAGCAGTTTTTTTATTGGATTATTTCCCCACCCGCTTGGTAAATTAACATTTACAGACATTCAAACAGATGTCTTAAATACACATCGTTATTAACATGAAAATGTGGTATTTTTATAAATTAAAATCAGATTCCAAACTACTCAGGAGAGATTCTGATTCATAACTCTTTTTCAAACAAGAAAACTAAGTTTTACCACTAAGCTAAGTAATCCTCCGACACAAGGGCAGACATAGTTGTATTAAACTAAATTTGAAATAATACAGAATTTTATTTTTTAATGTTCATGATGTTTGATGGTTTAAAGCAAATATTTTGTTCCAGAGCATTTACATCATATTCAAAGCTCCTTTTACCTACTTGTTCCTTTATTTAGAAAGAGATGGGATTAATGTTCACTCATGTTTGAATTTCTGTGAAAAGAACTAACTTCAAAATTTATTTGTTTTCATCTAACTCATATTTAAAATCTAATGTGTTAATTAAGAAAGCTACAATACATCTTAACCTAATTTAAGAGAGTAAAACACAAATATACAAAATTCAACTGATTATGTAGTATTTTAGGGCAAACTGATCTCCAACCCAGCAGAGTACTGTAAGGCAATAAAGAAATGCTAAACAAAATTCTACCCACAAACTCAGAATTTACTCTAGTACCTCTTTCTTTGTATTTATATTGGTATTGCTATACTATTCACTTTCTAGCTTTCCACCCCCTTTTCTGGGCTTTCTTATGCATACACCTTGTGTCTTGCCACACACTAGTGCCTAAGAAAAATCTATCTGCCATTTACAAGTGATATCGAATTTGTGTTTCCTCAAGACATACCAAATTGCAGTTAATTTCTCTCTAAAATAAGAGGTTACCTCACTCCCTTCTCTACCTCAATTAGAAACAACTGAGATAATGTATTAAGATCTCATACAGCTTAGCTGTATAAAGCTAATTAGCAGTTATTTTGGGGAAGTAAAGTTTCTCTTACACTTACAGCTTGGAAAGTCATGTTATTTCTCATTCTTGCCTGACTGACTAGGAAAATTACTCCATGGGCTGTGCTTGGTTTTGTCCGTAATACCACAATCCTTTAGAAACAGAGTTTGTTAAATTTCTGCTGGTTATCAGACTAAGACTGAATACCTGGTCTAGCAGTAATTTTCAGTAGACTCCATTCTTCTACAATAAATTATTTGATAAAGCTATTTTTAATCTACTCCCTTCTTTTCTCTGGAATAGTAATGCAATTCAACTTAAAGGCAGTTATACTTCTTTAGTAAGTACAAAAGGATTTTATAGAGGTTATTGCACAGGGGATCTTTGACCCATTTGACATATTTTAAGAGGTGAATGAGTTAAATTTAAAACCACTTCATGTTCAACAACATAAGCAAACATAATTGTATTTTTAACCTAACAATGAATTTCATATTTTGTGTATTCTGGGTGAGTGTTGCCTTTTTCTGACCTCAAGACAACTACTCCACTTTCCTTGTGTCTGTCATGATGCCATTGCTATAAACTCTATCAAGTACTCTAGTCTGTGAAGGCGCTTTACAAATATAAGTTGCTGTCCTGGCTACTCCTCTGCAGTTTTCTCACTAACTTCCTTGACACTCCCCAGCCTCCTCCCATTTTCCATTAAGGTCCTTACTTTTATTATATAGCATCCCACCAAGGGCAAAATATACTGCTTGGTTAACCAGAATTCATTACTAATCTAGCATTATCTATTGAATTCCAAGAAATAATAGTAAAAGGATAATGTGATAGGAAAGTACACTTAAATTGCACTTCTTTATTTTTTTTCCCTCACAGAATGCAAGCCAGGTCAGTATGGACCTAACTGCTCTGAGGTGCCAGTGTGGCAGCAAAGCTCGTTGCAACCCTCTCAACGGAAGTTGCGCTTGCCTCTCAAAAAGAACGAGCCCAACCTGTGAGGAAAGAGTTTGGATGATCTTCAATAACCAACTATTAGTAGTTTCTCAGTAGGTAAATTTAATCTTACCTAAATTCACCCATGGTTCATAATCTTAACTTTGGCAGCAAAATGTACTTACTCAACCATCTTTTTAACCCAGTGTGGGGTCAGATAGAACTATCAGGTTTTTCTGCCTTCCTGCCATTTGTCTAATGATGGGCACCTGTGGTGCTACATGCATTCCTAGGTGGGCATGCACAAGTGGGCGCACCTGGGTTTGGACACGGGCATATAAGGGTGGCATCACAAGTGTAGCAGCAAGGAAAGCAGCAGCAGCAGGAGAACAGGACACCAGTAGCAGAACAAGAGCAGCAGTAGAAGCAGAGAGAAGACTCAGCAGAGAGGGTGAGATGTGCCAGGAGCTGGGAGGTCTGCCAGCCTCCTGCCGCAACCCCCCCCCCCCCACACACCCATGCCTGCCATGTACCTGGTCACCTCTATAAATAAAACTGAAAAAGCTACCGAGGGCTCCAGGATTCTTCCTTTACCCCATCTGTTAGAACCATCCAGAACTTGCTCTGTGCCCCTTTGCTACCACCACACTCAGCTTCTCCTGTTAGGTGGTAAAAAACAGGACTTCTCAACTTTATGGCCTCCAAGCATAAGTTCTATTCTCTATCTTTCTCAGCTTCCTTTTGCTGAAGAACATAACTAAGAAAAAGAGGGTGTTTTTTCAAGTTCCCAGTTGTAGTAACATTTTGGACTAATAAATGAAACTTTTTAAAAATATGCACAGGTGGTATTTAAATTTGGAAGTAAGAACTGCTTTTCAGTTCAGGTTGGACTGCACTAAAATATTCACACCTATTCACTGAAGACCTCAGTGCACATTAAGTAGCTGGATGCTCTTCAGAAATGTCTAGAATTTCATCTATTTATTCTCAGTATCCCGCTTCACTGTTTGTTAATACGTTGGATTTCAAACATGACTTCTGGTGTGGGATACTGTTATAAAGACTTTAGCCACATAAAGATCAGAGTAAAAGTGTAACATGTACAATAACAATCATTAACATGTTTAGTGGGGTGCTCCCATTCAATGGTTAACAGCCAGGAAAAAAGTGAGTACAAATAGTCAAGGTGAACAATCTGCTCTGGAAAACATGAATTTCCCATTGAGTTAGACCTGATTGGAATCAGGCTTTTAATCCATATTGGTAATCTGGACCCAAATTGCCCATCATTTATTAAAATATGCATTGCAGCCGTGTGAAAGTATGAATCTTGTGGTAAGCCTAAGAAATTTAATTGTAATATAATTTATTTTTGCTCTCAACTAGTTTATGAGCTTTCAAAATATTTGTTAATTCACATTAGAGAACAATAACTTTCTTGACTGAAAATGCTGGTACTCATGTTCCACAAGCTTTATGGGGTTAAAAATGGACAGTTTTGACATTATATGACATGTATAATGTCTCAATAGCTTTTAAATCAAAACTTTTTTGGGATAGAATTTACTGAAGGATTTATGCAAAAATACTTGGTATTATCAGTTTACTATAGTCTCTGATCTTCACATTTATCTTATATTTGAGCACAATTTAACAAACATACAGAATACCTAAAATAGGCAGACATGCCAAATTTAATGGGATTAAATGATATAAAATTTGATTGTATAACTCCCTAGATTACTTATACATTTGAATTGATTTTTAAAAAGCTAAAATCAATGTATCCTTTTCTTCATCCACAATATTTAGAATTAAAATTTTATGCTTATATTCAAATTCATTTTAACTATTTTTATTAAATCAGTTGAGAACTATACTTTATTCAGAACATTTGCTAATTTCCTGAAGATCCCCATCTGACCTTCAAAAGTATAACAAAAATAAAAGCAGCAGTATTTCTTTGGCTGCCATATATTCTGGACTCCCTTTATTTCAAACTAAAAAGCAGTGACTACATGCAGGGATGGTGAAGGGAGCAAAATATCAGATTTTTCTTTCTTGGTAGAGATGTTATCTCCTACTAAAACAGGAATGAACCTCTAGATTTGGTAGAAAAGTAAAATGGTAAGAGATTTCTTTTGATTATTATTTTTTTTTACATATTGCTTAACTGTTTCAAGAAGTTGTATGTAAGCTGTTAAGCATGATTTTTGACAAATGCAGATTTTTTCATATATTATCTCATTGCTTCCCATTTTTCCACAACAACTTCTATAACAAATTATGAGAGTGAGGAAACAGTTTCATAGCATGAATCTGTATTTGCACCACCACATGCCCTATTAGACAAACTGAGTTTCATTTTTTATCCTTATACCAAGCAACAGAAACATTTTCTTCAAGAAAAATTTATAAATTGGCATTCATATCAAAAAAGACAATAGGAAAATGTTTAAAATTCAGAATGTTTCCACTGTATCTTTGATTACCTTGAAAAATCTTAGCTGCTACCTTGCAAAAGTCAAGTCATGTGGTAAGTCATCCCTCCTAAAAATATTCCAGTTCTTCTGTCTGAAGACACTAACAGATGTCTGAAAGTGATTATAGGCAATGACATTTCATTTATGGACTAACATATAATAAATGTTAACCTTAAATAATTTAACAGGTGGAAAATTATAAAATAAAATTTCCTTGCAAAATCATGTAACAGAATTTAAAAAAATATTTTTTGAATAATTTCATGTCAAAAGTGCTTCACATTAACAAAGTAGTACACAAAGTCTACATTTTTACACTTGATCTTAGCCAAAAGGCCGAGAAGCGATCAAAGTCTACATTTCTGAATGACTAAAGCATACGTTTTACTTTTGTAAAATTTAGCCAAGGTTTCTACATGTAAACAACCATTCAGGTACAATGAAGTGTGAATTGCAGAAGAATTTGGAGAAATCAACTATTATTCAAAGTGAAACATAATTGAATGTGCATGTCCTCTTCAAAGTTCAATGTCAAATTAGAATCATTGTCATTACACAGAAATATTTTATCCCTACCTTTTCTTACTATATAATCTTCTCTTTGAAGGTAGAAATCCTGACCTCAGAGTAAATCCAGCCACCCATAATAGCACTTTACAAAGATGCTTATACTGTGATAGTTCAGGGTCTTTCATTTAAAATACAAGATCAGAGTGGGGATTATCATGCATTTCTGCAATAATATAGCTCAAGTGTAAAGAAAAGTGGGCAGATGTGAGGAAGTGTGCTGGCTAATTGGAGTTTCAATCTAACATGTCTGGGATATACCATTTCAGTTTAACACCTAACTTTCCCCCTACTTTTCTAACTTCTACATTCATTTATTGAGTTTTCCAGATGAGACAGCTATTTGACACAGGTTAAATTAATTTTAGGGAACTTGGAAATCATTCCAAGAGTTAGTGGCAAGAATGGCATTTCCTTTGTTAGAAATAGCAAAGAGGATTTGGCTTCTCCCAGGCCTCTTTCACCTTGATTTCTTTAGGACTTGGTAATACAGATGTAGCAAGAATTTTAAAAAGCATTTTGATGAAGTGAACAAATAATAGCAACTGTCCACACTCTAGGAGTTATATATGCAATTCAGTTGAAATAACTTTTCATGGTTCTGTAACAGAAAAAATAAGTTAAAGTAGCTGAGCTTTTAAAGTAGATTTCAAAGTTTTGACCCTTTAGCTAATCATGTGGAAACTATGTTCTACTTTTCTTGCTTATATTTTAGGCTTTCTAAATCAAAAAGCAAAAAAAAAAAAAGCAGTAATTAAGGTCGAGGCAATATATTAACAGCTATTAGTTACCTCTATTTCAATATTCTTCCCAGATATTAACTTATTCTTTCATCTTTAAATCTGTGTCAGGATTAAACAAAACACCATTTACTCATTCCTCAGTTTCATGTTTTGCACAAATAGCACATATTTTGAAGAATATTAATTCAAAGGGCTTGTGTTAACATTTTATTAATCTTTCTACTGAATGTATTAAAATACATAGAAAAATGCCATTAAATGCTTTTTTCTTAAAAGAATGTAAGAAAATCCAAGAGATATGATTTTATTGCTTAGATTTCATGAGAAAAGTTCAATAATAGCCCATCAGACTAAATTATTCATATGAAAATAGGTTATTAAATATTTACGTGTTGACAGTATTGGTCTTTTTAAATGTAGGTTGTGGATTTATGAGTGAAATTCCATATATAAGATTTAGATGAATTTGGCAATGAGTGTTTAATGTGTTTAATATATATTTGATGAATTATGAAACTTGTGATTAATTAGATATTTAAATGGTCAATTGATAATATTTTGAATCATTGACTGAAAGTTACCTTTACTAGTGTCACTTTAACCATTGCCTAAAAGGCAATTTTCTACATTTTAACTCTATCCTGAATTTGCTAGTTCATTCAAAAATATTTACTGAGTGTCTGCAAAGTTAGATACCATTCCAGGAATGAAAAAATTAGTGGTGAACAAGATGAAAGTTTTCCATGCCCTCATAAACTTAGTCTAGTAGACTACATTAGCCAACAAGAACAATATTTTTAAACACTGAGTTTTGCAATGAGTTTTATAGTTCATTAATCTTATAATACTTCACTAATCCTTTCCTAACCTATTTCTTAGAATGTGTTAATTCTTTTTTATATTAATGGATACTTTGATCAATCATATGCCTTCTATCTAACCTTAAAAAATTCACAGAGCATGTTTTACTTCTTATGTTACTACAGAAAATGAAATTTTTTAACACTTGTGAAATACCATTTTACACTTATAGAAAACTATATTCTTTTTTGTTCTGCAATATATAGAGGAAATTCAGTTTCAAATCTGTTGTTGTAACAATAACGGATGGCAATTTAGGTAGTGAAAATAAAGAAAAATAATAAATTTCTTCTATTCTGACAAATTTAATTGTCGTTATAGAATCTACTGCTTCCTTCTCTTTTGGTCAAGATAAATGTTTTCTAGTGATAGAGGAGGAACTTTAGACATTTTTAGGAACCTTTTTTTTATTTCCAGTAAAGTAATGCTCTCAAGCATTAAAAAAAAAAAAAACCTTGCTATTTTAGTGGTGTCTAAAACCAAGATTAGATTATTTCTTTTTTTAATAGTGGTTAAATACAATATAACAAAATTTACCATTTTAACTATTTTATAATTTTATAGTATGCAATAATTAAGAATAGAAACTAAAAGAGACAGAATTGCTTGAATCTTAGTCAATAACACCAGGAAACTGATGCTAAAAAATGAAAAATTTGGAATTTTGTATGGAAAAATGCAATGTACAAAGAATTCCAAATTGTTTAACTAGGAGTTCTTTTCTTTTGAGAAATATTTTTGAAAAAACTAGTATCTTAAGGAAAACCTGTGGGAAAAATGTATGCTTAGTGAAGCCTCAGGAACACTTTTGGTTCAGATAACCTGATCACATAATTGTGATCACATCATTGTATAGTGTTTTAACTATTTGTCTGAAAACATTCTCAGTAAGACCTATATCATTTATTATTTCCCATGGATATCCCATGAGCAAGGATTTCTCAAAACAACTTTGGAAATACAAAGCAAAATGTTGATGAAGTTCTTTAAAGAGGGTTTTCTTTCTTAGCTGATAAATATGGGAAGTTTAAGAAACACTTTTTAAAACATTAAGAAGAACTAGGGAGATAAATAAATTGTATTGTTTTTAAAGGGGATATTATAAATGGAAACATATAAAAATATGTTAGAAAATAAAAGAACAATGTTCTGCTACCATCTGGACAACTTATAGTCGTGTTATGTATCATATTTTGAATAACACATAGGGATTATTTAAGTGCATTAAAAATTCCAAAAAGTTCAATGGAGTATAAAATGAATATAAAACAGTCAATGTGGCTGCATAGTGTTATCATGTCATAATTGAATTTCGTTATTTTAATAATACTACAGTTACGACCTGTATATTGCACTCTAATGATTTTTTTGTTTATTAAACTTTTGTATAAAGTATCCCCAACTGTATACACACACACACACACAGATATGCACACCAATTATGTTGTTAGTAGTGAAGTTTGTGGAGAGAGTCCTTTCAGATTACATACCTAATATATTTTCTTTTAATCTTCATTATAAATTTCAAATTAATACAAATAACTACACACTGTAATATTAAGAAAAAAACATCTTTTTCACTTCTAAACACCTCAGAAGTTTAAAATTATAGTAATAAATTATTTTATGAGTCACAGTTCACATTGGGTCAAGTTTAATACATCCTCCATTGATAATTTGAGATAATACTAGCTATATTATGTGTTAGATAACCAGATAAAAAAAGGCACCAATGCTTATGGAATAGACTATGATAGCTGGAATCACAGAAGTAGAGAATTGCACAAAAGAACTTAAAGCTTCTTTAGCCCTTTTATTTTATAAGCAAGGAAACCAAGGCTTAGAGAATTAGGTCACACAATGAATAAATCACAGTACCAGTATATATATATATATATTTTTTATTTGAGATGACATTTGTTTACAGCACTGTATAGGATTTATGGATATAAGGCATACTTCTTCAGCTATTTATTACACACAACACCCACCAAAGCACCCATAACCCTCCACTATTATTCCATTGGGCCTCTCCTCCTTTTGCTCCCTCATCCCACCCTCCCCTCTGAGAACCAAGAGTTTATTTTCTCTTATCTGCTTTCTTAGGTCTGTCAGGTTTCACCTTTTGATTGCTGCCTTTTGTGAAACATGTGAGAAATTCTTTTGACTGGAAGAGTCAGTGAAATTTGTTTTAAAAATCCTTTATAATTTTTGCTTTACTATTGTCGACATTTCAGACTTGTTGGTCATCATTAATAGATATCAATACTATGTAAGAACACTAGTTAAATACATATATGAGGAACTGAAGCCAATGAGAGATCCATAATCCTGTAATGATTCTAATACCTTCCAGAAAAATAGTCTGAATTTTAAACATTTATTCTTCTTTGACATTTATTATTCAAACTTTATAGTTTCAATTTTAAAGACTGCCTGTCTTTACATATTTTAACAATAAATCTTAGATTTCCACATTTGATTTCTGTGTAGAAGCATTAGCAAAATTCCTAGTTTTAGGTCACACACATACGAATTCTACATTTACTACCTAATGTGCCAAAGAGGCAGCAGCCTTTCTGCCTGCCTGTACCTATGCAGTTGTCTCACTTAGAAAACCTGTCTCTTTCAGGTTTCAGGGACAGCTTTTCTGCTCACTTATGTCAGTGCAAATTCTTTTCCCCCCTTTTTATAATAAACCTGCCCTTTTGGATATATACTAAAAAAATAAAAGTTCCAGAGAAAACTCTGAGCAACTTTATTGGCTGAAACCCTAATTGTGGTCCTGAGGAAAAGTTGCATTAACATCCCTACACATTGGTTTGAGAGTAATTGGAATAGAAACCCCAGAGATATCAATAAATTCTATTCCATATATACTAACTAGTCAACTACACTGCTTTGTATTTTACTGATTAAAAAAATAAATACCTATCAAGGAAATTGAGAATAATCTAATAAAAATGAACTATCTGAGCATGTATATACCTCTAAAAATGTGGTTATCAAACTTAGACAGCGGAACATCTAAATATCATGGTGCTCAAGGAAAAAATATAAATTTTGGGATATTTGATCATATTATATGAGCTGGAATCAGTACTACTTAGAGAAGCTATCACTCTCGTACATATATAATACACAAATCTTAAACTGACTGTAATGACCATTAAACATTATTAAATGTTTAATTAGGCACAATCACCTTTCTAAGAATGTCTGTCAATATAATTTTTGATAGTTAACAATTCACTTTTTTAGAGGTGGGCAATTTGAGCATCAATTCTTTAAAGGATAACTTTTACTAGTTAAAATATTAAAGAAATACTAAAGAAAATATGATCAGATGTATGCTTGGGTAAAGATAGCAATAGTCAATTCATCAGTGGAACACTTATGTTTTCAGCACACTGTTGCATTGCATGCATAGAGAAATGGTGCTCAAGTCTATATTATGGTTTGTTGATCAAAATAAATATGACAATTGTATTTCAATCTAGAAATGCATATTTTTGTAATAAAAAGCTAATATTTTATTGAAAACTTACTTTTCCTCTTGTATAATCTTATATATGATGTCTTTATTTTTTTATTGTAGTAACATTGTTTTATAACACTGTACATGATTCAAAGACATAAACTCAAAACTCCTAAGATACATCTCATCACACCCCACCCACCATCAATGCACCTTCAGCTCTCCAAGGTAGTCCATTATATCCACTTCCTCTTTGTTTTCCCCTTTCCACCTCCCTGCCTTGTAGCCTCAATTCCAAAGTGAGATTCTAAAGATCATTACTGGTTGGTTTTATCTGACTCTGCATTGTTTCTTTTTATTTCACATATAACTAACAACATGTGGTATTTTCTTTCTTTTTCTGACTTTTAAAAGTATTATCCCCTTCAGTTCCATCATTGGTGGAAATGGAAAGAGTTCATTTTTTTTTTTTTTGCTGAGTAGTAGTCTATTATATATATATATATAAAGTATGTATATGTATATATAACAAATAAATATCTCACATTTTTTTCATTACTTGGCTGTTATAAATAAGGATGTGATGAAGATAGGAGTGCATATACGCCTTTCACCTTTACAATAGTGTTTTTTCATTCTACAGATGGATGCCTAAGAGTGGAATTGCTGCATCTATATGGTATATCCATTTTTGAATATTTTGAGAAAACTCCATACTATTTTGCATAGGAGCTGGGTCAATCTACATCCCCACCAACATTGTACAAACATTCCTTTCCTGGTCTTTTTTATATAAGTCAAATGTGAGATGATATTTCATTGTGGTTTTGATTTGATGATAAGGTTTTTTTCTTTTGTCAGGTCTGTAGCACACCTGTATGTTTTTGTATGTCCTCCTTGGAGAAGTGTCTATTTGTCTCTTCTGATTATTTTTTATTGGATTACTTTTCTTTTTATTGATGTGTTCTTTTAGATCATGAATATTAATCTCTTGTAAGATATAATGTGCAAAAAATATCATCTCATTCAGTAAGGTGTCTTCATTTAAATGATAGTTTTATTCTCTGTGCAGAAGCTTTTCAGATTGATATAGTCGTACTTGATATTTTTTGCTTCTGTTTTCATTGGTGTCAGAGGAAAATCCCCAAATACATCACTTAAATGACTATCACAGAGTACTTTGCCTATGTTTTCTTCTACTTGCTTGTGATTGCAGGTTTTTTATATATGTACTTTTGCCAGAGAATTGTCTACTTTATTTTTTCAGTTTTTGGTTTCATTATTCTTTGGCACTGTCTTTTTGGTTTTAATTTCACTTATTTCTACCTTAATTTTTACTATTTTCTATCTACTGGTTTTTTGTTCTTCTTTTTCTAGCTCCTTGAGGTGAGAGATTAGGTTATTTACTTGTGGTCTTTCTTGTTCTTGCTATGGGCCTGTATTCCTACATGTTTCTCTCTTAGTACTGTTTTTGCTGTGCCTTCTAGTTTCTGGATTGCATTTTCATTTGTCTCCAGATATTTTTTAATTATTTTCTTTGATGTCCTCAGTTATTCAATGATCATTCAGTATTGTGTTGTTCAATTAACATGTATTAAATATTTTTGTGCTTTCTTTTTTTTGTTTGATTTCTGCTTTGATACCAGTGTTATCAAAGATTATAACATGTAGTCTATTCTGGAACATATTCTGTGTGCACTTGAGAAGAATGCACATTCAGCTTTTTGGTAGTGCAGTGAGCTATTTTTCTAAGCCCATCCATATTAATGTAAATAGCAAGATTTTAATCTTTTTATAATCAACTAATTCCATTATAGTAATATAAAATTCATGTGTGTATGTGTGTGTGTGCACACATAACATATATAAAAACTTTTTGCCTTTTGAATCCCATTATTTATCTGTGGGTATTTGGGTTATTTTCCTGTCTTCACTACTATCAATGAAACTACAGTAAACACAGTACATGAATATCTTTGAATTAACATTTATAAGTAAATGCCTAATAATGGAATGATTTAACTGTATGGAGTTTCTATTTTTACTTCGTTTAAAATCTCAATGCTGTCTTCTATAATGACCACACCAATTTACATTCCCACCAATGGTATGCAAGTTTTCCCTTCTCTCCATATCTTTTCCAACAATTGTTTTTTTGACTTTTGGATAATAAAAATTCTCACAGGTATGGGGTAGTATCTCATGGTTGTTTTGATTTGCATTCCTCTAATAATAACTGGTGACCAACATCATTTTATGTGTCTAATGGGTGCTTATCTTCTTTGGAAAAAAGTATTTTTAAATCCTTTGCCCACGTTTTAATTGTGCTTGCTTTTTGTTGTGCTTGTGTAGTTTGGATATTATCCCCTTGTATATATGATATACAAATATTTTCTCCCATTCATCAGTCAGATTAATCCTTTTGAGATGTTTTCTTATCATTTCTTGATCTATACTGGAATTTAAAAGTACTTCTCCCTTTGCTATTTTATCCCCATTTCTTTAATAATATTTTATCTCTTCTAATTCATGTTGGTACCAAATTATTTTTTTCTTGAAGGAATACTTTTTAAACATTAATAGTACATGTATGTTATTATTACCATTTTCATCTATATTTAATCAAGAAAAATGCAGTGAATCACTGGTTCAGTGCTTAGATAAAGTGGCTTTCATGGATTTTTTTCTCAAACTGATTATGTGTTTGAGTTATAATATTAATTATGTAATTAGATAATGACATTTATCAAGGTCGTAGTATGCGTTAGACCCCATAATAGCATTCAAACATTTTACTCTATCTTCAGATTAATTATTTTCTTTTTAACAGTTGAGAAAGTTGAGACCTAAAGGAATATTATAACTTGACATCATAGGACTCTCTGTGGGACATTTCAGGTTTGTCTAATTCTGGTAGCCAACTATTTTATTTATTTTTATTTTTTTGCTATATCAGCATGTAATTCTAAAACATTTACCATATAGGATAAAAATTTAAAGTAAGAAAATTTTGAAAGTTATAATGTCATAAAGTCAAGCAAGATTTAGTTAATACTCTATATACTTGTAAAAGCATATGGATTTATTTACATTTCAAATATCATCAGTTTTATTGCACAAAAAAGTCTCTATGTGCCTTTATAATTTTGACATGTATATAAGCAATGATTCACAAATGATATTTCTGAGTGACCTAAACTTTAAACAAAAAATATTTATACTGACTCCATCTTTACCCTGTGCTTTTTAAAAAGCAAATTCCCGAAGAAGTACCTAAAAATCAGAAAGAAAAAAAAAATGCCTGGGTAATTTAAGGTATGGTTAAGAGCTTACCTAATTACCTGTGCACTTAAATTCAGATATATGTTATAGACATTCTTTGCTGGGAAGCGGGCAGCAGGTTTTGTTTTCATATTCATGGGAACATAATACTCCATTTCTCTGGGTTCACAAGGCTAGAGTTTATATTTCTTATTTTAAAATTTTAATAATGTTTCTTTAACTATAGCAAGGAATATCTCATCTCTACTATCCATTTTCAACCTACATTTGTGTCTCTTCTCACCATATGCCCACAAATCCACAAATCAGAGAAACTGCTTTATCCATGGTCTCACCATAGTTCCATGGCATACCTTCTGCTTAACATACTCTTAATTACATGCATGGAAAGATTTTGCATACTCAAAAACTCATGCAAAGAGTTTTACATAGCCCTAATACTACTGCCAGGAGTATAAAGAAACTTTCTATTCAGTCTTCTCCAGCACAGAAGTTGGCACGTAATGGAAGGAAAACAATGATTTATAGGATTGTCAACTATATAAAAATGAATTAGAGACTGATCTATCTGTCAGGAGGCCTTTTCTGTCCTACGAAATTTGGAGTTACTTCTCTAAATTTCAAACACCCTTTCCCATTATGGCTGTAATTGACTTGAACTAGCAATAGCCAAATGAACATATGTGGACAGTAGATGCCAAATAATGCAATTTTATTGAAATACGCATGTGGCTTTTTTGTTGGCTTGAGAGAATATTGCTGTCCCACCATATATACTTAGCTCAAAAAATGCAACATAAGGAAAAAAACAGATCCCATCTGCCAGGCAAAATAGCTATAAAATGGAGAAATCAGGTTTTTAATGAATCCATTGAGAGTAACTTGAGTTATTTTTAATGTAAAAGCAAATAAACTATTGAGCAGAACTTCATAGCCATGTAGTATTCTTTTAATTTATAGCTAGGTCAAATCCAAATTTTGGTTTTAGCTAAATTATTATGTTCCCAGAAGACAGGATAATTAGACAATGCAAGTGGATCATGCTGGGTTTCTAAAATCTGGCTCATAGTCTAAGGGGACTAGAATTCCATTCTTAATTCAAGATAAGTAAACATTTCTCCACATATTCATGAGGCTTACAGCATAACTTGGCTGGATTTTTGTTTACTTTAGAAATGTCCATGATAACAGAGTTTTGTTATTCCATATTCCAGTCTGAAGGAGTGTGGAATAAGGGCAAACACCTGTTCCTTCTTTCTTGGCCAAACTCTTGTAGCCATTTTAGAACTTGCAGTTTGATGGGCACCATTTTCCTATAGCTACTAATGGAATCATTTGAAATGTAATTAACTCAAAGGATTTTATTGTATTTTATATATATTTATATCATTATCATTCTTCCTTTTGTACAATGCATGCTTCTCTCAGGTGTAGTCCTCACAAATTCCCACCATCTATCCACTGGTACAACATCACCATAGTCTCTTGTGTAAGAACACATTCCCTTCCCTGTTTTGACCCCTCTCCCTCCCCTGGAAAGTATCTCTGATTAATTAATTTTGTGTTCTAATTTATCATAATTTTCCCCTAATCCCTTATTTGATCCTCCTACATTCCTCCTATAAGTGAAACCATCAGATATTTTTCTATTTCCCTCTGCTTTGTTTCACTGGACATGATCCCTTCCATCTCCATCCATGTTGCTATGAATGGCATGTGTTTAGTTTGCTTGATTGCTGAATAGTATTCCTTTTGTATATGCACCACATCTTCTTGATGCAGTCATCTATTTTTGGGTATTTTGTTTGTTTCCATACCTTACCTATTGTACATAAGTGCTGCAATAAACATAGAAGTGGCGATATCCTTTGGAATTAATCTTTCTGTGTCCATTGGGTAGATTCCTAGGAGTGGAATTACTGGGTCATATGGATGGTACATTTTTTATAGTTTGAGGAAACTCCTTACAGCTTTCCAAAGTGGTTGTTAACCATTAATCCTTTGAGTGACCAGTTGGTAGGAATGCAAACTGATCACTCAAAGGATTTTAATGGTTAGCAAGGAAAGATCCTCTATATTGATAAAAAAATAATAACAATGTGTGTCATTTCCAAGACATGTCAAACAATCAGAGGTATTTGATTTTTGTCACAATTGAGTTAAATTTCTTTCCCTAATGTTTCATAACATCTTCCTTCACAGTTGGTTGAAGAACTCTGCAGAAACATGATTTTGAAATCCATATTTGTTATATGAAATGAGTGTCTCTACATATCTGTCTTGGGAAGGGACTAAATCAGGTCCTCTATACCTTGCAGATTAATATGGACATTTTCATATTGACATTATGACAGAGTGAGCTTACATTTTGAAATTTCTGTGTTCAATATTAGATCAGGAAACATTAGTTTGTAATTTAACTCACTTTTGGTCTGCTATGTGATTCAAGCAAAATAATCTCCTTACTTTATTTTGATTAACAATTCAGATGAAAATATTGCACAATGCCTGGAATATATGGACACTCAGTATATACATGTGGACCCTGGAATAAGTAATATAAGTTTACTGTGTTACAAGCTTCACCTAAAGATATTGTTAACACCATTATCAATTATAATAATAACATACATAATTTTCATTCTTACTGAATGCAGAAAACTGATCTAAACACTGTACTTGTATGAATTCCTTAACTTATGTGAAGTCCTTAAGGTGTTTGTTGTTATATAGAACAACTCTTCAACTTCTTATAAACACTGTCTTGAACAGGATAATAACAGTCAAATTAAAAATCAGCTCAAAATAATTTATGATGCTGAGTTGAACAATTGTGAAATTAAAAACACTTTAATAAAATACAAAATTTGGAGTTACAAAACTCTTTGCTACAACATACATGTCTATATTATAGAAGGAAAGCAAGAGAAATGTATAGTTTTAATATTTATCAAAGAAAAATATCCAAAAAACTGCATTTTCCCTCTAATAGTTATGCCTCTGAGTAGAATAAATTTTATAAATATCTAAATAGTCCAGAATTCTGAATATATTTTCTGTCAGTTTTACCAGAAGATAAATATCCATTGGAATTTAAAACAAAAGCTTCTAATACTATTTGGCTGATTACTGAGAGGATGGTGTTGTAACAATTTTCTTCTTACCTAGGAAAGTGAGAGGTGAAGGGGTCACATACATGAGGGGCATTTTGAACTAGTGGACTGCGATGTTTGGAAAGATTAATCAGAAAATGCCTGTGATCACTTTCAAGTAATACGGCGTGGAAATTGATGGAATAGAGGGAAAAAATGGATAGTGTGCATTATGTGTAAATATGTGATCTGATGAATTATAGAAATCTGAGCCCGTCTTATCCTTTGTGATTAGTCTTAAATCCCTACAAATTACCTACAAACACCAAGTTAAGAGAAAACTCCCCTACTATTTATGGTATGTAATTAACACATTAGGGTAAATTAGACATTTCTAGTTCACTTAAATGGACTAGAAATCAAGAGACTTTATCATGAAGAACTGAATATCTTTTAGCATGTTTTCAAGGGCAGTGTATCCCAGTGACTCCTTGCACTTCCATCAGTACAGGAGGGAAATGGGTATGTGTTGGATAAAGAAAAGAGAATAAAAAGAAAAATCAAGATTTTCAACCTCTAGAATATTGTTTAAGTTATCAATACTTAAAAAAGTAGAATCCAAGGGTTGAAATGAGCTTTAAAACCAACAATCCTATTTCTTACTCAGTAAAGAGATCATTTTTTTAACATATATCTTATATACCTCTAATCTCTTCTTCATTCCCTTCAGTAATTCATGAATTTTAATTTTTGAAATGTTTTTCTTAAAGTATGACAAGTGCTGACTCCATGGAACTTCTAGTCTTTGGAAAGTAAGACTTGATACTATTTTACCTCACAGTCTTTCAAGAGTTTGAAATCAGCTTTCATGTTTCATTACTCTTTATTATCTTCAGGTAAAAAAAAAAAATCATCCGGTGCTTCCACAACTACTGATATTATTTGCCAACTTTCTCTGAAAGAGTACCAAATTAACAGTCATTTTATTTTTATTTTTTAATTTACTTTATTTTTTGGTTGTAGAAGAAGAGGTGTATAAGTCAGAGGATCAGGGAATTAGAGGATTCACTAGAGACAGAGTAGGAAGCAGAACAGGCAGATTTACTGCAATATGCTGCTAAGGGGAGCAGCAGGCAGGACAGGGGAGGTCTGCTGTGCCATATGTGGATTAACACTCTAGCTAGAGGTCAAACTCAGGCCATAGCAGTAACAGCTCTGAGACTTAACCTGTAGGCCACCAGGGAAGTCCAGTCCTTTTAACAACTGTCAGAAATGTGGTTGTTATCTAAATTAGATTATTATGCAAAGTATTTTTTTTTTTAGTATTTGCTTTATTTATTTATGTGTATAAGAACTAGGTGGGGTGCAAGGGTGGGGGGTTGAGAGGATTCGCCAGAGACAAAATGGGGAGCAGAACAGGCAGACCCACTGAAATACACTGCTAAGGGGAGCAGCAGGTGAGACAAGAGAGTTCTGCTGCACCATATGTGTTAGCTCCCTGACCTGGGATGGAACTCAGGCCAGTGGTGATAGTGCTGAGACTAACCCTTACACCACCACGGAGGCCCCTAACAGTATGTTCTCTCTGATTATTTAAGTAATATTTTTATTGTGCATATCAACCATAATGCCACCTGTGACAAAACCACTATTTACATATCATGTACTGTTTTTCATCTTTATATATTTTATAAGATTTTTCTAAAATATACTATGCACTAAATTTTGAGTTCTGCTTTGTTTCTAATTTCTGGTTTGAATAATTTTTCATCTACTTAACACACTTTGAGAAGATATTTGTGGTAATTCATCCTAAGTCAAGTATTCTAAATACAATACTATCTTGATAATATCTTCTTCTTGAGCATTTCACCCTACCTATCTGCAGAAATTCTTTTTGAAGCACTTAGTCAACATCAGGACTATGACTATAAAGACTTGAAGCACTTGCCAGGTAATAACTAATAACACAAAACTTCAAGTACAATAGAAAGCAGTTCTTTTTTATTTAGAAAGTTGGTTTTAACTGAGAACACTTCTCTCCTCTTTGTTGACCAAGTGTCCTTTTTCTGAAAAGACACTTTTGAAGCAGATAAAGAAATTGACTCTCCGTTCATAAACTATTTCATGTTCGTATTCTCATGAAGACAAACTAAGTGTCTTTAGCCAAGGAGACTCTTGCCTCATGACAGAGGTGGATCCGCAGTGAAAGGAATCAAGTGAAGGTGAAGTCACACAAGACTTTGTAACCATAGTTACTCTAAGTCAAAGATTATAAACTTGTTTCCATTAGGAAAGACACATTAACATTCTTTTAGGTCCAGACTTGGAAACCTTGTTATCATAGCTAGCCTGTTTACCTGCTTATCTTTTAAGAGAATGGCTCGACTTAATCAACATTTAAACATTAACCTTGAAGATATGTCCTGGGAAGTGGCCAAGGACGGGATAGAACTCTGAAAATCTGGTGGAGTCCTCTTAACGAAATGCTCAAATTGGAAGAGGATCAAAAATTTATCTTACTAGCCTCTTCAAGACTTTTCTCCCACAGACACAAAAAATTCTGAAATTGCCTCCTGTGCCATTATATGTGCACTTGAATGTATTAAAGGGTGAAATGGGGGTATTTTGGAAAGCAATCCTTAAAAATAAACTTGCTATATACTTTGCAGCTAATCATTTATCCAGTTATAGCAGCTTTTTTCTTGTAAATGGTAAAAAAAATAAATTCACAATAAACTACTGGAATGATTTGTATGTTAGTAACGACGGAGCAGAATGTTCTTTTATGACAAGGCTGTCACCACATTTGGGTAAATTGCTGCCTCAGATATGTTCCCCCCTTGGTAGCAAACTTACTGAAAATCACATATTTTTTTGCAAATCATATTGAGAAGCAAACCACTATATATATTAGATACACTATTTAGAAGTGTTTCTTTGTTGCTCTCTCTATTTTTTGAAGTGAGGATACCAGTATGCATTGTCCTTAACTATTTATAATAAATTTCCAAGGTAAGGAGTTTCAAAGTGACTTTCCAAAAATGTTCTAAACTCTAATGGTAGCCTTATGTGAAATGTTTCCTAAAATGTCTTTTTTGCCTTCTAAAGTAAAGAGAAACTAAAATCTTAGAGCAGATTGTATCACTTAATATAATCCTCTCCAACTTGAGCCCCTGTGCTTGCCTGACTCATGCATCCTGAAAAAATGTAGTTTAAATACAATTTTCTCTGATAAAACTTTCTTTTTCTCTGTATTAAATTAGTCAACCCATGAACCCACTACCTGATCACAGTTTATATCTTCATGGCCCCCTGCATTCCCGAGAGGACTAGTAGTCATTTAATCCTTACTCAATGCCCGTATTTCTCCACCAGTTTTAAAAACTATGTCAAGGCAGAGACCTTATCTATATCTTCCCAGTGTGTTTTCTCAAAACTAAATATAGTGCCTTGTACATTGTTGTCCATAAATGTTTGCTGAATGAATAAAGCTGTATATTAAATATATGTTGGTATTAGAATATCTGCATCATGACTTTTTCCATAATATCACTTTATTAGATTTATTTGAGAAAGGGGATAATGAAGAATGTATTTTATACTTTAGAAGGCAAAATCTGATATTGAATTGAGGTATGCCCACAGTTTGAGATAGAGTTTACTATCTTGGAAGAAATCCAAAGAGTTTCTTTCTTAAGCTTTATCCCTTATTTTATCTTAGGAGGATGATAAACATGAAGGTAGGACAACTTTGGAGCATAATGATTATATGAAAGCCTCCATCTGACATCAGACAAAATTTAAATATCTTGTTTCCCAAAGTAATTGGAAAGAATTCTTGGTACTTTGAAGAATTATTTTGCCTCTTTGAGAGGCTGACAGAAACTTTGTCAATTTCACTATTACCTGTGGGGGGCAATAAAACAAAATTCACTATTAAAACAGAAATGAGTTAATGAAAACCCAAGGTAAATGTATTTTAGAAATAAGACCTTCATGGAAAATGCTCCCCTTTCATTCTTAGCACTATCATGTGATTTGACAGTAAATGTAGCACTCAAGACATAATAACAAGACCACAAAGAAGTACATGGTAACTATATTCACCTATTTTGATCCTTTAAAATCTGTGTGAAAAATTTGATAAAGGATTTATCTGCAAATTTGGAGATGTATTATTAAAATTAAATATTTGTAAGGAAAATAATAAATTTTCTTTTTAATGGGTAAAACTAAATTAAATCCAGGTTGCCTGCAAAAGCAAAATATTGAGAAAAAATACTAGTTTAAGACAAAGATTATTTTAATAACTTTTCATCTTAAAGTATACCGTTTTACTTTCACCATAAGGTCACTTTCACCATAAGGGAAAAAGGAGCACTTTGTTCAATCAATTTTAAATTTGTTTGTCAACTTTGCTATTTTGTGACCCAAAATACTCAAGATATTCAGTAAGTTCCTGATAGCTATCACTAAAGCTGTCTCCTGCAAAGGAAGGGAAGAGGAGTCATGGGGAAAAAATGGGCCAAGGAAAAGGATTATGGTGAAAGGAGGCACCTCTTGTCTTAGAAATTTCAAGTGTTAAATTTGTTTTCTCTTATTACCTTACACCTCTCTGCCATCCACAATGTTTCAGTTTTATTTTAAAAAGTGTTTATTGATGAGCCTATGATTAAAAGAGTAGCAGGTCATGAATTCATTTCCTAGTGGTAAAACACTCCTCTGGTATGAAAGTACCACAAACTGGGGTATGATATACAAAACATAAATTTATTATCTCACAGTGCTGAAAGCTAGAATCCAAAATCAAGGTGTGGGCTGGTTTATGTCTCCTCTGATATCTTAAAGAGTGACTTATTCTTTGCCTTTTCTTAGCTTCTGGTAAATTGCAGGAAATATTGAGGTCACTGATTTGTGAGACGCATCACTTCAATCACTTGTCTTTACCTGTATTCTCCCTGTCTCTTCACATTCCAATTTTCTTAGAATGACCCTAGTTGTAATGGATGAAATTTCTAACCCACTACTCCAAAATAATTTCAATTTTATTCACTACATTTGCAATGACCCTTTTTCCAAATAAGGTCATGTTCAGAAGTGCTAGGGACTAAGGCTTAACATATCTTTTTTTGTAGTCACAATTAAACATATAATGTATCTGAGATAATCATCTAGTGTGGTTTTTATCAACCTCCACCCACAGTATTGCCTTTTTGTATATGTTACTCAATACAGTCCCACAAAATGTTAATGCTGTAGATAATATTTGTGTATATAGGGTGGCTTTTAACAATTCAGGTATCTGAACCTATGGAATCCAGCAAAAGTAACACTAAGAGGGATGTTCATAACAATACATGCAAGCATCAAGAATCAAGAAAGAGTTCAAATGAATAAAGTAAATGTTCATGCAAGGAAATAGAAAAAGAGAAAAAAAAGCCGGTAGAAGGAGGGGGGTCATAAATCAGAATAATAAACTAGAACAGAAACAAATGAACAAGAAAACAAAAAGATAATGCAAAATTTCAATTAAATCAAAAGCTGGTCCCCTGAAAATATACTAAAAGTACAAATCTTTAGGTAGCCTCACTAAGAAAAAGGGGAAACACAGCTCTAATGAATATACTTAGCTCTAATGAATAAACAAAAGTGAAAAATTTTAAAAAGTCATCTCATAATACAGAGAATTATGGCCTACCATAAACAATTAATGTGCCAATAAATTGGATGACCTAGAATAAATTAATGATTTCTTAGAAGCATTCACCCTACTTTGATCCAAAACAAGGAAATAAAAACACATAAACAGACCAACTTCAATCAAGGAAATTAAAGAAGTAATCAAAAGTCCCACAAAAATCAAATCCCAGGGCCAGACACTTCCCCGTGTAAGTTACACTAGGGAAATGGATATCAGAAATGGATATCTAAACTTCTTAAGCTCTTCTTAAAAGTTGATGAAGTGGAAATGCTTCCAAATACATTTAATGAGGTTAAGATTACTTTGATGCCAAAAGTAGATAAGAACATTACATAAGAAAATTACAAGCTACTATCTTTGATGAACATAAGAGAATACTCAGCAAAATCTTAACAGGCTGAATTCAACAATGCATTAAATGAAAGATAAAAATCAGATGATCATATCAATGATGCAAAAAAAGCATTTGATAAGATTGTACATTCATTGATGATAAAATCTATCAATAATTGTAAATAAAAGGAATATGCTTCAGCATAATAAAGATGACATTTAACAAAACCACATCTCATATCATATTCAATAGCAAGAAACTGAAATTTCCCCCTAATAGTATCACTACTTTCATCACTACTATTTAATATTGTATTAGAAATCCTAGCTAGAACAAATAGGCAAGAGAAAGTTATAAAGGAGTCAAAA
Organism: Galemys pyrenaicus; assembly: GCA_019455555.1. Classification (NCBI taxonomy): domain Eukaryota; kingdom Metazoa; phylum Chordata; class Mammalia; order Eulipotyphla; family Talpidae; genus Galemys; species Galemys pyrenaicus. The sequence goes on along the minus strand of JAGFMF010011830.1, from coordinate 7,409,648 downwards.
TTGGAAAATAAGATGTAAAGCTATCACTATTTGTATGACATAACAATAAACATCGAAAACACCACTTAAAATATTATAAATTTTATAATAATAAATAAGTCAGTAAAGTCGCAGGCTAGAAAATACATATACCAAAAAAATGAAAAGCAAGTTGTGTTTTTGTGAACTGCAGTTCTCTATAAATGCCTTTTAAGTCAATGTTGTCCAGCGCTGCATTATAGGTATTGTTTTTTTGTTGATTTGATATCTAGTTAATTGATCCATTGATCAAAGTGCTGAAGTTCCCTACTACTATTGTGGTGATATTCATGACACTTTTTAGACTTGTTAAAAATGGTCATATATTTTGATGGTCTTTCAAAGGTTAACATCAGTATTGATAAATCATGTTGGCAGCATCTACACATGATATGGCATCAAATAACACCTTACTTCTATGATCTTTCCCTACAAATCATCATCATATTCTAATCATGAAAAAAGCACCAATCTGATCCCAACACAGGAATGTTTCACAAAATGCTTGTCTACCACAAATAGATCAGTCATAAAAAATTTGAATCTAAGGAAGCTTGAAAATTAGTAGCATGACATCCTGTATGTGATAACATATTAGCTGAAAACTAATGAAATCTGAGTGAAATGTATACTTTGTAAATAATAATGTTTCAATTACATTTTATTAGTTGTAACAAGAGAATCACATTAATGTAAGACTTGATAATGGAAACATTGTGTGTGGAATATAAGACTTTCTCTAGTACATTTGTAACTTTTCTTTAGATCTAAAATTATTCTACATTAGAAAGTTCACTTTTGAAATGGCTCTTTAGACCTTGGAAATTTTGATAGATTAAAATATTTTTCTTTGAACCTGGTGTAAAAATTTGAATCCCGTTTACTCTAGTGGTTTATTTATTTTTTTAATATGGGTATCCATTTCTATGGCTGCAATATCAGGGTAATACAAACTGGCTTTAACAACAACACTTTATATCGTTCCAGAATAGAATTCTGAGATCAAAATGTCAGGATTCTTGGTTCTTTCTTAGCCTTTGTAGAAAAAGCTATTTCATATCTCCCAGGACTTTTATGGTTTGCTGACATATTTTAGCATCCTTGGTTTATAAATATTCATTTAATCTCTGTCATAATCTTCACATAGCATACATTCTGTGTAAATGTACACCTCTGTCCAAATTTCCATTATGTAAAGACACCAGTAACATTGCACTATGGTCTGCCTTAAGGATATCTGTTTCAAATAATCATTTGCAAAGAACTTACTCTTAAATAAGATGACATTCAGAAGTATTGAGGATTATGTTTTAACATTTTGGGAGGACACAATCATATTCACAAACAAACACAATCTTTGAATTCTAAAAGACTTTTCATCGAAGAAGTCACCTCACTCAGTGTATGACCTGTGTAAGTGTAGTAGTGCTTGGACAGTATTAATATTTTCTAATAAATTGTAATACTACTTACTTCAAATGACTTTGGAATTTAACTGTTAGTCATTTTAAAGTGCCAAAGAAATATCAGGCTTTGCTACATTTGAGTTGACAAAATCATAACAAACTCATATATGTAACACTTAGCAACATCTTAAATTGACCAAAAAATCTTAAAGTGAAATTAACATAAGTATATTATAGACTTGCATATTTCTCTCTTGTCCCTGATTTACCTCTCCATATTCTGACTTTTAAACATGTTCAATAGTCAGTGTTCAAATGGAATTATGAAGTACAGAAATGTATTAATCATAAGTAATCTTTCAACTAGGATTTCTTTTAAAGAATTCCAAAATATGATTAATACAGCCAAAGATTTTGGAGATATTATGTAAGACAATAAGGATCAGTTTCTGGATTCCTCAAGCTACCAACTTGTAAACCCATTTTGTAGTAATGTATCCTAACCTCCTGATAATTGATATACATTTATTCCTTCTTTGTAAAACTATTTCCTCAATGTGGGCTTTCAATAACATTACTTTAAAAAAAGCAACATAATCAAAATATTTTATTTTGTATTTCATAGTGTAATTAGTGCCAAGGAGAAGAATAAAATATGGAAAGAACAATATAAAATGATACCAAACTGTAATTTGTTAGATTATAGGTACAAAAACAGCCTTAATGTGAAGATAACTTTAGCATAAAAAAGTGAAAATTAATAAATTGAAATATGTGGTTATATATAAGGAGACAAACAAAGTGAAAGCATAAAATAGAGAGGATACCTGTTATGTTTAAGATCGAGGTAGCTGAAACAAAATGAATGAGAGGAATAGTAAGAGATTAGGCCAGTCAGATATCAGGAACCCAGATCATTAGATAGTTATTCAACAAAGTATATTGGTTTACTGAGTGACATGGGAATTCATTAAACTGCTTTCGAAAAGAGGGAGGGCCTCCCCTGGTGGCGCAGTGGGTTAAGCAACGCACTACGAAGCAAATCGCAGCCACTGCAGCACGAGTTCGATCCCTGCTGCCGGCCACGGTGGGGGGGACCCACATGGTGTGGCAGACCTCTCCTGCTGTGCCCGCTGCTCCCCTCAGCAGTGTACTTCTGTTGATCTGCCTGTTCTGCTCCCCGCTCTCTGTGGTGAATCCTCTCACCCCCACCCCCCCCCCCACGCCTCTGGCCTGTGCCCCAGTGCTTGTATGCATAAATAAATAAATCTTAAAAAAAAAAAAAAAGAAAAGAGGGATAACTGGAAAATAAATATGCTTCATGGGTAGAGCATAACTTGTGGAAAAGTAAGGTAAAAAAAGAGATGAGTTAGGTTCTATAACAATAATCCAAGCTAGAGAGATGGTGGTTTAAATAAAGAATATTCATGATAGAGTGGAGGAAGTGTTAATTTTGAATATAATTTCATGCAAAACAAAGAGAATTTGCTGTTATAATGGATGTCAAGAGTGAGAAAGAGAAGATTAAAAGTAAAGCCAAAATTTATGGAATAATCAAATAACATTTAAGTGAGATTAGCATGAAGAGCTATAAGTTTATTGAGGAAAGGGCAGTAACAGGAGGCCAGTGTGGGATATGCTCAGTTTGACATGCCTGTTAGACTTTTAAGTAGAAATGCCATGTATTTTCTTTAAAAGTTGAGTTTGGGATTTATAGGAAAATTCCAGAATGTATACATAGTTTTGAAACACTAGCATATATACCATATTGTAAACCATTAGACTAAATTAGATGACCAAGAGTAAAAAAGTGAAAAATAAGTGTACACAGAAAAGTGGTCCAATGATTGAGCCATGGATATTATCATAATCCCTAATTTTCTTTCTTCCTCTGACAAGCTTTCTGTATATTTTCTGCAGACATATTCCATCTCCAAATAACCATTAATGATTAACTTTGGTTTTCTATATATCAGGACATATGAAGCTATAGTATTTAAAAGAACATGATATTGGTTTATAAAAATATAAGTAAATAGAACCAATATCCTATCAATATACTAATGCAAATAACATGTGATTTACAGTAACAGTGGTAATATAACACTGAGAAAAGATGGTTAAACAAATAATATTGAAAATACATAGAAAACAGTATAAGAAACTTGATTCTTCCATAATGCACAAACTTCAAATCCTTATATACTTTAGATCTAATGTAAAAGATAAAAACATAAAACACTTAAATGATAATATAAGGAAATATATTCATTGTCTAATGATAGGTAAATATTTTAAAATGGAAACAAAAACAGTAAGAAAAATAAAATATTGATAAATGATGTTATATATTAAAATTACACCATTTATGTTAATCAAAATATACCATTAAGACAGTTCAAAGCAAACCACCAGAAGGGAAACATGTTTTGAACACATATTACTGGTAAAGGGATTGTTTTCATATTATTTTAAAAACTTCCACATAGGTATGAGAATCAGACAATACAATAGGAAAAAGAACAAGAGAAATGAAAAGGTACTACATACACACACACTAACTAGTAAACATAAGGAATATGGGAACATCTATTCAACCTCACTAATAATCAATACAATGCAAATTAATATTATTGAAATAATGACTGAATTTTAAAATACTGATGATAAATATTAGGGAATGATGGGCATTGCCACACTATCACTGGATGACATATAACTACAACTACTTTGCACCAATAAATCTACTGAAGCTAAACATATTTATAACTCTGTAATTCTACTTATTAATATATACACATGAAAATGAAGAATATATATATACCAAGAGACCTGAACAAAAATGTTCATGGCAATATTATTGACCATAGACAAATAAGAAGGTAAGGGGAAAAGGACATGGTTAAATTGGGACAAAATAGGCAATGCATGAAAATGGTTATAATTAGAATTTTAATGGTGAACTTAATGTAGTATACAGACATGCACATTTTCAGCAATGCCTATTTGAAACTCAGGTAATGCCATAAAGCAATGTTGCTACAATAAAGAAAAGATTAAAAGCTGGTAGAAATCCAATGTCATCCAACAGCAAAATGGCTAAATAAATTGTATTGTTTATGTGAAGGAATGAATTTAATATTAAATTAAAGAGGATAGAAATAATATAGATAGTATAAATACAGATACAGATATATAGCTGTAGATCTAGAAATAGCTGTATCTGTATATGTGTTTAATATAAATTGTGTAAGACAGGGCCTCCCTAGTGGTGCATGGGTTAAAGGCTCAGTGCTATCAAGCTATCAACAGCCACTGCTGCATGAGTTCGATCCCAGGCCACGGTGCTAAATCACATGGCACAGCAGATCTCTCCTGTTTTTCCCTTTGCTACCCTCAACAGTGTATTTCAGTATATCTTCCTGTTCTGCTCCCCACTCTGTCTCTGGTGAATACTCTCACCCCACACCTCTGGCCTATGAATCCAGTTTTGTATGCATAAGTAAAATAAATCTTTGAAAACAAAATTGAGTAAACCAGTATATAAACCAATATAAATATTATTTATGTAGAATTTAAATTTATAGAAAACTTTATCATAGGAAATGGCAGAGTATTTAACAATGCAGGCTTAGATGGTATTTTTAAAAAGCTAGGAAATAATTATCCTAAGATTCAAAATATTGTCAGCTTTGAGAGAAAGTGATTGAGAGGGGCTACAAAAGGATATCCTAGATACTGGCAATATTTTTATCTCTTGGTTGTGATAATAATTACATAGGTGTTTGCGCTGTGATAAATAATTATACTCTGTAAAAAGAGGAAATAGGATAGTATTAGTAAGCTGACAGATAAGACAAATCAAATCAAATTTTATCAATAGTTTTTATTATGGTGCCCTTGTTAAGAGAATCTGACTACTGCAGGGTCATATTATCTGTTTTTATTTCATGCTTTGGGCAATTTTATAATTGATAGGGAACTGTACAAGACAACAGAAGAGGGATATATTGTAGCCCGATCATATCAGACCAAGAAGAACGTGTTACCAGGGACAAGAACTTGCTGACTTCAGTGATGGGAACTCTGATGTTGGGATCAGTATCCCAAAGAAGAAAGTATCCCATGATCAATTATTATCTACTGTCAATATCCATCCAGTTATAACAAAATTACCACAGTCCAGGCAACTTAGAACACAAATTTATTTTCACAGTCCTAGAGCCTGAGATGTCCAGAATCAAGACACCTGTTAGGTCACATTCTAGACAGGCTTTCTTCTGGTTTATAGCTAGTAAATTCTTGCTGTGTCCCCATATGATGGAAGGGTTCATGAATTGTGACTTGTGGGTTCTTTTTTATAAAGCATTAATCCCATTCAAGAGGACTTCTCCTAATCAGCAACTAGAGACCCTACCTTCTTATACTATCACATTGGTCATTAATGGCTCCAATATATAAATTTTGTTGGAATATTGACATCATAAGATCTATTAGTAGATATTTGCCATATTATCCAAAATTATGCAATTTATAGGAAGCAGATTAGTTCCAAACCCTGATGAAAGGTGAGTTTGGAGAAGGATGGTTCAGCTAAACATGGGTTTAAATAGAAAGTCCCATATATGCTATGATTTAATTTAGTCTGCATTTTATCTTTTTCCCCTTTATTTATATATATTTGACATCACTTGTAGTCTCCATGGAATTCCCATCACCATTTCACCCATGCATCATCACCTCAGTCTCTTGTGCTCTTTCTGCCTTCATCCCGGACCCTCTCCCTCCCCACCAAAAAATTAAAAGTGCCTCTGAATTGTCTTTTTGTTCTTGTTGTACTGTGATTTTTTTTTATTACTGCTTTTTTCCTTGAGCCTTTTTTGTTTCCTTTATATTCCTCCTAAAGTGAAACTGATCTTTTTCTTTTGCCTTCTGACTTATTTCACTGAACATAATCCCTTCAAGCTCCATCTGTGTTTCTACAAATGACTATCTTTTTTGATTGCTGAGTAGTATTCCATTGTTATGTACATCTTGATCCAGTCATCTATATTTGAACATTTGGGTTGTTTCCAGGTCTTACCAATTATAAATAGTGCTTCAATAAACATAAGGGTAAAGGTATTCTTTTACCTTTTAAGTAAGAAAGACTATGTTGTGTATATATGTTTGTATGTGTGTGAAAGAGCAAGAGAAAGAGAACTGGGGTGGACTGTAAGGTGGAGAATGATTTCTCAGTAATAGAATTATTAAGTATCTACTCAGCAGAAACACAAGGTGATGTAAACTCAGCTTGAAGTGCAAAATTTTCTCTTTGATTAATCGGTTTACATTTGTAGTTTAAAAAAGTACTGCTGATTTGAAACACATTTTAGAATGTATTTGGAAAAAATATTGAAAATGGCTGCATCTTGGATCCAGAATCTTTAATTTCAGCTTTGCTGTGTTAGGTGTGTGAACCTGTGCAAATTTTTTCCTCAGGACCTGTCAAGAGCAGTTAGGGAAAAGTGGTTCTGTGTTTTCTCCCATCAATAATATTCTGTAATTCTATGACAGAGTCAGTTTGCTTAAGTGTGAAAATCGTAAGCATCACAGTCAGAGTTTTGCGACACAAAGTAATTTAGATCCTCTGTATTTCATTTCATCGTCTACAAATTAGGGGTGATAAAGCATACACCATTTGATTGTGAAAGTTAAAAAGAGATGACATTTTCAAATGTTCAGCATGGTCCCTGAAATTGTCATTAGGACTGAAATCACCAGTATGAAAGGCAACTGCTCATACTCCAGAAATTTCCCTTTTTTCTGATATAAGAACAACCATTTGGGAACGCACATATCATGTAACATCTTTTTCATGTTTGTCTTATATTTTACCTTATATATATTACTTTTTTAGTGATGATAACCATAGTGATTTATCTGCCACCAACTGTATGTTAGGCAACGGGTAGATAATTGCACATCTCTATCCCCATAGCAGTGACGTCAGGTGGCTGGTTTTGTGCTTGAGGGCGAGGGCCAGGTCATATTCATTAAATACCCCCACAGCACCACGCACAACACCTTGAACACTATAGACATTCATTACATATATTTTTGATTGACTGAAATGTGGCAGTGGGTCCTCTCCATCTCCCTCTAATGTATGTATTTATTTGATTTATAAGAAATTTCTGTCCCTGACTGTGGTCAGCTGTGAATTTATGTTTAACAAGAAAACCGTAGAGTTTGGCAACTCTGTAGTGATAGGTGATGTGTGATTCAATTGGGGGAAGAATAGACATTTTCTATTCAGACTTGAAATTCTTAGGTCTTATGGCTAGTTAATCATGTCTATAGGAATGCATGACTGATCAAACAGATTCAAAGGTAGGGGAATTTAATCTAAATTACTCCATTGTGTGTTTCCAGAAATCATCTTGTTATCCATTGGTAATAATTTCTATAGTCACTGCTCAAATATATGAGATGTGACTAGATATTGGTTCACATTAAGAAAAAGTATGTAACACAGGAAACAGGGTCTAAGCTAGAAGCAGTGGGGAACCAAAGATCCAAGATACTATGACCCTTCAAATCATCCAGGCTACTCTCCCAATAAGTAACATCTATCTGTATCCTAAGGAAGCTTCCTAGATTGGCACACAAAGGGTGACCCATAGAAGTACACACTTCTCAAAAGAAACTCCTGGGTAGGAATTACAAATGATGGTAGAAGGTTCTCCACATCAGAGGGAACAGGATGAGAGCTGGCAGACTCACAGAGTATCACCATTCCAGCTGCCACTCACCCCCCTCCCACCCCCCACAAGCTGGCACTGGCAGCCCCTCTTCAAGTAATTACTCTTGGCCTGCTGAAATTACCCCCAAGTTCCCCAGTGGATGTTTTTCTTCTGTTCCCCTGTGAAATTACTTGAGTCTGATTAGTGGTGGGGGCAGGAAAGTAGTATGGTAGGCACTGAACAATTCCAGTTTCATGATGGGAGAGGTGACTCTGTAAATCCTTTCAAAGAGAGCCCACCAACTCTTTCATAAGGAAGAGGCAGCCAGTGACATGAATAAGATTATTGTAAAGGAGCAAACTGTGTGACCTGTCAGGATCCCATTAAATCCAGCAGAAGGTAATGTCCACAGTTAACCCATATCCCTGGGGAACACTAACCCTGAAGCAGACTTATTCATTATGGCTTCTGAGGGGCACAAGAAAGGGTGGGTTTTTTCGTTTTTTTTTTTTTTTTTTTTTTTTTTTTTTTTTNTCTGGGGGGCACAAGAAAGGGTGGGTTTTTTCGTTTTTTTTTTTTTTTTTTTTTTTTTTTTTAGTTACAGAGACAGAGCTCCATTCTAATCTATTCCTTTACATGGCAGGAATTCCTGTATGCTTTTTTTTAAAGCAAATATTTTGAGCTACATGTTCACAAGTTCCCTGTTGTGCCAGAGTACTTTCAATTCAAACTGAGAGTGGAAAAAAATTTTGAAATGAATCAGTAGGTGGAGCTCTTTCTTTTTATTTATTTTTCAATCCAAGGTCCCATTTTTAGTGAGGAACACAGAGCTTTTGAATGAAAAAAAGAGATGTTTTAAAAATGAAAACACATATATGATGTGTTTTCCTAATTGAAAAGGTATATTGTGAAATCATTACTGTCACAGAGCATTTGTGTTGCGTGAGAATGCTTAAGTAAAGAAAATATATAAACCTAAATTGACTTTAGCAATTTGAAAGTGATAGTGGACATCTGTGTTCAATAACTTTTTGCTGGTAACTGGTGTTTAATATTTCATGTCAAATCAAGAAGAGTGATAGAAGGTTTTCTAACACAGAGATGGCTGGCATTTTCGAAGCACAGCCTGCCCTTTGTCATACTCACCATAAAGAAACCTGCTGTAGTGAAGTTTGAAACTGCACCAAAGTGACTCCTTTTTTGGAACTTATGTAAACTTCCAGAATACACTGGTCTCTATTTTCCTTTAGAATGATGTCTATAAGGGAAAAAAAATGTTAAAAGACTTCCAAATCTCATTATTTATTTAAGGTGTGAGTGTGTGCGTGTGGGTATGTGTGTGTGTGTTCAGGGTGGTGGGGTATTGGAAGAAATTTCAGCAAAATAAATCATCTAGAACAAATCTTACCTTTGTATTTTCATCAATCTTGATTCTTTCCTAGTTCCTGTGTAGTGATGTTTAGGAGTTTGGTAGCCAATAGAGCATACCTTCCTAAGGCTCACAATGAAGTATGTCTATATAGTATTTGAATGTTTATGTAATTGGGCAGGATGGGTGTAGAGAACAGAAAAGCTTTTAAATAACTTTAACGTTTATATATCATCTTAGACCTGTGATCTTGACTCTAAATACACATTTGTCTAAGCAAAAAATATGAAAAAAGAAAGGATGAAGGGGGCAGCATTATTCTTTGAGTTGACCAATTGATTAGTATTTAGTCCTGAAAATGGTCAGGCTGACTTGCTAGTCATACTAGGTCATGTTGACCTCAACATCTACTTCCATTCAATTCTCAGAAGGCTGAACCTTTGAAACAGCTTGAGTATCATATAATGAAAATAAAATGAGAAAGTCCATAGAATTTGACGTGCTCTAGACATCAGGCATAATTTATGCTCATCTAGATATGAAACGACTATATATCTAAGGAAATAAGTGTTTTTCTCTCCTTTACTAACAATAACCTTATAGTAACATCCTAGAATGACCAGCTCCTTAGACAGAAATATGTTCTAACAGAACTAATTTAGTGGCATTCTGATAAAATTGATTCTAGTAGCAGGAAAGCAACATGTTGAAAAAAGTAAAAAAAACTGGAGTAATTTTATTTGTGAGCAAATTGATTAAAATTAGGTACAAGAATGCAACAAAATAGAAATAAACAAGTTGTTTAATTTTTGAGACATTTCCACCAAAAAATCCTGTTAGAGCAAATATATTAAGTAAAGTTTTAGGACATATAAAATCAACATGCAAAATTTGGTTGCATTTCTACACACTAACATTGAATTATCAGAAAGAAATTAAGAAAACAATTGTCTCAAAAATAATAAAATATCTAGGTAAAAATATAACATAGGAACTGAAATGCCTATACATTGAAATCTATACTCTATGATGAAAGAAATTAAAAAGACACACATAAAGTTAATTTCTCCGCAGGAATTAGAAGAATTAATATTGTTAAAATGTTAAATTTACTACTCAGGGCAACTTACAGATCCAATGTGATCTTTATTTAAATTTTAATGTCATTCTTTACAGAAATAGAACAATCCTAAAATTCTATGGAACCACCAAAGACACCAATATTGAGAAAGAAGAGCATAACGGAAGCATCATACTTTTGATTTCAAGCTATATTCCAAAGATATTCTAATCCAAACATCATTATATTGTCATAAAAACAGAGACATGGGGCCTCCCTAGTGGTGCAGAGGTTAAAGTTTCAGTATCAAATTATTACAAGCCACTGGGGCATGAGTTTGATTCCCAGTCAGGGAGCTAACCCACAGGATGCAGCATTCCTCTCCTGTCTTGCCTGCTACTCCCCTCCTCCAATGTATTTCAGTAGATCTGCCTATTCTGCTCTCCACTCTGTCTCTAGTGAATCCTCTTACCCCCTGCACCTCTGGCCTAGACCCCCATTCTTGTATGCATTAAAAAAAATAAATCTTAAAAAATAAAAAACAGACATAAATCAGTGGACCAGAATAGAGAGCTCAGTAATAATTCCATGCATATATGCTCAATTGATTCCTGAGAAAGGGACCATGAACATACACTTGGTAAAGGATAGACTCTTGAGTAAATAGTGTTGGGCAGTCACATAAGGACTGCTGTATAATATAGCAATTCCATTTCTCAGAATATATTTGAAGGAAATAAAACACTATATCCAAGTGATATCTACACCTCCATGATCATAACAGTGATGATTTTAATTTATAGATATAATCTAAAAAAAAACCGTGAATTCATAGATACAGATAAGTGATTACCAGAGGAGAGAGGTATAGGCAAAATTAACGAAGGTGTTCACAAGGTGAAAACTTCCAGTTATAAGATAATATGCACAACCTGGTAACTATGGTAAACAATACTCTCCTGTATATTTGAAAGTTGCAAGAAAGTAGATCTTAAAAGTTCTTATTACCAGAAAAATAAATTTCTCACTTTGTGAGATAATGGAGTAAATTAACCTAACGTACTGTGATAATCATTTTACAATATACACATATGTCAAATCATTATGTTGTATATCTTAACTAAATTTAATTTTCTTTCATGTCTTTTTTTTCCCTTTCCTTCTTTCTTCATATATATGACATCAATTTTAACCTCCATGGATTCCCCACCACCATTTCACCAGTGTACCATCACATCAGTCCCTTGTGCTCTTATCTGCCTGCCCTCAACCCTTTCCCTCCCCCATCTCACCAAGTGTCCCTGATTTGTCCTTGTCTTTTTGTTTTTGTTGTGTTATTATTGTTGTTGTTGTTATTATTATTCTTTTCCTTGGTCCTTATTTGGTTTTCTTTCATATCTTAATAAAACAGGGAGAATTTTTTCTAAGATATTTATTTATCTATCTATCTATTTATTTATTTATTGTTGCATAGAAGAACTGGTATGTAGGCCAGTGGTACAGGGGTGAGAAGTTTCACCAGAGGCAGACTGGAGAGCAGAACAAGCAGATCTGCTGAAATGCACTGTTAAGGGGAGCAGCAGGTGAGACAAGAGAGGTCTGCTGAGCCATATGTGGATTAGCTCCCTGGCTGGGATTGAACTCAGGAAGGACCCCCCCCCCCCCTAGGGAGAATGTTTTTAAAAGAACATCAATGAAGAAAAAATTTCAGCAACCTAAGAAAAAACATAATAAAGGCATAGAAACATGCCAATTGATAAGATATTCTATGGCAATGCAGATGAATTTTTACACTTAGAAATATATATCTACAGGCAAAAATTAGACATGTAGATAAAATATATTACAGAGATAAAGTATAAAAAACTCCTTGGTTTGAGTTATTTTACATTGTATATATATATGTATATATATATATATACTATATTTTATATCATGCTTCTTGTTTTGCAAAATTGTAATTATCCTGCCATTTGAGCCTCATTAATCTTCTAGGATGATCAAGGAAATGTAAGCATTTTGTTTCCCTTGTTGGGACACAAGGGAAAAAGATGGCTAAAAATGAATACTTCCCAAGATTTCATGGAACTTTTGTGAATACATTTATCCAAAAAGTCAAACAATGTGGATAAAACTGGTGGCAGGGGCCTCAAAGACATAGCTTAATAACCTACTTCTATTCCACTTAAGGGAAAAAGTCACAGTTGTCCACCAGACTTGGGTAATCAATGTTCAGAATGCAGGACCCAAGCTGATTTCCCTGACAGATGTTAAACGATAGAAAAATGCAGATAACATACATGGGAAAGTATAACCTTCTCTTTCTACAGCTGCCAGAATGATCTGCCTGGGGCTTAGTCTGTTTCCCATATATTCTTCCTTAAGTAAAATCCCAGTCATTGTGGCTAGTTAAGAGGGTGAAAGAAAATAGATGTCATCACTCAAATGTTTCCCATGTAGGGTATGTTTATTAGTCATCAGTCTTATATATCACCATTCAATGGAAAGGTCCACATTTACAGTAACCATGTGCCCCTTCATTTTCTCCAGGCTGCAACTAAGTCTGGATAATTTAAATGCCTCTGAAAGCATCCATTTGTGAGCCATTGTAGCTTCTTGCCAAGTTATTGTGGCATTGAAGTTAAGGGTTTGAACAGAACTCTATGGTACAGCTAAAGAAAATTAACTTTCCAGCAACATATCAAAATGCCTCATTTGCCTTTTCATCATCAAAGAAGACCCAACACTCAGGCACAGAGTACCATCATTCAGAAAACCAATTCTCATTATGTTAGGAAACTGCATAATTATAAACCAGCATCATTTGCTACACATGAAAGAGAGCTACTTCTCAATTGTTCGGTCCTATTACCTGATTGTTAATAATCACCTGTGTTCTTTTCAATTTTAGATATTAACTGTCTTTAAAATCAAAATAAATGTGAACTTGGCAAGCTCTGTCTCAAAACACTTGGTTGCCTGTAAACCTGAGAAATGACACAGTACACACTTTGCCTCTGGAACACCTCTTCAAAAACCAATGTTATGCAAGAAGGGGCACTTGAGAACCAGGGATTCTTGTTCCGTAAAGACTGCCCAAGTTCTGGGAAGCAGTGGCATGCTAAAAATGACAGGAACAAAGCTGTTTAATCTCATGGGATTGAGACTCTGTGTGTGTGTGTGTTGGAGTGGGTCAGAAATGAACCAAGCTGAGTTTTACCACCTACCAGTCTTAAGCAATAATTTCCTTAAGTCTAATATTCTCCCCATTTGTTTATGACTTTCATGATTTTTAGTCCTGAGTGTACAAGAATCATGTATCTTACTTTGTTTGTATTACCCAGTTTCGAACCAATGAGAAATTTCTATTCTCAAAAATGTTCTCACCCAATTAAAAAAAGTCCATCTTAAAATGTCATATTTCCCTGACTCTAACTATTCTTCCAACCACGTACACAAAGTGAGTAATCACTCAACTGATTTTGTAATTGGCAATTTTGTAATTGCCAGAGTCCCTTTACATTTGATCTTTTTCATGATCCCATCAAATAGATAAGAAAGTTTTGTTCCTCTATTTATAGAGGAATAAACTTGTTCATTAAGATTGAAAAGTGTTTTTCATGCACATTAGAGATCAGGAATGCTAATTCCTAATAAACCCATAATGATAATCAAATAACTGCATATTGAACAATTATATAGGAATCGTAGTCAGTGTCTCATAATCCTATCTCTTTGGATCCTCACAAATATCGTAGGGTAAATGAAATTTTTCAGGCTTTTACGTCATTGGCCTCTATGGCTATCACCTGTGGCCTTGATCTTGGTAACATAGAGGGTGCATGGGTATGGGGCACTTGTGTCTGATTATGGATGCCTGAACATGAGTGTGTGTGAGGCTAGAGGTCAGAGATATAAGAACAGTGTTACTCAGAGACTGCTACCGTGTAATAGCTTCAAGAGGACGAGCAGCAGCTACAAGAGAAAGAGACCTCAAGAAGACGCCAGAGAAAAGAGCTTGTAGAGATTTTAAGGGTCTCAATTGCTATCTCCCTGCTTCCTTGTTTCCCCCTGCCTATCATTCAAACCTTTAAAATGATGTATCTTTTACAACTGAGAAGGGAGGGAGGGTTCTGCTATCAAGGTGAACTGTGAGTCATGGGAAGGTGTGAGCCTGCCAGGTGGGGTGTTCAAAGCCAGCAACCCCGAAACCCCCTCTTGCACTGAATAAAGACATAGGCAGGGCTCAGCAAAAACGAGTTAATATGGCTATGTAGGGGAAGAGACTAGCAGCATACAGAGACATGTTGATCCTCAGAGACAGCACCCATCAGCCCATCCACAGCATCACTCTCCTTGTGGAATCGGGCATAACAGTGCTGGACTGGCCTGTCCACCAGTTTCTGACATCCCAGAAGGAGCACGCCAAGGAGATGCCTGCCAGTACCAGTGGCACAATGGTCCAAAACATGTACCACATCAGAAAAAATAAAACAAACAGTGAGAAGGAAAAATACAAATAAAGAAGCAAGCCTTCCGGGGAAGGGCACACCACACAAAGAAAATCAGCCTCCATAACTCAGCAACAATGACATGGAAGAACTTCTCTGCCATCCAGATAGAGAATTTAGATCACCATAATTAAAAAAAAAAAATAAAGACGACAAAAAGGAAAAGAATGATAGGAGAAATTTAACTGGGAACTGAAGAATGAAATTGAGTCTTTAAAGAAGGAAATAAAGAAAACAGAGCATATTAAAAGAGTAATTGAGGAGCTAAAGAAGTCTGGGAAAAGCAGCAAAAACTAAATTGATGAAATGGAAGAACAAATCAGTACTCTTGAAGATACAGATATAAAAAGAACCAAAAATGAAAAGGAAGTACAAAGGAAAAAAAAATAAAGAAACACTTCAATATCTGTTTACAGCATGTGGAAAGGAAATATAAGAGTAATAGGAATCTCAAAAGGTGAGGAGAGAGACAAAGGAACCAAGAAACCATTCAAGTTGATAATCAAAGAGAACTTCCCATGCATGAAGAAGGAGGTGAAAATAGACATACAGGAAGCTAGAGGAATATCATATTACCAAAATGAAAGGAAAATTACAGCAAGACAAATAATAATAAAGCTTCCAAGAGTCTAAGACAAGGAAAAAAATAACGAAGCTGACAAAGGGAAGAAATAGATAGCCTGTAAAAGAAAACCAATCAGACTGACATCAGACTTCTCCAAAGAAACACTACGAGCAAGAAGAGAATGTAGTGACATATTTAACAAAATCCAAGTTAACAAATGCCAGCAATGAGGGCCCTCCCTGTTGGCGCAGTGGGTTAAGCAACACACCACAAAGCAAAACGCAGCCACTGTAGCACGAGTTCGATCCCTGCTACCGGCCAGGGAGGGGACCCACATGGCACAGACCTCTCCTGCCTCACCCGCTGCTCCCCTCAGCAGAGTACTTCGTTCAGTCTGCCTGTTCTGCTCCCCACTATCTCTGGTGGATCCTCTCACCTCCTGCAACTCTGGCCTGTACCCCAGCTCTTATATGCATAAATAAATAAATCTTTTTAAAAAATGCCAGCAATGAATACTATACCCTGCAAAGCTCTCCTTCAATGAAAGAAAAATAGGACCTTTTCAAACAGAATCTCCAGAAATGTATTACTACTAAACCCCCACTCCAAAAAATACTTTAAGAAGTCCTAAAGCCAAAACCAAAAGAAGAATGAATAAGAACAGAATGAGGTAAGGAATATCTTCACAAAAGGAATAAAATTTTAAAAAATGGCAAATACAGATGCCAACATGTCAATATTGACCCTAAATGTAAATGGACTAAACTCAATGATAAAAAGACACAGAGTAGCAGGCTGGATCAAAAAACAAAATCCAACCTTCTGCTGTCTCTAGGAAACACATTTAACTACAAAAGATAACATAGACTGAAAGCAAAAGGGTACAAAACAATCCTACAAGAAAATGAACCAAAAAATGAGTCAGGAACATCTATATTTATATCAGATGAAATAGACTTCAAATTTTAAAAAGTGAAAAGAGACATAGATGGACACTGCATTATGATTAAGGGAGCAAGGGGAAATACATTAGGAAGATAAAACACTCACCAACTCACCAAGTGAAGGAACATCAAAATACTTAAGATTATTATGATCAGTTCTGAAAACATGTATGCAAAAGAATGAAAATAGACTACTACCTCACACCATGCACAAAAGTCAACTCAAAATGAATAAAAGACTTGAATATAAGACCTGAAACCATAAAATATAAAGAAGAAAATATAGGTGAAGTACTACATGTCATAAATCTCAGTAACATCTTTAAAGACTCATCCCCCAAAAGTGAAGAAAATGAAGGAAAGTATAAACAACTGGGATTACATCAAACTAAAAAACTTCTGTACAATCATTTATGACTAAGGATCAAAAATAAATGAGTGAATCAAAAGCTGTGGTATTTATACACAATGGAATACTATTTAGCAATAAAAAGATAAACTTATGCCATTCACAGCAACATGGATGGAGCTAGAAGGGATTATGTTCCGTGGTAATTCAGAAGGAAAAAAAGAAAACATCATATGTATGGCTTCACATATAGGAGGAATATAGGTGAACCAAATAAGTGATCAGATGAAAGGATAATAGAAAAAATTGGCAAGCAACTATAAATCAGAGACATTCTGAAGGGGATGTGGAGGGATCAGAACAGGGGAGAGAAGAGCACAGGGGACTACGGCACTGGTGCATGGGTGAATTGGTGGTTGGAATTCAATGGGGACTAAATGTGAGAAGAGAAAGCAAACACTGCACAGAAATGAACAATGATGTAAAATAGATATAAATAAATAAGTTATATTAAAAAAAGAAGAAAAAGAAAATGATGTCAAGGGCTCTAAAATTCTCTTTCATCCCAGCCTGCACTGGTTGTAAAACAATATAAGATATTAGAACACTCACTTGAAAGGTGAAGGAATATGTTTCTAAAGTTCATTAATCTTGTGTGGGGGCAAGCATCCCAGGCCAGGCAGGTCATTGCTCATTCCAGAAAACAAAAAGAACTTGGAGCCCTCACTAGATTTGATAACCCTTTAATGTTGAAGCAGGGGACCTGATACACAGTCAGAACAGAGGGCAGGTAGCAATCGAGCCCACAGTATCCCATGACCTCAGCAATCTCCCATGATGTCCAAGATCTCTTGGCCTGCATGTCCATAATCGTAAGCGTAATTGCACCATGCTCATGTTCCTAAGTGCTCTCTTATGATAACACAATATCACGTGTGAGTACTGAAGTCTAGGAAGAAAACAAAGCTGTGAGTGGCAGCCGCAAATGCTGGCAGTGGGAAGTGAAAAAAGAGTCTGATTTAACCTATATTTCTTACAGCTTGTGAGCAGGGGAAGGTAGGGTCCAAATCTTGGTCTATCTAATTTGCAAACTGCTGGCTTCACCACTGTGCTTTTTTCTCCATGATTCCAGTTTGCAGACTAATGCATGTACTGTACTAGTCATCAAAAAAACATTGCTGATGTTTTCCTTGATATATATGTTTTTCTTCCCCATATTCTTTTTTTTTAAAAAATATTTATTATTTATGCATACAAGGACTGGGGTACAGGCCAGAGTCATGGGAGGTGAGAGGATTCACTAGAGACAGAGCGGGGAACAGAACAGGCAGACTGACTGAAATACACAACTGAGGGGAGTAGCAGGCAAGGCAGGAGAGGTCTGCTGTGCTGTGTGGGTCCCCTCCCCAGCCAGGATCAAACTCATGCTGCCGTGATGCAGATGCTTCACAGTACTGTACTTAACCCACTGCCCTGCCAGGGAGGCTCCAACTTTCCCATAGTCTTATAAATATGACTACTCACTAATAAATATCATGATAACACCCACATAATAAGAGGAGAAAAACAAAGCCACAAAACAATATGGAAAATAATGTCAGTTGACATTGATTCTTGGTTAAGGGGGAATTTTTATTCTGTATTCTGTTCCACATTGGAAAAAACTGCATGCAAGTACTTATTAGCATAATGTGAGTTTAGAAGATTGCTATATTCTAATGCTGCTTCACATGTTGATATTTTCTATCAACTTCCTTTCACATGGCAAAATATTATGTAGAAAGGAAGACAGATCCCAAACTGTCTAAATACTTATATTTTCTATGGCTATGTTTCATGTCAAAATACATGTCTCTCATAGATATCTCAAAAAATTTAATTTAATTAATTCAGTTGAGACTTATTTTTCTTTCCTAATTTTGATTTCAAACCTACTAGCAATTTATTTAAAGATTGCTTTTAACACATTTCTTCTTCCACTCTGGTGGGTAAAAGATCATCTATTCTTCTCACAGTCAATGAAAACAACACAGCTCCAAAGAAGATTAGACATACTCCATAAAATAATTTTATTATTTCCATTGTCACTTTAATGTAAAGTGATTTAAATTTTGACCAATTTGGATTTGAATCGTTACATTAGAAGAAAAGGTATTTTGCAAGTAAAGATAACTTTGTCATTACCAAGTGTAGGGTAAATGGAAGTCATCAGATATTTACCACCCTTATGCACCAGCATCAATGATTAACACCTGTGGTCTTACATCAATGCCCCTACAGGTGACACCCAGGCTGTGGTGTGGGTGTACATGAGTGGGTGCACCTGAGGTGAGAGGCAGGGCATGTAAGCGCATCAAAGGACCAGTGGAGAGCATCAGAGAATGGCTAAGAGGAAAAAAATATATGAGGATTCACAGGGGAACCCAAGTTGCCGTCTTCCTGCTGGCTTGTTTCTCCTAACCTGCAGGGATGATGACAAGGGTTCCAAGATTCTTTTTCAAGCTGCCTGGACCTGCAATGAACCTACCTGGCCTGATGTGGTTGCAGAGCAAATGGCGTAGACAGCAGGATAGTTCAGCACAGGTGGGTAAAGAACCTTTTAAACCTGGGGAGGGATTGTGGGATGGCCGCCATGAGCAGATGGTACTTGGTGGCCAGCCTTCTCTCCCAGTGGGCACCTCTTCAGGGATGACCAGAGGTGGATGGATCCCCACTGCATTTGGAAAGGACCTTGTATGAAATAAAAGTGCCCGGGAGGTGGCAGGGGCTGTGGGATGGGTGTATGTCAGCTCTGTGAGAGTCTATGCAGAGAGAGCAATCCAGGATCCACAGCTGCAGGATGAGACCCCAGAAATATGACAGTGTCTAAGGATTCTGAAGGAAGAGATCTGGAGAAACCAACCCACCACTCTGGAGATGCCAGACTCCTCTGGAGTGAAGGAGGAGGCTGGCCCCATCCTGCGGACTCACACATTGATAACTCAGAAATGACCCCCATGGGGTCAGGCTGCTGGGCCGCCATAAATGAAGGAATTAACTACAGACTGAGCATAAACCCTGGCAGAACTGGTGGACTTGGGCAAAGAGTTCTGTCAGAATCCAGTACAACCTTGGCAACCTGGCTGCTGCGTTTGTGGGATCTAGGCAAGGATGGGATTATTTACACATCCCAGGATATGGAGAGACTGGCCTCAGTGACCCCACACCCATCATTAAGACAGCGGCTGCAGAAGAGTCAGCAATGTGTCCGGGGCGCTCACACAGTCTTGGACTGGATAACGGCTGCTGGATGTACGGTAAGGGCTGATACAGGAGATGTGCCAGAGGCAGTGAGCAGATGGCAGACATACACTGGGCTGGTACAGGTACTTCAAGAATTGGGGGTGCAGCAGGCCATGTTTATTGTGAATACTCATATTCCTGACGACCATCGTTTCAAAGCAGGAATGAGGGATTTTGTACTAAAAAGTGAGACTCATCATCATTTGGATCCCTTATGGTGATTCTAGCACCCTATAGGGGACCTTAAATACAGGTTGTCACCACAATGATAGCCAGTGTTGGTAAAGTCAAGCGCTCACACTCTCAGACTCAGAATGCACACGGGTAGTTGTCAAACAACCAAAAAGATGCCAAAGAGGGCAAGGAAGCCTTTTAAAGTCACAGATTCTGTTAATTACCCAAATGTGGACAGAATTACCCAAATGTGGACGCGAAGCCCAGTGCATATCTGTCAGAATTATGGAAGCAACTGCAAGACTAGAGCTTCATGCCCATGAGAAGATGAGCTACTGGGAACTCCAGGCCGCAGACACATGCTCTGTGCTGGGAGTAGACTTGCTTCCCAGTCTGGCCTAGGGAAACATCCTGTTCAGTTTTGAATAGGGTGAGGGCCAAGGAACTCATCCACAGGGGACAAGTGGGGACCAAAGAGAGGCCACACATGGAGCTTGCTATCCACAGAGTTTTGGCTTTAGTAGATACAGGAGCAGAGTGTGCTCTGCTATATGGAAATCCAGAAAACTTTCAAGACTCAGACAAGTATACAATATATACTTTATTAGTTGGTTTGTCTTTTTTTGTTCCAGTTAAGAGACTGGTTTAATTCCAACCATGTAAAATGCTGGCGAGGATGTGGAGAAAAAGGAACCCTGGTACACTGCTGGTGGGAATGCAAGCTAATCCAACCATTATGGAAGGCCGTATGGAGGT
>JAGFMF010011830.1:7359369-7388213 GCA_019455555.1 Galemys pyrenaicus | reverse complement strand
TGAGGTGATGGTGCACGGGTGAAATGGTGGTGGGTACCCCCTGGGGACTACAAATGATGTCAAATATAACTAATAAAAAAAAATTAAAAAAAAAAAGAAATTCTGAAAAGAAAAAAAAAAAAAGAGACTGGTTTAATTATTGTGACTTTATATAAAGCTTGAGGTATGGTAGTTTAACACTCCATTCTCCTTGTCAGGATTGCGTTAGCTATTTAGGGTCTTTTGTGATTCCATATGAATATCAGTAGTATTTGCTCCAGTTCTTTGTAATTTGTCGGTGATATTTTTTAATTAGAATTCTGTTGAATTTGTAAATTGCTTTGGGTAGAATCACCATTTTGACAATATTGATTCTTCCAGTCCGTGAACAAAGACTATTTTACTATTTCTTTGTTTCTTACTCTATTTTTTCCAGCAATGTCTTAATAGTTTTTTTTTAATATAGATTTTTTACCTCCTTTATTAGGTATACATATAAGTAAACATTTTTTGGTGTTAATTGTGAATTGCATCACTTTCTTAATTTGTTCCTCTTCTAATTGTTGGTGTTATAGGAAGGCAATTAATTTATGTAGTTGATCTCTCCATTGGTGAAAGTGAAGCATTGAAGTCTCTTACCACAATCGTATTTTATCCTGTGTTGTTTTTTGAGTGATAGTAGTTGCCTAGTGTATTTTGGTGCTCTTTCATTTGGTGCATAATCATTGATGAGAGTTATGTCTTCTTGATGTATCTTTCCATTTAATATTATATAGTATCCCTCCCTGTTTTTGATTGCTCTTTTAAATGGAATTATATTTTATCTTATATAAGTATGACTGCCCCTCTTTCTTTAGTGTCCCATTTGCTTGAATGATTATTTTCCAACCCTTTACTTTTAGTCTATGTTTGTGTCTGGAATTTAGGTGTGTCTCCTCGAGATAGCAGAAGGCCGGATTCTGTTTCCTGATCGAATTACTTCCTTCAGTTGGTGTGTTCAATCCACTTATATTAAAGTGGTTATTGATATGTGATAGTCTGCATTTATTGTTTGTAATAGTTTTTTTAGCGTGTTTTTTAGATTTTTTTTTAGAAGATACCATCTGCAAATAATTATAGGTTCAATTTTTCTTTTCAGACCTATTAGTAGTTGTCTATGTAACTTGGTGCTTCATAAGTCAGTGCATATGTATTTATGTGTCTCTTCTTCCATTAGGCCCGAATCATAATTTCCGTTTCTATCTCTTACTATTTTTTTAGTTCAAAACCTATTTCATCTGATATAAGTATAGCTGTTCCTGATATTTTTTATTACGATTTCTTGAAAGATTGACTTGCTAATTTTAACTCTAAGTCTTTATTATATCTTTGTTGGTAAGATGAATTCCCTACAAAAAACAGAGTGGACTTTGTTTTGAAATCCACTCAGCATTCCACATATCTTTTTAGCTGGTGAACACAATTGATATACAATTAACATTAATATTAATAAAAATACTTATTGCCTTTTTTTCTTATCTTTGTCTTATTTATTGACATCTTGCTTTTATCTGTTGTTTAAGTTCCAGCTCATTGTCTTATGTCTACCTCTTTAGATTTTTGTTTCAAGGTTTTGCTGAGATTAGTATATGAACTATTTTTTACACCCATTATACTATTTGTTCTAAAATTTGTTTTTCTGGGCTATATGCTACTGGTCTCCACTTGTATAATTTAGGTGTCTGTTACCTCTGTATAATTTTGTTGTTGTTATTGTCAATGTTTCAAATTGAACCTTTTATCTTTTTTTATCTCCAGATTTGTGTTGATACTCTATTAACTTTATACTTTTCAGTGAAGCTCCTTACCCATTTTCTGTCTTGAGTGATATTCTTGCAGGATCAGGTATTCTAGTATGAAAATATTTTTCTTTTAATACTTGAAATATTTCCTCCCACTTCCTATTAAAGTTTGTCCCATGTCATTGGATTTGAAGAGTTTAATTATGTGACTTAAACAGTATTACTTTTTACTTGTTATAGTTGTGTGTTTTCTAAAATCATGACTTCAAGTTCACTCAACTCACTTCATGTGTTTACCCATTGATGAGACCCTCTATTGTATTTTAAGTCAGTTATATCATTTTTTAGATCTAATAATTCTAGTTGTGAAAATATAATATTTTTTGATCTTTATCACGTTTCTGGTTTTCACTGTCTACTTTTTCTTCTCAATTCATCAAGCTTGGTTATAACAATTACCTTAAATTCTCTATGCTGCATAGTTTGCAATTCTGTTGGATTGGGATTTCTCTAAGGGTTCTTATGTTTTGATTTGTTTTTGCTTCAGAATTTGTGAGATGTTCTCTCTACATTTTTTAACTTTCATAGTTTCTAAAAGAACTGTTCCTATTTTGCCTTAGTGATTTTATCACCTCTTCCAATTATGCACTAAGAATCTCTTTAGTATAAAACAGGGATTACACTTTTACTAACCCATACTTACACAGGTTCAACTCAACCTTCACAAAACCATGAATGCCAATGCTCTATTCCTTCCTTCCCCCAGCCCTTCCTCCTTTCCTCATGTTCCATCTAATAAGCAGTAATAAACTAGGTATAATCCTAGCTAATTATTCCCCCAGGATCTGTAGTCTTGTGATTTGTCTCCTATTAAACTCATCTGTTTATTATAATTCTCTCATTAGTCTTGTCTTTTTTTGGAATTAAATGGATTTTTCAGAATTTTAACAGTTTGACATAGTTTCAAGACCACTTTGTTTTACTGTTTTAGTGATCACTTTGAGGTTAACAGTCTACAGAATTTTACTGGATATAAAATTATAAGTTGGTATGATTTTTGATCAGCACTTTAAGTATAATGTCCCTTTTTGCCTAGTACCTATTAAAAATATTGCTGTCATTCTGAACATTATTTCACTAATGTAATAAGTCTTTTTCTCTGATAAAAATTACATTTCTTTCATCGCTTTTCAGTAATTTCATTATTATGTGCCTCCTTGAGTTTGTGTGTATCTGTATATTTCTCCTATTTTCATTTTCTCAAGTTTTTTCATCTGTGCAGTTATATTTTCTCAAATTTAGAAAATTTGGGTGTATTGTTTCAAATATTCTACCATCTTATCTCTCTCCTTAGTTCTGTGTCCCCAGATACGTTTTCCAAATTTTAGTAATACAGATTCTTTAATTTTATTCACATTATTTTGTCAAGTTACTACTTCTGAATCCTCAAGGTCACTAATTTTTCACCTGCATTCTCTACTCTTTCTCATTCCATCAGTAAAATTTTCATGCAGACATTCTTCACATTTGGAGTTTAATTTGGATCTTTATATATATCAAGTATCTCTCATAATGCTTGTGTTTCCTTATAACATTTGGACATAGATATCAAGACATAATTATAAATATTTCTCCTAATTGCATCACTGTCATTATGTATGTTTCTATTGGCTGCTTTCTCTCATGTCTCTGAATCAAACTATTTCTATTTCTGCACATATCTATTAAATGTTAGATCTCAGGATTATAAATTTTCTATTTTGAGTATCTATGCTGTTTTAATTTTTTTAATCTTTTATAGTTACTTAAGTTACTTAGGTTTAGTGTTTTTAAATTCTAATACCGTTTTAAAGTTTTATTAGGACATATATGATAACACTTATTCTTTTTTTTTTTTTAAAGATTTTATTTATTTATGCATACAAGCACTGGGGTACAGGCCAGAGATGTGTGGGAGGTGAGAGGATTCACCACAGAGAGCGGGGAGCAGAACAGGCAGATCAACGGAAGTACACTGCTGAGGGGAGCAG
Source organism: Galemys pyrenaicus (assembly GCA_019455555.1). NCBI lineage: Eukaryota > Metazoa > Chordata > Mammalia > Eulipotyphla > Talpidae > Galemys > Galemys pyrenaicus. Next base: position 7,384,423 of record JAGFMF010011830.1, on the reverse strand, counting down.
CGGGCACAGCAGGAGAGGTCTGCTGCGCCATGTGGGTCCCCCCCTGGCCGGCAGCAGGGATGGAACTCGTGCTGCAGTGGCTGTGGTCTGCTTCATAGTGCGTGATAACACTTATTCTATAGCTAAAATTTCTCCTACTAAATTTTGACTTCTCTGGACTCTACTAAATCAACCAAGTTTTGAACAAAATCTCATAGCCCTTGTTAAAACAAGAAAATAGTTAGTATTCTATATATTTGCCTTTTTTTTTTGTCTTACGGTATTTCACACTATACATATGCACTTCAGATTTACTGAGACTTCAGGGGAACACTCTGCAAACTTTTGGACTCATTTTTTATGAGTAGCTCTCTTCACTCAGAACAATGTCCCATGATTGCTCATATGAAAGCAGGAAAAGTGAGATCTTGTGTTGAAGTAGTTGGTTTATTTCCCTTTTCTCAAGGATCTGACTCAAGCTTCTTGTCAGCTTCTGAAATAGTTATTTCACATATCTTGTCCACTTTCTTTATTAAAAGGAGAATACAAAATCTTCTATAAAGGGAATTTTATCATAAATATAATAGCTATAATAACGTCCAATTATTTCCTTAATTCTGGAAGTTAAAGTATAAACTGAGTTTTTGAAATAGGGACCATACCTTATTTGCTTTTGTTATATAGTACCATGGAGTTTGGTTGGAATACGGAAAACAATACAAGATATTTTCTTGAAATAAATAAATATCAAACAACTTGTATATATTGGTATATAAAAGTAAAGACACTTTTTAAATATTTTAGGATTTTTTTTTCTCTGCTAATACAGTATAATAGCAAGTGTAACTTACAACCATCACCCCTAACCCAGACAAATGAAAGAATATTGGCAGTTGCTATTATCTTCACACTTCTCTACTATTCACCATCTGTTCTGAGCACAGTCTATACAAAATCCAATTTGTGTATGCTATGTCTTATTAGAGAGTTACAAACCTTTGCTTAATTGTTTTTTGCAACATTACTTGCCCTCCCTCTTCACCTCAGACACAAAGCCTTTCTCATTATGAATCTAATTTAGCTTATCTTCCTTGAACTCCAATGGCATGCAAAATCTTATGTATGAAATTCATTATTCTGCTCTTTGATGAAGTTATTAGTATTCTTATCTTACACTCTACTAGACTATAATGTTAAGGAAATCAAAAGATAATAGTTTTTTAATCATGCACTAAGAATTTCTTTAGTATGAAACAGGGGCTACACTTTTACTAGCCCATACTTACACAGGTTCAACTCAACCTTCATAAAACCATGAATGTCAATGTTCTATTCCTTCCTTCCCCCATCCCTTCCTCCTTTTCTCATGTTCCATCTAATAAGCAGTAATATTTTTCACTAAACCCAAGATTTGTTTCTGCTGTATTTTGCCATAATATTTTCTAATTTATATTTCACAGATGAGTGAAACCATCTGTTACCTGTCTTTCATTTGATGACATTTCACTTAGTATAATAACCTCAAGTTCCATCTATTCTGTGCCAAAGGGCATTACTTAATCTTTTAAAATACATATTCAGTACTCAATTCAGTATATATTTCATAATTTCTTTATCCATTTGCCTGTTGGTAGGGAGTTAGGTTGCTCTATGACTTGTCCGTTGTGGACAGTGCCCCTTTTTCTACCATGAGAATTTCCGTTTATCTAAAACTTGAAAATATTTGTTGTTTCTGTTCTTTTTTGATATGGACCATTCTCACTGGGGTGAGATCATATTGCATTGTGGTTTTGATTTGCATTTTACTTATAATGAATGATGTTGAACAATTTTCCTTCATTCATAGGATATCTGAATTCCTTCTTTAGAAATATGTCTATTTATGTACTTGGCTTATATTTGTTGTTGGATATTATAAGCACTTTATATATTTTAGAAATTAGCTTTTATCAGATGTGTAATGCACAAATATCTTCTCCCAAAACTATAGGCTGCTTTATTGTTTTGTGATGGCTTCTTGATTTATAAAAGGATTTTTATTTTGATGTCCCAAATTCTTTATTTTTCCTTTTGTTTCCCTTCTCACTGGAGTTGCATCCCCAACATATATCTTTGCAGTAGATGTTCTATAGTGTAACCCCTGTAAATTCTTTTAAGTTTTTGTGGCTTCAGTTCTTATACCATAATTAATCTATTTTGAATTAATTTTTGTATAGGGTCAAGTATGAATGTATTTTAGCATGAGCATAAGACTACTATCTTTTCTAACATTCTTTGTTAAGAAAATTTCCTTTCTCCATTGTATCTTCATGACTTTTTATTTCCCTCAGATTAAATATCCATATTTGTGGTTTTATCTCTGGTCTTTATATCCTATTCTCTTAGTCTGAGTTTTTGTTTCAGTTCAATAACATATTGTTTTGATTACTAATAAATGTAGTGGAGTTTAAAATTGGGGAGTGAGATATTTCCATTTTTCTTTATTCTCAGGATTTTTTTAGCTATTTGGTGTCTTTTGTAATTTCATACAAATTTCATAATTATTTATTCAATTTCCCTGAAAAATATCATTGGTGTTTTGATAGGTATTTCATTGAGTCTATAAATTAACTTTAGATAACATCACCATTTTTATATTGTTTATATGCCAATCCATGAGCAAAGATATTTGCTTCATTTCTTTCTGTCTTTATTTATTTTAAATATTTATTTATTTATACATACAAGAGTTGAGGTACAGGCCAGAGTCATGGGAGGTGAGAGGATTCACCAGAGATAGTGGGGAGCAGAACAGGCAAATGGACTGAAATACACTGCTGATGGGAGCAGTGGGCAAGGCAGGAGAGGTCTGCTGCGCCATGTGGGTCTCCTGGTGCGAGCTGCTGCACTGCAGATGCTTCACAGTGTGGCGCTCAACCCACTGCGCCACCATGGAGACCCTGTCTTCCTTTATTTTTTAACAAGTCTTGTAGTTTTCAGTATATACTGTCTTCACCACCTTTAAGTTTGTTCCCCATCATTTATATTTATATTTTTTAATTCAATTATAAATAGGATTTTTTCTTAGTTTTCCATTCTTCTAATATGTTATTTGCATATAAACATGACTGATTTTTTTAATTGACTTTATATCCTATCATTTTATTGTATTCATTTATTATTTCTAGTAGGTTTTTTAAAAAAATATTTATGTATGCATACAAGAACTGGGGTACAGGCCAGGGTGCTGGGGTGAGAGGATTCACCAGAGACAGAGTAGGGAATAGAACAGACAGATCAACTGAAATACACTGCTGAGGGGAGCAGCAGGAGAGACAGGAGAGATCTGTGCCATGTGGGTCCCCTCCCTGGCTAGAGATTGAAGTTGTGCTGCAGTACTGTGGATAGCTTCATAGTGCTGTGTCTTGACCCCTTGCACCACCAGGGAGGACCTCTAGTAGTTTTTTTGGTAGAATCTCTCTGGTTATTTACATATATTATGCTATCTTCAAATAATGACAGTTTCTCATCCTTTCCAGTGGAATATTTTTATGCCTTTTTCTTGCCAAATTGCTCTAGCTAGAACTTCAAATACTGCATTGAAAAGTAGTGCACATCCCTCTTTTTCTTTATATAACTAGAAATACTCTCAATTTTTCACCACTGATTATGATGTTGGTTGTGGGATTTTTATTTTTGTGGAATTCTTTATAATGAATGTTTTATAAGTTCAGTTAATTCCCATTTTTACTGATCACTTTAATTATATGTTGAACTTTATGATTTGTTGCCTTCAATTGAAATGATCAAGTGATTCTTATCTTCCTTTTCTGTTTTTTTTTTGATCATGTGACTGACATTGATAGATTTGCATATATTGAATAAAACTTGCATCCCTAGGATGAAACTCACTGATCACCATGAGCTCTTAATATGTGTCAGTTTGTCAAGATTATGTTGTGGACTTCTGCATCTATGTTCATGGGTGATTTCTCTACAGTTTTGTTTGTTTGTGTTGTACTGTCCTTGTTTGTGGTATATAGAGGGTAATATTGGTTTCATAGAATTTTTTGGGAAGCTTTCCACCTCTGATTTTGTTTTAAAAAGTCTGCCTACTCAAATATTAAAAAAAAAAAAAAAGCAATAACAAATGTTGGCAAGGGTGTGAAGAAAAATGAACTACACTGCTGCAGGGAATGTAAACTGACCCATCCATTATGGAAAGCTCTGGGAGGTTCCTCAAACTATTAAAAATGGAGTGACCATATGACCCAGCAATTCCACTCCTAGGAATCAACCCAAAGAATACAAAATCATTAATTCAAAAGAATATTTGCACCCATGTGTTTATTATAGCACTGTTTACAATAGGTAAGATATGGAAACAACCCAAATGTTCAAAACAATAGATGACAGTGGAATAATATTCATCAATCAGAAAATAAACTTATGCTATTTACAGCAACCTGGATGGAGCTGGAAGGGATTATGCTCAGTGAAATAAGTGTGAAGGAAAAAGAAAACTATCAGGTGTTTTTACCTATAGGAGAAATATAGGAGAACCAAGTAAGTGATCAGGAATTTTTAAAAATTTATTATTAATAGGCAATTATAAATCAGACATTCTTCAGGGGAGGGGAGAGGGACGATCAAAACGAGGGAAGAGCACAAGGGACTATGGTGATGGTGTATGGGTGAATTGGTGGTGAGAATCTTATGGGACTACAAATGAGAGGAGAAAGCAAATATTGTATAAAAAAATTAACAATGATGTAAAATATATAGAGATAAGTAAATTTTAAAATAAAATAAAAAGGAAATTCTGATACAACCTACAGTATATATGAGCCTTGAAGACATCAGGCTACATGAGAGAAGTCAGACACAAAAGGACCAATATTATATATTTCCACTTTTGGGAACCAATTAGGCAAATTTACAGAAACAGTAAAATTTACCAGGGGTTAGGAGAGGCAGTGAATGCTTTATTGCTTAAAGTATATGGAGTTCCTGTTTGGCATGCTGAAAAAAATTCTGCATATAGATGTGGCTGTGGTTTCACAACATTGTGAATTTACATAATGGTACACAGAAACAGTTAACATGGTAAATTTTATGCTCTGTATATTTTACCACAGAAAAGTAATTAATATAATACCTGATACAAGAGATGAGTTCATAAATGTTCACTAGTACTACTAAGAAATATTATTCCTAGTTGTAATATTGCAAATAATAAAAGTTATTGCCATAAAACAGTTTGCCTAGCAATGATATTAGGTCCACTGTGAAGATTTGGTAGAATTCATTAGAAAAGTCATGTGGTTCTGTGCTTTGGTTCTTAGCGAGGCACTTTTTTTACTCTTTCAATTTATGTCCTTGTGATTGAACTATTTAAATTGTCTATTTCATTCTGGTTCTGTCTTGGAAGATTGTATGAATCTATATATTTGTCCATTTCTTCTAGATTGTCCAGTATGTTTATGTAGATATTTGTGGTATGTTTTTATGATCATTTTATTTCTGTAACATCTATTGTTACCTCTATTTTTTTGTTCTATCCAAACAACAACAAAACCCCCAGTTTATTTGAATGTTCCCCCTTCTTTTCTTATTAGCCTCTCTTCTTTTCTTATTCTTTTTTTATTTCCTCAAAGAAATATCTGTGGATTCTGCTGATCTTTTGCATTTTTTATTCTCTATTTTATTCTACTCTAAATTTATTTTTTTCCCCTTATACACTCTTTCAGATTCATTTGTTCGCCTTTTTCTGGTTCTTTCAGCTGTAGAATTAGATTGAGAATTTTCTTCTTTTTTCTTGTATTAAACTTCTCTCATTGTACTGCTTTTAGAACACCCATTCCATAAGATGTGGTCACTTGTTCATCCATTTTTGTTAGTGTCTAATACTTTAAGATTTAGTCATTGACCCAGGGCATATTCAGAAGCAGGTTGTTTAGTCACAACATAGTATGGTTTAGTCGACATTCTTCTTGTGATAAATTTCTAGCTTTACCTTGTGATATAAGAAGACACGATATAATTTCTATTTTCATATATTTCCTGAGGAAACTTTCTGTCTCTATATATGACCTATTTTTGAGAATATTTCATTTGCTTTGAGAAGAAATTGTATTCATTTCTTTTGGAAATAAATCTCTCTAAATATGCTCCATCTGGTCCAACATTTCTCTTAAAACATTTTTCTCCTTATTAATTTTCTGTCTGGATAATCTAACCCTAAACGTCAGGGTATGTTGAAGTCTCTGATAATAAATGTATCTTTGTAAATATTTTTTTAGGTCTGTTAAAGTTGTTTTATATAATTTGATGGACCCTCTGATAATTGGTTAAATATTAATAATAAATAAACAGTAATATCTTCTAGATAAATTGTTTCCTTAATCATAGTGTCCATATATATCCCTGATTACCTTTTTTAGTTTTTCTAATATGACAATAGTAGTTCTTACTTTTTCTTTCTGTATTATTGGCACATAGCATCTTGCACCAAACTTTCTCTCAAAATTTGTTTTCCTTTTTTGGTTTATAAATGGGATTATTACAATAAAATGCAAAATACTCCATGACATAAACCTTAGAGATTATTTTGCAGATTTACCACCAGAAGCAAGGTAAGCAAAAGAAATACAAACTATTGGACTATAACAAACTAGAAAGCTTGTGCACAGTGACAGCCTGTAATTACAATGAAAGACACATTAATAAATGGGAGAAAATAATTTTACAACATACATTTGACAAGGAGATGATATAAAAAAATCTACTAGGAGATCATGCAGCTCAATAAAAAGAAAACAAATAACCCAATCAAAAAAAAATGAGCAGAAGAGATAGTTATTTAGTCAAAGAAGATATAAAGATGGCCAGTAGTTATATGAAAAAAAAAAAATGTTCAGCAGCACTTATCAGGGAAATTCAAACCCAAATCACCATGAGACATTACCTCAAACCAATGAGAATGACTCATTTCATAATGAATAGAATTAGGGACCTCCTTGGTGGTGAAAGAGGTTAAGATGCAGCACTATGGAGCTACTTGCAGCCACTGCAGCACAAATTCAATCCCAGCCAGAGGTGACCCATTGGTACAGCAGACCTCTCCCATCTTGCCCTCTTTCCCCCCCAGCAGCATATTTCAGTGGATCTGACTATTCTGCTCCCAATTCTGTCTCTGGTGACTCCTCTCAACCCTATATCTCTGGTCTGTACCCCAGTTCTTGTATGCATAAATAAATAATTTTTAAAAATGCATAGCAATAACAATTTGGTGAGGTTGTAGAAAATAGTTATCTTATTAAATTGTTAGTGGGAATGTAGACTACCCCAGTCCTCATGGAATGCAATATGGATGTTTCTCAAAAGCCATATGACCCAGAAATTCACTCCCTAGCTATCTACCCAAATAAAAACAAACAAAACCAAAACAACTCCACTAATTCAAAAGGAAACCTGCACTCCTATGTTTATTGCAGTACTCTTTAAAATAGCCATGCTATAGAAACATAAGTGCCCCCAAACAGAGAAGTAGGTCAAGAAGATGTGGTAAGTGCAATAAGCAAGATGGAAAAAAATACAAAGACCAGATGGAGTCACTTATGTGTGGAACATAGAAAAAATAAACAGAGGGCCAAATGTAAACAAATATTAAAACCAACTTTTGAAAGCTGACCATCTATTTGAGGCATCCACAGAAGGAAGAGGGGAAGGAATAATGGGAAGGGTAGAAAACAATAGATTATGGTGGAAGACTATGGGTGTGTTGGTGATGGGAGAGCTGTGATGACTACATCTGAGGGGAGAAATATATTGTTAAAATACTAACAAATGTGTAAAACAAATAAATTTCATTAAGGATAAAAATTAAGAGTACATGTTGAATTTAAATAAGTAAATTGGTTACTTGCAAACATAGATAACTAAAACTTTGATTTTCAAATTTAATATTTTAATAGAATATAATTTCTGAGATTATTTATAGAGCAAAACACCATCTGATAGAAAATGTGGACAAGACTCATAGTATGCATAATTATATTGGTGGAGTCCCAGGTATAGTGTCTGGATTGATATGGAAAAACAACTATCAGATGTCTTCAAAATACTCACTTTGTCTATCTCTATGTATGTCTTTTTCTCTCTTTTGTCTAGCATCTGTCAGTACAGTAAGTCCTCATTTTATGGTATTGATAGGTTCTTGGAAACTGTAACTTTTAATAAAATGACTTATAATGAAATAAGATCCTTGAAAAGCACCCATTCCTTCAACACTGGCCAGAACTTTTTTTACATTGATTTTTTTTTTTTAACGGTGTGCTATTAATGACATCCTCATTAAATTTTTTTGATGGTATACGATTTCTAACCCCAGGTGTAATCACTATAGCTTTCCTACCATAAATCACACCATAGTCCTTCATCAAAGTTCATTTTACTCTTGCTCCACTGTTTTCACCCTCTTTCCCCTCTCTTTCCTCTCCTGTTCCCTTCTGAATGACTCATGTCTAAGGTCAGCTGTCAAAGGTTTATTTGAGGTTTTATCTTTGTATGTCCCTTTGTTTGGCTTCTATATATTTAATATATAATTGAAACCACACCATAATTATCTATCACCTGGTTCATTTCACTTAGCATAATCAAATCCTTCCAGTGCTGTCCATGTTGCCTCAAATGACATGAGTTTATATTTTTTGGTTGCTGAGCAGTATTCCATCATGTATGTATTCTACTTTACTCATCTTTCTTGAAACATATTTGTTCTATCAGTAACTTGTTTTTTGTAAATAGTGCTGCAACAAGCATAGAAGTGCACTTTTCCTTTCAAAATAGTGTTTTGTGTTCTTTGGGTAGATATTGCTGGGTCATATACAGATCTATGTATAGTATGTTGAGGAACCTCCACACTGCTTCCATAGAGCTCGACCAATCTAAATTCTCACCAGCAGTGTAAAAGGGTTCATTTTTCTCCAAACCCTCACCATTACTTACTGATTCAATTGATTTCTTTGTTGTTGTTTTGTTTTGTATTTTAAAATAGGCCACTCATAGCTGTGAGGTGGTATCTCATTGTGATTTGATTTGCATTTCCCTGATAAGTGATGGATATTTTTTCCTATTCCTATTGACCATCTGCTTATCTTCTTTGAGGAAGTGCTTATTTATCTGTACTACCCCAACATAATTTTTTTGTGGTGGTTGTTGATGAATTATACGAGTTCTTTGTAGAACTTTTATATCAGTCCATTGTCAGATGTATGTTTGGCAAATATCCCATTCAGTAAGGTGTGACTTTATTTTGGTTACTGTGTCTTTCCCTGTACAGAAGCTTTTTAGTTTGGTGTGATCCTGTTGTTTATATTCTTTTGTTGCCCTTGATGCATATGATGAATCCACAAAGATGTTTATGAAGCTTATGTCATAAAGTTTTTTGCACATGCTTTCTTCTATATGTTTTATAGTTTCAGTTCTTATATCTAAATGTTTTATTTATTTATGACTTGAGTTGTGTGTATGGTGTGAGGTAGTGACTTAGTTTCATTCATTCATATATAATTTTCCCAACACCATTTACTGAAAAACTAAGAGGCTTTCCCAGTTCCATTATATAGTTTGCTCTTTGATTCAGATTAGTTATTCATGAGTAGGTGGTTTTATTTTTGCACTCTCTATTCTATTGTCTGTTTTTATTCCAGTACCATGCTTTCCTAATTATTATGGCTTTCTCATATAGTTTGAAGTCTGAAAGTGTAATACCACTATTTTCCCCTTTTTTATCATGAGAGGTTTGGTTATTTGGGGTGTTTTGCAATTCCATATGAATTTCACTAATATTTGTTCTATTACTTTGAAGAATATCATTGAGACTTTTATTGGGGTTATATTGAATATGTAAATGGATTTGTGTGAGATGGTCATTTTAACAATGAAATGTGAAATAGGAATGATTATCCCAATCTATGAGCAGAAGATATCTTTCCATTTCTTTGTAGATTTAATTTGTTCTACCAATGTTTTATAGGTTTCCTTGATAAGGTTTTCAACCCCTTTGTTAGATTTATTCCAAGGTATTAATTTTTTATGGTAAAATTATAAGTGGGATGGCTTTCTTATTTTCTTTTTAGCTCATTGTTTGCATATTAGAGGGCAATTGATTTGTGTGTGTTGATTTTATATCATGCAACTTTGTTGAACTAGTTTATTGTTTTAGCTAGCTTTTTCATGGAATCCTTGGGATTCTCTAAATAAATAATTATATCACCTGTAAACAGTGACAGATTTAGTTCTTCCCAAATTTGAACTCCTTTTGTAGATTTCACTTCTGTAATTACTCTAGTTAGGACCTCTAATTCTATTTTGAATAGTAGTGGTGAGAGTAGACATTCTTGTCTTGTACCAGATCTTACTGAATAGAATTTAACCATTGATTTTTCACCACTGAGAATGGTATTAGTTATGGGTTTGTCATATATATATATATATATATATATATCCTATAATCCTATAATGTTAAGGTATGTTATGTTTCAATTTTTTAATCATAAATGGATGCTGACATTATCAATACTTTCTTATATGGTTTTATTTTCCTTTTTGTACATTTTATGAACTGCATTGATTCATTTTCAGATGTTAAACCATCCTCATGTTCTGGTATAAATCCCATTTTGTCAAAATCTATAATCTTTTTAATAATACATTATTGAATTCAGCCTGAAAATATTTTGTTGAGGATTTTTGTGTCTGTGTTCACTAAAAAAAAAAACACTTCTAAAAAGGTTCAATTTTCTATTACTTTGTTGATAAATAAAACACAAAGGTAAAATTGTAGGCAGTAAAGTGATATTGAAGGCAGATATAAAAAAATTAAAGCCTCTTACTATAATCACTGTATCACCAACCCTAGTAGTACCCAAATTAAAAACATTTTTTGACTGGTGTGTCAATCTTTTCTGATACCCCCTAAAATCCCACAGTTTATATTTTAATAGCTCCAAAGCAAGTCAAATATAGCAAAAGCTTCCACCATATATACAGACCCAAAAATAAATAAATAGTTATGCATTGATTAATGTGTAACCTTTGGATTGGTCTAGTCATTCTTCCCAGAAAATATCTAATTATTTGATTATCCAATAATTTTAATTTTAAAGGGTAAATTTGATAAATGTAATGTGTCAATATTTATAGTGAGTTTTAATTCCTGAAGAACAAAGTCATGACTGAACTAGATTTAACTCCTGATACATTAAAACTCCAATTTATATCCACAGAAATTTCTGTCATCTCACTGGTAAAATTGTGATTTATCTTTTATTTAGAAAAGGATGAAATGAAACCATAGATAATTTGAAGATTATACTGGTTGAGTTGGATACAAAGTACTGAATGTACTTAGGAGAATAAAATTTCAAATATCATTTTTTCTTTATTAAAACCATAAGCATAATGAATATTTCACAAACATTGGAAAATCAAGTTTCTCTGATTTATTTCCAAAATCTTCATGCTGATATTTTTTAAGGGACTATTATTAGAGTAGGTAAAAATAGAGTAAAGCAGTGAAAAATGTGATTAGAATCATTTATTCTTGTCTAAGCATTATTTTAAGCTCAAAACAGTTTACAACGAACAAAGAGCCTATTCAGATTCACCCACAATATGGCAAAATAAAAAGACTGGGATTGCTCTCTCCCTTAAAAACAACTATAATAAATAATATTTGCTATATACCACTACCCCTGTAGTGGTAACATGGAACATTGTAAACCTCCCTGGAGGAAATCTACTGACACATGAGTGGGCACCCATCCAACCCAAAGCATTGGGAACTCTGTGGATGCAAACTCAGGAAATTGGAAGTTTCATAGCTAGTATAGTTTCCCTACTTCTCTTATGGAAGAGGAGACAACAGACTGAGCCAGGATGAACTTTGTTAAATGCCCAATATCACAGAAAAGGAATTCTTAGATAACTTACAAATCCTGTGGAAAGTAAACAAAGGGCACACAGATATTGCAGCCTGGCAGAAGCAACAGCAGAAGAGGAGAGAGGGCAGTGATGGCCATTATTGGTGGCCATAGTGACAAGTCTGCACATGTCCACCTGTCATACTCTATCACAGTGCTGCCTTTCAACTAAACACAAATTCACCCCAGATCATGAGCCGAGTGGTCCAGATCTTGCTGTTCTCTCTGGGAGATTCAAGCTTCACAGGTCATGAACCATAGCAGAAAGAAGCAGCAGGGAAGGAAGACAGTACTTTCAGACAACCTAAACATAAAATGTATCTTGCTATGAAACAAAAGCTGAGGTAGAGATGACCAACTTCAGTCTTCAAATTGAGACTGAGAATTTAAACTCCAGACTCCTTTCCTGGTCCCACCTCATGCTGAGGTAAACTATAAGAAATAAGAAAAAAAAAAAAAAAAAAAAGCACTAAATCCCCACAAACAAACAGAAATCCTGGGAATAAAATAAAGGATATGAAAGTAAAGGACCTATCACACAAATATTTTAAAACATCATATAAAAATTTCACAAAAAAATTAATGAAATGCAGACAAATTTAGAAATTGCTTTAAATAGAGTTAAACTGGAAGAAGAAATAATTTCAGATATTAAAAAAAAAAAAAACCTTCAAATGAACAATCACCTATTTAAGAAAAGAGAGAAGCAAGGCAAAGGAAAAATAAATTTTACAAGAAATATCATACTCAGTAAGAAGAGTAAAGTTAAGAATGATGGGAATCCCAGAAGGTGAAGAAAGAGAAATGGGAACAGAAACCCTTTTGAAAGAAAAAACTGAGTATTTTTCAAATCTAAAGAATGAAATTAACACAGCCAAATCTAAAGAATGAATTAAACATGGATGTTGAGGAATCAGAGAGAACACACACATTTTTTAAAACAAAATGACTAACATCTAGACCTATAATTGTCAAATTAGCAAAAATAAAAATGAAGAAAAAATTTGAAGAAAGTAAGGGGAAAAAACTTACAAAACTCCCCAAGAAAAGATTTCCCTGGGTTCAGCCTAAAAACACTTCAGGCAAAAATGGAGTAAAAAGCAATGTTCACAATTCTAAAAGATTAAAAACTGTCAGTCAATAATATATTATCCTGTGAAATTAACAATCAGAATTAAATTTAAATAAATGTTTTCCAGACAAACAGAAGCTAACTGAGTTTACCACTGCCAGACCTGCCTACCCTTCAATAAAAGTTTAAAGGGGTACTTCTACAAGAAAATAAAAATGAAACACAAATTCCTGAGCAAAATAATGATTGCAATACAAACCCAGCAGGATGATCAAAAATATAACGAGTCAAAAACTGAGCACTAGTGGAGAGGAAAAAATAGAACACATATAGCAAACTAACAGAGATAAGACATCAGCTTATAATATATAATGTGATATATGAATTTAAGTAAAACTCCGTGGTAGCCACTAATCAAAAATCCAGAATAGAGACCCATGGATGAAGAAACAAAGGGATTGAAGAAATACTTCAAGAAATACTAAGGAAAGCCATCTAGAAAGAGCATAGAGAAACTAATGGAAAAAGAAACAGAAACAGACAATCAAAAACAAAATGACTGATATTAAACAGTTCATATCAACAATCATCCTACATGTATATGTTCTGAAATCATCAATAAGAAATCATTGACTAAATTTCAGCCATCAAAACATTGCTTACAGGAGAATCACTTAGAACTGATAAACAAAGACAAACTAAAATAATCGGTTGGAGTATGCATGCTAATAATTCAAAGAGAAAAGGAAAAACTGCAGCACTCATATCAGATAAACTAAATTTTCAACTAAGAAATGTAATCAGGGACAAAGATGGACACTATATAATGATAAAGTGGAAAATTCACCTAGAAGATATAACTTATTTCTACACCTATATAGAAGCACCTAGTTATATAAGGTAACTTAACAGATCTAAAACTAAGTATCACTAAAAATACAATCATTGTTGGAGACCTCAAAACATTAACTAGGCTAACAAAGAAAGGAAAGAGAAAATCCAAATAAAATTGAATCAGAAACAAAGAGGCAACGTTATAAGACACCGTATAAACACCTAGGATCATGAGACCCTATTACAAAGTCTCTATGCAAACAAACTGGACAATCTACAAAAAAAGTGAACCAATTTTTAGATGCATATTACCTCCCCAAACTGATTAGGAATTAAATAGCTTTATGTGTGCAATCCCAAGTGCTGAAATTGAGAATGCAATAAAAAGTCTCCATAAGAAAAGAAGCCTACATCCATTTTGACTTGTTTTTTGTGCATAGTGTGAGGTAGCAGTCTAGCTTCATCCTTTTGCAAGTAGCAGGCCATTTTTCCCAGTACCATTTATTGAACAAATTATCCTAGTTCAATTGCATATTCTTTGATCCTTTATTAAAGATTAGCTATCCATAAATAGGTGAGTTTATTTCTGGGTTTTCTATTCAATTCAAATGATCTGTGTGTCTGTTTTTGTTCCAGCACCATACTATTTTAATTATTATGGCTTTTTAGTATAGTTTGAAATCAGGGCATGTGATATCTCCATTTTTCTTCTCTTTAGTCAGGACAGACTTGGCTATTCAAGGTTTTTTGTGGTTCCATATGAGTTTCATCAATATTTGTTCTATTTCTTGAAGAATATCATTGAATTTTTTTTTTTTATCAGAATCGCATTGTATCTGTAAGATGCTTTTGGTGGATGGCCATTCTGATAATGTTAACTCTTACAATCCTTGAGCAAGGGATATCTTTTCATTTCTTTGTGTCATTTTCTATTTCTTTAAACCATGTCTTATAGTTTTCTTTGTAAGACTTGGAGTCATAAAATATATAGAAGAAAACATAAGCAAAACACTACATGACATACATCTAAGTAACATCTTTAATGATACATCCCCAAAGCAAAGAAAGTGAAAGAAACAATAAACAACTAGAATTACATCAAACTAAAAAGCTTCTGTACAGCAAAAGAGACAAGAACCAAACCAGATACCTTACTAATTGGGAGAAATTTTTGCACACACTACAACTGATAAAGGAATGATCACAAAAATCTACAAGAGCTCACATGACTAAACAAAAATCAAAGTAAACAATCAAGTTCAAAAAATGGGCAGAGGAAATGCAAATGGACAACAAATATATGAAAAGATGTTCAACATCACTTGTAATTAGAGAAATGCAAATCAAAACCATGAGATATCACCTTATGCCAGTGAGAATGGCACACGTTAAAAAAGCAGGCAACAACTGTTGACAAGGATGTGGTAAAAAAGCAATTCTTCTACACTGCTGGTGGGAATGTAAACTGGTATAGCCATTATGGAAAGCTCTCTGGAAGTTCCTCAAACTACTAAAAATGGAGCAGTTCCACTGCTAGTAATCTACCCAAAAGCCACAAAAATATTAATTCAAAAGGATAACTTACCCCTTGTTTATTAAACCATATACCCCAAAATAAGCAAGTGGATCAAGAAGATGTGGTGTATATACACAATGGAATACTATTCAGCAAGATAAATGCATACCACTTGCTGCAACATGATGGAACTTGAAGGGATCATGCTCAGTGAAATAAACGAGAAGGAAAAGGAAAAGTACAGAATAGTTTCACTTATAGGAGGACTATGGGAGAACGAATAAGGAACCAGGAAAAAAATAATAGCAGCAACAATAAAAATAAAACTACCAGACAACCAAAATTATAGATATTCTGTGATGGAGGAGGAGGGAAAAGGATCAAAATGGGAAGAGCACAAGGGACTATGATGATAGATAGTTCATGGGTGAACTGGCGATGGGAATTTTATGGGGAATACACAATTTTGTAAAAGATATAAATAATAATAAAAAACCCCACAAGTCTATGGCTTTTCCTATGAATTTCAACAAACCATACCTATTCTATTGAAGCTCTTCAATAGTACAAAGAGGGAGGAAAACACCCCCATGATTTCTATGAGGCCAATATTACACTGATCCAAAAGAAAGTATAGACAAAAAAAAGTTTAGGCCAATATCTCTGGTGAACATAGATGCAAAAGATCCCCAAAAAAATATACACAACCAAATAAAGGAGTATATCAAAAGAATCGACATATCCAATAGGATTAACTAGATTTCATACTTAGGATGGTTCAACATACACAAATCAAAGTCATTCAATAGATCAACAAAAAGGAAGATATAAACAAATGATCATCTCAAAATATGTCCAAAAATCATCTGATAAATTTTAACATCCACTTGTAATTAAAAGCCCTCTCTAAAATGGGAATAAATGGAACTTAACTACACATTTTAAGAACGAACTGTGAAAGACCCACAATCACACCTCACTCAATGGTGAAAAGTTAAGCATATCCACTTAGATCAGAAATATCACAAGAATGTTCACTATTACCACTACTATTCCACATAACATTGGAAGTGCAAGCCTATTGGAAGGAACTAGGTAAGAAAAAACATAAAAAATCCAAATTGGAAAAGAAAAATGAAACTGTAATTACTTGTATATGACATGTAAATATACCAAGAAAATCCAATAGACTATGTAAAAAATGATTAAAAATAACAAATGAATACAGTAAAGTGGCAGAACACAAAATCAACACACAAAAATCAGTTGCATTTCTGAAGACAATGTATCAGAATAAAGTGAAATACAGAATATAATACCTTTTATAATATACCAAAAAGAATTAAATACCTGGAAGTAAACCTAGCAAAGGAGATGAAGGCCCTTTTTATTTAAAACTATAAAAGAAGACACAAAAAATGGAAAGACATCCGATGCTCAAGAATTGGAAAAATTAACTTCATTAAAATGACCATGTTACTACTTAAGCAATTTACAGATTCAATCCAATAACTGTTAAAATGCCAAATACTTTTTTTCAAAGAAATGGTAGAAATCATTATACAATTTATATGAAAACATAAAAGACCCCAAATAGTAAAGCAAGTCTGAGAGAAAAGAACAAAAATGGACGTATCATACTACATTCAAACTATATTATACAGCAACGACAGTCAAAATATTATGGTACTAGAGCCCAGAAATTCAGGCCAATTGTGACCTCCCTGCTGGTGCAAGGAGTTAGGTTGCAGCACTATGAAGTTATCTGCAGCCATTGAAGTACAAATTTGATCCTTGGCCAAGGAACTGACCCACATCGCACAGCAGACCTCTCCTGTCTCACCTGCTGCTCCCTTCAGCAGTATATTTCAGTCAGTCTGCCTATTCTGTTCCCCACTCTGTCTCTGGTGAATCCTCTCAACCCCCTCACCTCCGGCCTGTACCCCAGTTCTTGTATGCATGAATAAATAAATTGTTAAAAAAAAAAAGAAAAGCAAAATGTAACCTGACAAAATATTTATTAAAAAAAAAAAAACTTTCAAAAGATTAGCTATTTACACAACTTTGATCACAAAATAAATGAATGAACATTCTTCTGAAGTGCATATTGAATGAATGAACATTCTCAAGGGTAGCTCATACATTGGGACACTTTTAGAATCATACAAACTTCTAAGACAGAACCAGGATGAAACAGATAGCTTAAATAGACCAATCACAAGCACAGAAATTAAAACAATGATAGAAATTTCCCTGAAGAATTAAAAACTCAGGACAAGATAACTTCATCAGTGATGGTACTAAACTTTCAACAAACATCTAACACCTACCCTTCTCAAATTCTTCCATAATCTAACCAGAAAAGGATTGCACAACTAAAGAAAAATCATAGAGCTATGTCTCCAATAAACACAGACATGTCTCTACAAAAGCATCCAGGAGCCTACAGGCCATGCAAAGGGATGCAATATCACCTATTAGAAGGGAAACACAAATTGGAATACAAGGAGATATAACCTCATTGCTGTGAGAATGATTTATATAAGACTGGAAACAAGTGTTTGTGAGGTTATAGACAAAAGGAAACTGCCCCTATTGGTGGGAATGCAACCTCTCTGGAAAATGTTAGGGCTAGTCCTTAAAAAATAAAAATGGAAATATTATATCAAGCAATGCCATGCCTAGGATTTACTTAAAGAATATGAAAACACTTATGAAAAGATAAATGCTTCCCTTTGTTCATGGCAGCATTTTTTACAATATCAATAATATGTTATCAACCTAAATACCCATTGGCAGATAGACATAAAGAAATTGTGGTATAGTCAATAGAAATTAATATGAATATAGAAAATATTAAATGAGCTTGATATCCTGATTATATATAGTCTACACTACACTCCAAATTATACCATATACCTTCTTTACAAAATCATTTATAATACTTAAGACATTGATTATATGTATAGTGGGCCAAAAGGAAACAATCCTAACTGGTACTCTAAGAAAACAAATAGAAAAATAACTTTTGAAGGAAGAATCAACATCAAAAGAATCTAATTGGAGTTGTTGAATATAAGTATTTACACATATTGCTATATGATTACCATTGTGGATTAGCTAGTATCACTATTCAATTACATAATTACCATTTCTCCCTCTCTCTCTCTCTCTCTCTCTCTCTCTCTCTCTCTCTCTCTCTCTCTCTCTGTGTGTGTGTGTGTGTGTATTCATAGTAACAATTAGATCAACTCTCCTAGCAATTTTTAAGTTTATAAACAATATTATTGACTATGGTCACTATGGTATACATTTAACTCCCCCAGAACTTATTTAATCTCCAGCTTCAAGTCTGTGTCCTTAAAAAACATATCCCCAACTTCCCATACCCCCAGGTGCTGGCAAACACCATTACACTCTGTTTTAACAACTTCTGCTTTGTTAAGATCCCACATCTAAGTGATACAAACATTTGTTTGTTTGTTTGACTTAACATAATGACCTCAGAATCATCTATGTTGTTGCAGGATTTTCTTTTTTCTCATGGCTAAATAATATTCAGTTGTATTTATGTATTCAACAACTTCTTTTTTCATTCATTCATTGATGGATATTTAAGTTGTTTCTCTATCTTGGATACTGTAAATCTGGATTATACCCAGAAGTGGAGTTGCTAGATATTAATATATTTTCAGTTTTTTGGGGACCCTCCATTATGTCTCCCATAGTGGCTGAATTATATTTATTTTTTTTATTGAAGTAGTATTGGTTTACAATGTTGTATGTGGTTCAAAGTTATAGGCTCACAGTTTTCAGATATATGTTACCACAACACATTCACCACCAAGGAATCCATAATCCTCCATTCTAAACTAACCTCAATTCTAGAGTCAGACTTTTAGGTTTGTTCAAATTTGGGTTCTGTCTCACCCTCTGTTTTGTTATAAGGGAAAAACATCCAGTATTTGCCTTTCTGCTTCTTATTTTCCATAACATAATCCTCTGCAGTTCTATTCACATTGTCAGATATGATAAGAATTTGTCTTTTTTTATAGCTGAGTATTACTCCATTGTGTATGTATACCGCATCTTCTTAATCATCTGTCCTTGTGCCTTAGGTTATTTCCATAACTTGGCTATTTCAATTAAGTGCTGCAATGAACATAGGACTGCATGTATCCCTTTGAATTAGTGTGCAAAAGAAGGCTTTCTTTTAAAAAATGTTTTAAAGGCATTTACCATGAAAGAGTAGACTAATGAGTATACTTTCATTAAGCTAACAACTTCTGTACTGCAAAAGGATATAAAAATATAAGACATGAGCTCTGGAAGACATTTGCAATATGTAAAACCAGTAGAAGGAATACTGTCTCAAAATTTAAAGAAAAACTCCATAATACAGTTATTCTACAGAAAATTGGGCAAAAAGATATGAACAGGAATTTCACAAAATAGCAAACATTTTGTTAATCAATATTACAAAAGGAAGTTTAAGCTCGTTAGTAATAGGGAATTGAAAATTAAGATACAATAAAAGGTTTTAGCTACTCAGATGGCAGACACTAATAATTTGATGACACAGTAATTAGAAAGATATGGAAACTCTTAGTCATTGCTGATGCAGTGTGAATTCTTTTCAGTTAAACCTTTGTAAATATCTTATTTTTTTCCTACCAGGACACTGTCTGATACACATGCTCTTGCTTATGTCCTAGCTCTTCGGTTCATGGTTGTGCACTATATTCTTGTGCTTTGTATATGTTTATTTATATGTATTACATAAATTATATATATTAGAAGAAAAAAATCATTTTAAAAATAATAAATATGGCTATTATCAATATCACAGCTCAAAGAATCTGTGAGTTGTTTGTTTTTTATCTTCCTAGGTTCAAAGGCATTTAATTGGATAGTCTTTGTGTTAATAATCACATTTACAAATGAAAGTTTCTGAAGAACTTGAATCCCCACATTTGTATAAAAAAGACTTACAATTTTCCTCTTTTTGAAATGTAGTTGAAGTTTTCCTAAGCAGTGACTATAATCAAGGAGATTATACTTTGCAAATTTCAAAATTATTTATTGTGCTTTACAGTTCAAAAATATTTTTAAATATATTTATCTCTTGAAATAGGTTTGGATAGTGGGTGGACAAAGCAGTTACTAAAGGAATTACTGAAGTAAACAGAAGCTAAGACTTTAAGAGGGCGACTTCCATGAACTAACTAGTTGCATAGTTTATACTTGACATTTCAGTCTTCACTCTTTCCCAGACACGATTTTACCTCTAAAGATAATAATAAGCTTATAAGTCTGTGAAATGTTTCACCACTTTCAAAATGCCTTCCATGTCACGTCATCTGTTTTGATTCTCACATTCACCCTTGAGTTTCTTTAGCATATTCCTCCCTTCACATAACATATATAAGGCATAATTTAAACCAAACATTGTATTAACTATGAAAATATAAGACTTTTATGTTAAAAATTTTTCTAGATAATCAAATCAAAGTAACAATAAAATAATCTTATTCTTGTTTCACAAACCCTATAGTTATATTCACTTATTCGCCTAAGAAATAAGTAAAATAATTTTTTGGAAGTTCTTGGTAATTTTTTTCAGTGGAGGAATGAATGAAAGTTTATATCATTCAAATAAGATCTTCTCCTCTGGGCTTTGTGAGGAAAAAAGGCAATGCTTTCCTCCCTCTAGAAACCTATTTATTTTACCTTGAGCAAAGGACAAAGGAAATCTTTTCAGAAAGACTTCTTTTAAATGTTATATGACATCTAATGAATAGTGTTCCAATTAATAATATAGAATTATTAAGCAGTCCAGTTTAATTTCATTCTTATTTGTAAACATCCTGCTTATTTTTTTGTTCCTCTCTCTCCCTAATAGTCTCCATGAGACTTGCCTGCAAATGGTAGTCTGCTTACAGGCAAACTACATTTCACATCCCGTCAAACCCACCTGCTCACACTTGGCAGAGTTTGGCTTGAGTTGCTGCTCATTAGAGCCTCTGGCAGAGAATAAGGGTGAGTGGAAGAAGCAATGAAACCAGTGCCTGAAAAGTGAAACTGAGGGTTAGGTTTTATATGGGGTTTTATTTGGTGAGTGGTTACACTGCTTTTCATTATACCAGATAGCAGGTTGCTGGCAGCATATTTAAGAGATATGGGACTTTTAAAGGGCTGAACATGAAATTAAAGCTTGATGAAATGAATTCTAATCTGTGCCCCTAGTCTCATGTGTGCCAGGAAATATATACACTAGTGCTTTAACTGTAATCGGGCTGGTGTCTTAAAAGCAGCAACAATAACCAATTTGGTGCCCATGAAGAATTTAGGAAACAATGCTATTAAGATTTTATATGCCATCTTATGCTCCATTTTTTTCATAACATCACAGTTCTATTACAGTCATCAGGTCTATAGGCATTTTCTACCCCATTTACCAAACTGGTTCCAGTCAATGAAGTTTCACATTATATGTCCCCAGGGGAAAAAATAATGCAAGATTTTTACTGTCTATGTTAATGCCATTTAAGCATTACTCAAACACATACTTTAGACCAACAGTTCTGATTACACAACTTTGGTTTAAAGTAGCTTCCAAGCTGACTTCTTAACTGGCAAGCTCTCAACCGCTCGTGTCTTCCCAAACTTCTTTTTAGAGAATTGGAGTCCGGCAATGTGTAGTTTGAGATGCCACAAACACTCTGGGTTGTTTTTAATAACTTCATTGTCTAAAAAGGAAGAGAAAACAGTATTCAGTCTATTTGTTTTTCTTAATTTTTAAAAATGTGCATGTTTAAAACGTTGCTTAAACTGGAACTAATTCTCACTTACCTCTTGGGAGGATAAAGTCTTTGAAAAATGATTTAGCATTTTAAAAACGATGTGAGTCCAAAAGTTAAAGTTTGAAGTAGGAGTGAATAGTGAGGTACAACAGCATTCCGTCTCTTTTTTAGAAGACTTGGATTTCACTTCACTATTCGAGTAGGAGAAAACAGATCTGTCTTTTCTCTGTTTGGATAAGGAAGGGAGAGAGCTTAAAGAAGAGAAACATTTTCAATACCAGCTGTTCCCTAACTCAAGTCCCACATAAATTTATTCTTTCCTGTGCTGGAGATAGTAGGACAATATCCTAAGAGAGTCAAAAATGGAATAGTAAAGTTGCACCACTAATTCACTTTATATATTACAAATTTTGTTAGATGAGAACAAGAAGGCAGGAATACATTAACCCCTGTTCAATCTAGTGATAAGAACATAGAGAAGAACTTAGGTATTTAGTAGAATCGCTGGACTATACTGTAGTAGGAAGAGAGTTTTAAAGGCACCCCAGTGTGATAAACCCCAGTTGCTAATTCTCTCCATAAGTGTCTCCAACATATATTTTTTAAAATGTACAAGATATGCGAATTAAATAATGCCACCTCAAGACTATGCAACTCATTGTCCTTCTTTTGAATAAATACCTAGCCTTAACATAGTCTTAATGTCAAGGTCTTCATAGCAAATCTTAATATCTATATTTAATATAGAGGGATATTTTACCAAGGTTAAGGTCTCATTTGAAAGATTTACCTCATAAAATATTGCTAAGTAAATTTACAGAGCAAGTTTGGGATGTGTGTGCTTAAATTCGGCAAGAATTTAACTATTTCACTGTAAAAGTTTGAGCAAGATATAAATGAATAAGCAGGTCAAATGGAAATTTAAAATGTTGCTTTAATATGGCTGCATATTTTATTCATTTTGGTCATTGACAAGATGTATGGAAACTCCAGGCAAATTAAATTCTGTATTTCCTTGCCCCAACCATTATTTTATGACAAAATATTTGTTGGACATTTTCTTCTTTCTTGTCCATAACATACTCTTCAGTGAAATTTTCCATGCCTTTCAGTTGATATGTTCAATTTTTTTTTGTCTTTTTCTATACTCTACTTTGGTTCTATATTATTGTATGCATTGTTACCTTCCAACTCTGTCACATGACAAGTCATGAATTTTGGAACTCAATAGACTTGCTCTAAGCCTTATTTCTATCACTTGCTAGTATATGGTTTCTGTGTTGTTGTTTCATTACCAGCAAATGTTTTTAACTTAATGTCATTTGATGACATTAAAGACACTTGATGACCCACCATTTCCTCATCTAGACAAGGAAACAGTTCTAAAAGGGTAGTATTAGATTTATTGTACAAAGAAAGTATTAAACTGATAAAAGTTCTCAAAAAAGGAAAGACCCCTGGGAAAGTAAAATGAAGAGGGATCCATAGGGCCTTCTGGAAATGACAAGATTGTGTCTATTTTCCTTCTGAAAAAAGTTTGTGTGCGCTAGATCTGAAAATGGAAGCAGCTGATAGTTCACCAGAGAGCAGGGAGTCTTCTCAGAAAGGAATCCTTGGCCACAGCTTCACTTCTCCAGTGACTAACTCATCTGGGCAGAGGAAGCGAAGCCTGAAATGTTCGGTTTGCTATGAGGGGAAGTCAGTCCGACAGGCTGAGTTGCCTTTCTTGTCCTTGGCATTGTAACAGTGCACGGTCTTCTGTTGTTCCTGGAACCACTCAAGCATATAATAAATGGAGTAACGGTGATTGGAAACGGTCGGCCCTCGATGATATTTCCGCAAGTTGTTTTCCTTCTACAACTTGGTAATGGGTTTTTCTAACTTTAACAGGATGGTTGAAGTGTCTCATGATTTTATATGCTGTTGCCCGTTCTGGAGCCAACTCTGTCCAGTTATCATGTCATTTTTTTTTTTTTTCAAAACTGAAAATCAATTCCTTTCCCAAATCTTATGTTTTCCTAGGGGAGTTATAGGATCCTAAGTAAACAAACAAACTAAAGAGTCATTTTTGGTTTTCTGAAGAAATGTGAATACTTCTTTGTTTTTTTTTTTTAATCAGTTAACTTTTCAGATCTGTAGACTAGGTTCACTGAATTCTGTAGATGTCAGAAGAAAGGAATGCTTGACAATATAGGTGCATAAGGGCAACTGAGCATCCATGAGCAACTGAGGCTAACCCATTTCCTTTACCAACACCTAGTAGGGGAAGGCAGAGATCTATGTTCTGAATATTAAGTACTGAAATACTATAAAGAGAGAATAATCAGAATTACCTGTGTTTAAATATTAACACAATTCCTTACTAGGTGAATGACCTTGTACAAAATTCTTAACATCTGTGAATTTTGATATTCAAATTGTAATAGCATTGGTGGGATCAACAATAGCATGATTTGAGCACTTATTATATGCTGGCTACTTTTCTAAGTACTGTGCTTCTCATAAAACACTTAATTTTCACAATAATCCTATGAAGTATAAAGAAAATGTTGTTATTTGGATTGGTAAAGATGAGGAAAGTAAGAGAAAAGACACCTGGCTGAAGGTAACAAAGTAATGACAAAATTAGAATCTGATTCTAGGCAGTTTGTCTCCAAAGCCCGTATTTTAATCACTATTATATAATTAAGTAACATGACATATAGTTAGCAATTAATAAATGTGAGTTTCGAGAATACCTGCACACCTATGTTTATAGCAGCACTCTTTACAATAGATAAGACCTGGAAACAACCGAAATGCCCAAAAACAGATGAGTGGATTGGGAAGCTGTGGTACATATACATGATGGAATACTACTCAGCAATCAGAAATGAAAAACTAG